>JAVRXN010000002.1:52213737-52813737 GCA_033556935.1 Timema podura | reverse complement strand
TACTTAAATGATTTACCACTCGCCCGTTACATGAATTCGGGTAAATTTCGTTTAAGTTTTTTTTTAACGAATGCCACCAGGGTTCGTTTGCTAGACATTCCTGGTCTTATAGTGACAGTGAAGGATATGTAACCATCTTCTTGGGTTGGGCCACCATGTAGGTGCGGTTACGTCTCCCCGATGAGATGAAGTAATGATGATGATAATGATGATGATTATGGGGTGCCAGCAAAAGTCCTCAACCTAGATTAAGTCTAATTAACCACACCACGGAAAAACATAGAAACAATTCACCTCCGGGAAAAATACCTATATTAACGCCGGGAATCAAACCCGGGACCTCTACATTAGCTACCAGGAATGTTGACCACTAGACCAAAAGGCTGGAATTTATTTCAAATGTCATCTCCCTATAGTCCCTAATCCATGAGTGTAATTAAATGCGGATGTCCCGGAAGGGTGCGGTGCCAATAAAAAAAAAGAGGCATCACGAATCAATTCAGTATTTCGGGATAAAGTTTTTTTTAAAGTGTCAACATTTGACTCATCATTGGACGGGAAGGCAATGCCCTGGTTGAGTTAAACCACAGGTTACACAACTGCCGACCACTCTTCATAAAACCGGGTGATATCTGATTCCAATACGAGTCTGCTACTTCTCTATTTCCACTGAGTCAACAAATCATTGTACAGTTGCACAGCCGTACAAGTCACCAACACACATCTAGCTGGCTTTTTTTTTTTAGTTTATATCTATTTAGGTAAAGTTTACTTACCCACACGAGTGGGCACGCAGACAGAGATGTCAGTCTGGTCTAACCTAGTTAACCGATGACCGGGGAGGTCAGGGTTCGAATCCCAACCGGGCGTACCGAGCGGGATTTTTCTTAATATGTTTATCACATTCTGCGTTTAGGGAAATACAGGCACACCTCCTCTAAATTCTAACCTCTTGATCTTTACTTCCAATAGTTTAGAAATGCATATTCTTAAGGACGAGGTAAAAATACAAAAGGTTTTGGTAGCTTTGTACTAGCTAATAGGGGTACAAACATAAAGGTTACCCGCTCCAGTGGTCGAATGGTCTAAATAAGGTAGCGTTTTTCAACCGGTGTGTCGCGCTAGTTTGAGGATAAAAAAAGAAGCGAGAAAAAATGTTAGGGTTAAAAATACATAGTAAATTATTAATCTAGGATCAACTTTTTTTTTAGAAAAAATAACACAATCATTATAATTTTAGCTATTGAACTTTTAAACATTATCTTAATACTCGCTATTTTAATAATTAAAACTTTCTCCTTAAGAAACTGATGGTACAATTTTAGCATCTTGTTCAGTGTGCCGTGATTTGAAAAAAGTTGAAAATCGCTGGTCTAAGGCGTCACTCTCGTGTTAGACTGGCCTGCTGATGACTGGGAGATCGGGGTTCAAAGCCCGGTCGGGTTTACTGAGGGTGGTTTTTCCCAAATTGTTTCCCATTCTTCTTCTACGCAAATGTAGGTAGATTATCTATAATATTCTTCCTTCCTCATCCCTACACCATTATAGTAATTATAATAAATATATGTGTATAACCTGAACAGGTAGTAAGACGCGGGGTTAAAAGTAAAAACACAAAAAAAATATATAAAAGCCAATAATTAAAATAAATGGTTTGAAGTATTTTAATTTTAATATGTCTAAAATTCAGGTTAGAAACAATTTAATATAAGTGGTAAGAATAAGGAGGTACCATAGCTAAAATTCACCTGCATTAGTGCAGAGAGAGTAAGGAAAAACCACCCCAATGCAGATGAGACGCGTTGCAGACGTACAGAAATCTCACGTTATTTAAGAAGGATTTGTTTATTCCAAAATACGGCTCATGACAATCCCTAAATGATTAAAAACCTTACATTTTAAGTTTAATCAATAACAAAATTTAATGAAAAGATGATATTAGATCATTTTCAACAACGTTTTACCCAAAATGTCACCGTTGTGAGAGATACGAATACAATTATATCACTGGCTCTCAAACTGTGGTCCGTGACGGTGTGCCAGGTGGTCCGCAAGCTGGACCACAGAAAAATTAATTATATGACACAATTGCTTTCTCAAATAGTCTGTTATAGTTTGAGACTAGGTTTTCAAAAATCAGTAATCTAACCTCAAATAATCTTTATTATAGTCTCATATAAAGACTTCTCAGTATCTATTTTAATCAAAATTGCTATGTCAGTTTTCTAAAATTAACATTAAATTGTTTTTTATTTAAGACCGGGCTTCAATCAAAATCAAAACAACACATCGAGGACAGATAGAGTTATTTTTTGGACTATGGGGCACATAAAATGTTAAAATTGAACTTAATCTCAAGGTAAAAAATTTTCATAGTTTCAACAAAATTATTTATTTTCGTTAGAAAGTAAATAAAAATCAATCACAAGAGTACAATATTGACAAGTAAACTCCGCTAGATCAATTAGACTCTGTTCCAAAAGTACAGTTCAACTTTAATAGTAAAATCGTAGGTGACCTGGTGGTCTAGGGCTAAGATGTCATACTTTTGTGCTGAGGGTCCAGGGTTCAATCCTCGGTCCCGGCACAGATTTATCTGATTGCCAAACCCTTCCTTCACCTCTGACAAGACGTGTATTAATCACAACTTGTGAATGTGAGGAATGCCAGGCCTCCACCGTGGTTCGGATTCCACGTTAAACTGTAGGTCCTCCATTTCATCTCACAATCACCCTACCATTACACATTAGCGTAAGTGCGTACAACCCGAACGGGTAGTAAGAAGCGGTGCTAATAATAATAATAATACTAATAGTAAAATCAAACATTCACGAAATAAATTAAATTATTAGTGTCATTTCATTTATAATATATTTATACCTGCTTCGATGGCCTCATGGTCTAAAACGCTTCTCTCGCAGTAAACTAGACTACCGATGACGGGGAGATCAAGGTTCGAATCTCGGTTGGGTGTACTGAGAGTGGTTTTTCCAAAATAGTTTTCCAGGCTTTCTCCATACAAATGCAGGTACACTTTCTATAACTACAACCTTCCTAATTCCCAAAAACCGTAGTATAAAAAGCGTAGTTATTAAATAAGCGTATAAACCGAATGGGTAGTAGGACGCGGTGCTAATATATATATATATATATATATATATATATATATATATATATATATATATATATATATATATATATATTTATATACAGTATTTCAAAAGTAGCAGATCATATGACACAACTTGAAAATCGATCTAGTGTCGTTTCTAAATGTTAGATAAGGCTCTTCACATGAAAATTGGACTGTAATGTGTGTGTATGACACATTGAAACAAGTTGTATAAATATGCTGCCTTTACCTCTTAATAAACACTTTCATTAGAAAATGTCATGCTTCGACACGTGACAGGTAGGTAGTATAGAAAGATGGGTGGTCCGCGTGTGCATCGAACGCTTATCAAGTGGTCTGCTACTGGGAAAAGTTTGATAAACACTTAATTAAGATGCGGCCAAAGGGAACGCGAGTAATTTTACAGTTTTTATAGCATTAAATTTGTTTGGACAAAATAAATCAAATATTTCTCCAGTAGCAACATAGAGTTTAGTTTTATGTACATGCTAATATCAATAGATCTTGAATATATGTCAAGGGTGTCCTGGAATTTTGTCAAAACTTTTTAAATAAAGAGAAAATGTTTTGACAAAATTTCAGGAAACCCTTGACAGATATTCAAGATCTGTTGATACTAGCATGTGCAGAAAACTAAATTATATGTTGCTACTGGAGAAATATTTGATTTATTTTGGCCAACAAAATTTCAATTCTATAAAAATTGTAAAAATACTTGCACTCCCTTTGGCCGCACCTTAAATTGTTAGAAACATAGATTTAGCCTTCCTCAAACAAATCAACAGTTTTTTTTAAATAGGGCCACATCAGATCATCCAAAGAGTTATAATAGAGGATTGTTTTAGTGGTTTTGAAACTTCATAGTTGCCATTTCCATCAGGTACAACAATGTGAGAATATTTCCCTTGAGAATATGCTAATAATAAGTCTTGGATTTTATAGACTTTTGCTGAGGAAATATGCATCTATATTCTAAAAAATCATTCCTTATATTCCTACTATAGACATAAAAAAGTTTTTTATTTTAATTTAAGTTTATAATGTTCTAGAATCATGAAGTTTTTATCGGCTGAAGTCACACAAGTTGATTCAAACTGAATGAATTTAAGTAATGGTAACTCAAGTTAACACAAGTTGAGTCAACTAAATTAAAGTTAGCTCAGGTTAATTCAATTAATATGGTCAGTTTATGTCCTTAGCTTAGTCGGTAACGTGCCTGACTACTGAGCTAACGGTTCCGGGTTCGATTCCCGGTATGGCCGAAAATGTATCATTAATGAAAATATGGGTTTATCCTTTCACAGTGATAAATTAACAGCTGGGGACTGGATGTTGTGTCTAGCCTAGTCTTAAGTTATATAATAAGGCATATGAAGCTACGATAGGCCTAGCATACCGGTAGTGGAAAATATATGACTTGAATACAAAACTGACCCAGGTTAAATGGTCAATTTATGTAAAGTGATAACTATAGTTTGTTAACTATTACGTTTAACACCATCTTTGTTAACGGCTTAATTTAAGAGGTATGGATGTAAAAGGTAAAGTTTGGAGAAAGATTACCAACAATTGTTTGGAAAGAGATAAGGAAACCGTTTGGAGAGATAAAGGTCTCAGACACAGACTTCCTCAAAACTGGGACTGTCTATGTGTCTCAGCTTTATTAATTTCTTAAACTCAAATAATATGGATGAAGTAGTGAAATAAAATCAATCTGTATTCTCCTTTAGAAGAGATGGAAAACCAACAAGGAGAAAAAACAACTCTTTTACGCTTGAAAGGGATTCAAACTCAATATCTTGGACAAGAGTAGGAGACTGTGGTCTCAGGCGCTGATAGCCCGATCACCATCTGTGTGGACCATACTTCAGCCACACCTAAGTATCCCATAAGTGTAAGATCCTTAAACCGTAAGAAGAGATCAACTCTACAGAATCGGAACACTCCGACCTCTAAGTTCCTATTCATAAGGTTCGTACTCGCAGAAATTGAATCGACTTTTAACTTTCTTGATGACTGTCGTTACGGGAGACTGCGGAGAACCAATCACAGGTACACAAATAAATGAAACTGGACATTTTCTAAACGTATAGATTTTCATTTATCTACCTTTTTGACACTAAGAGAAAACTTCATTTTACTAAGGTTAGGGCCTATAGTTATTTTGACTGAAAAATCTAAACGAAAAATAACATTACAAAAACGTTGATAGGATTTGCTAAAATTGCCTTATTTTAAAAAGTATGATTAAACAAAGCAGTATATTTTCCCATTAGGTGACATCACGTGATTAAGGACCCAGAGTGTGTGAATATAATTAAAAAATCATACGGACTTAAAAACTATGAGAACACAGGGATTAAGGAGTATGTATAGGCTATAGTCCAATTTTCATAGGAAGCGTCGTATCTGGAAGCTAGAAAAGCTACTAGATACACTTTCACTTATTCATACGTCAAGCCATGTGATCTTCAGCTACCACTATTGATTAGTTTTATCAATACCTATAAAACAACACTAATAATATATTAAAGTGTTATAATTATTATTAGCACCACGTCTTACTACCTGTTCGGGTTGTACGCACTTACGCTAATGTGTAATGGTAAGGTGATTGTGAGATGAAACGGAGGACTTACAGTTTAACATGGAATCCGAACCACGGCGGAGGCCTGGCATTCCACACATTCACAAATTGTGATTAATACACGTCTTGTCAGAGGTGGAGGAAGGGTTTGGCAATCAGATAAATCTGTGCCGGAACCGAGGGTTGAACCCCGGACCCCCAGCACAGAAGTTTGACACCTTACCCCTAGACCGCCAGGTCTCCAATAAAATGTTATCAAATTTTGGCGCAAAAAAAGATATGGGTTTGTATCTCCTAAAAATACCCTTTCCATGAAAATTGTACTGTAGACTAAGCCTAATGATATATGAGTGTTTCTTTTGGGAAAACGACTGGTCTGCTACTGGGTCTACAGGCCGGGATACAAGACTGTGAAGAAGACTTCCCGCCACTGTTAAAAACAATGACGTCAGAGAGTGTTTGCCTTTCCAGCAACGCTCTCACACACAGGTAACCCTAAATCTGTAATGAGTTATTACAAAGCACACACACTTTTATAAGATAGTGGCGTAGCGAGTCGCAGAGCAAGAGGAGAACAAGTTACAAGACACCCAATGGGAGCTCTGGAATATTCGCACGCACGGCCATTGCTTCACAAACTGAAAAACCTATACTGAGAGCAGTGGTGTTGTAAATTCAGCAGTGCCCGGATGCAAGGCCGTAAATTTAGCCCCCCCCCCCCCCAAGTTGAAGGTGGGGTTTTGGGGGAGGGGATATGCCTCTAGAAGCTATTTGGAGCATTTTTTAATGGTTACTAAATCAGAAACTTATTTAGCACACTTCTCCTAGAATTCCAAGAAATTCTATATAGCACAGTAGATTTCATCAGAATTTATTGATTCATGACAGATATGACAGAAGTTTTAACATAATATTGATATAAAATCAATTAGTTAACTTAGAATTGCATTGTATAAAACTTTACTAAAAAATTATTCTTTTGAATATTTTACCATAAAAAGCAGTACAGGAACAGCGTTCCCGCTCCACTACACCCCTGACTGCGAGACGCGCTTCATGTGGTCGAATGGTTTGCGGCAGAGATTCAACTTGGGATACGCGAAGAAATCTTAGGGTGCACGTAAAATTATATATATATATATATATATATATATATATATACATATATATATATATATAAATGGATTCTCATTATCATGGAAATTATAAATATATATATAATTTTCATGCTAATGACAATACGTTTCTAATTCATGGTTTGCCACAGGAGATCTACCTGTACGTAAGGACCTGCGAGTTGGGACCACCGTTTATTTACTCGTATTTTAAATATTGATTACATAATATGTTTAGCTTGCATTATGCACCAACACATTTGGGGGTACAAAGCTGAATAGAAAATAATATATGAAAACCCACTTCGGTGGCCGCATGGTCTAAGGCGGTACTCTCGTGGTAGATTAGACTACCGATGACGGGAAGATCGAGGTTCGAATCTCAGTCGGGTGCACTGTGGGTTTTTTTCAAAATGGTTATACACTCTCCCTCCACGAAATTTGGGTGCAATTCCTCCAAACATAGTCTACCTAATTCATAACACATTAGAGTAAGTATTACACAGGCGTATAGCCCAAACGGGTAGTATGACAAGGTGCTATTTAAAAAAAAAAATTTATATTAGCGTATGCGAACAAAAAAGGTTGAATAGCAACGGTCTAGGCGTCACTACCATGTTAGACTTTCCTACTTATGACGGGGAGATGAGCGTTCGAATCCCTGTCGGGTCTACTGAGAGTGGTTGTTCCTAAAATGGTTTCCCATTCTCCTTCCACGAAAGTGCAAGTAGATTATCTCTAAAATGCTTCCTTTCTCATCCCTACACCAGTAGAGTAATTATTGTATATGCGTATGACCTGAACAGGTAGCAAGACGCGATGATAAAAAATAAATATATACACTGCGAGGGAAGACAGCGCCAACGTGCTCGAATCAGACCCAGGTTCGAATCCAGAAGCATTTGGTTGTTTTCTTTTCTTTATAAACATTCTCGCTCACACACTAATTTTTTTACTGAGGTATTTAACATGCAACTTATAAATCGATTGATTATATCAGCACAATGAGAGCGGAATTAAGTCGGATATTTAATTTAGTAAGCAGATCGTTACTGACGAGTTAAAGGTTGACCATTAGTTAAATTTACCCCCTACCATACTCTAGAGAAAGGGTCAGACGTCTGACTTCGACGGCCTTTCTTACATTTTAAAATAGGTCTTCATTGATTACAATAATTGCAAAGTCGGGCAGCCATTTAAGATGGTAATTTTAATTTTAGTTCGTTATGGACTACTTGACATTAAAATGTTCTTTTTAAGACATATTAGTTAAATTATTATTATTATTATAGCACCGGTATATACGTTGGGTTACACACACTACGCTAATGTCATGTAGGGTGATTTGAATGAATGGAGACACAGTTTAAGTGAAATCGACCCAGTGAAGCTGCTTCCTCACATTCACAAGTTGTGATTGATACACGTCTGTCAGAGTGAAGAAGGGTTTAATATATAAATCTGTGCGTGACGAGGATTGAACCGGACCTCAGCACAGAAGTCTGACACCTTACCCTACACGTCACATATTAGTTAAACAATGATTTAAAATATAAGTGAATTTGTCTTGAATACACAGGAAGATATATCGTGGGGGGGGGGGGGGGGGGGACTTAAGACAGCCCTATTCTCCCAAAATGAAACTAGGCTCAAGCACACCAAGTCACCTGGTCGAAGTCCCTGATATCATCAAGATGCTCAAATTAATGCAGTTATTTGATTTAACTTATCGTTAGTTATTGGTTTACAGAAAAATGGGGTCGTAGAAATGTCCACAGCAATTGTAGAAAATATATGCTAGTGAATTGTGACTACCACCTTGCTTATTTTTGCCATGCGGATTCGAACTTTTGCAATAAGATAACAAAAAGTCTCTACTAGAGGAATTGAAAGAAGAGGCCACAGATATGGGACATTAAAGCAGTAGATATAACACAGGGTCATAGATGGGGGACATTAAAGAGGAGATAATACTGGCTTATAAACCTGGGAAGTGCAAGAGCAGAAAAACAACAGGGCCACAAATGGGGACATTAAAAACGCGGATAATATTGTAATTGCGCTCATCAAGAGGTTTTAGTCTATATAAAACAAGTAAACTTGTTCACACTACATTTTGAAGTTTTATGACAATATATAAATATTATAACTTGGCAGATTATCGAGTGGTTATATGACTGACTTGTCAAACTGGTTACATGTCAGACTTTGTCAAATGGTTAGCATGTCAAGTGCTTGAACTTGGTATATTCATATGGTTCGCATGTCAACTACCTTGGACTCTTCGAGTGGTTAGCATGTCACTCTTCAACCTTGGACTATTCGAGTGGTTAGCATGTCACTCTTCGACCTTGGACTATTCGAGTGGTTAGCATGTCACTCTTCACCTTGGACTATTCGAGTGGTTAGCATGTCACTCTTCGACCTTGGACTATTCGAGTGGTTAGCATGTCACTCTCTGACCTTGGACTATTCGGTTGGTTAGCATGTCACTCTCTGACCTTGGATTATTCGAGTGGTTAGCATGTCACTCTCCGACCTTAGGTTAGTCAAGTGGTTAACGTGTGTACCTCTGACGTTGGGTTAATGTGTGTACCTCTGACCTTGGGTTAATTGAGTGGTTAACATGTCAAGCTGTGACCTTGGGTTAGTGAGTAGCTAACATGTCTACCTCTAACCTTGCGTTAATCGAGTGGTTTGATATCTAGCATGAACTTGGGCTTGATTTTGACAATGTTCTATGTGAATTCACACAGTGCTATTTTCTATTTTCTCTCCAAGTGGATGCTTGTGCAGTTACTTAAAAGTGTCCCTCTCCTTGTTAATTTTTTTCGTGTAAGCTGATATAAGTAACAGAGTCAGTACTTGCAGTAGAATATACGAATAAAACAAGCTATTGCTTTTTACTTCCTTTTCCCCTCAGCCTATGTTTTAGTGAATCAGTACTTGGCCTGTGTGGCACTCGACACGAGGTCTGTACAAGATAACAGTCAAGCTCAGTGCCATCATCTCATAAAACACACTCCTGATATTTGTCCTCTTTATTTACCTACAAACAGCTCGTCCTAGCAAGGATTTGCACCATGACACGCTTTACAAACCACCGTTGCCAAATTACACAATTCAACAAATAACACTATTAATAATATACAATTCAACACGACAGTTCTTATAGTTTAGTTACCGATCACACACATAGGTGAGCACAGGGGGATTACGGCATGAAGCTTGACTGATCTGGTTTGCCTGTGAGGGAAAGGTCAAATCCCAGTCGAGAGTACAGAGGGTGGTTTTCCCTAAAATAATTTCCAATCTTCCTTTCTTCCCCTATACAAATGTGGGTACATTTCCTCTATATTGTATACTTCCTTTATCCTTACATTATTAGTGTAAAAATGCAGGTATTCTGGATGAGTATACAAGAACAATTTTATTTTTAAATTCCTCTTAAAAAAACATGAATTCATTGCTATAAATTTTAAAAAATAGATTTAAAATCTGTAATTTTGGATACATACTTCTTTCTTAGCAAATAACCTGGCCATTACAGTTTATTAAAATACTAACAGTTTAGATGAAGATCTCATTATGGTTGTTTTTTGTAGAAAATCTTTCAAATCAATATTTATGGCCTTTGATACAAACTGATATTTGAATAGAAATGCAATATACAGACCATCAACTTATACACATATGACAACTGTAATATAGATTGACATAAAGTTACTCACTTGTGACTCTGGTATTACAAATAAGATTCTAAATAAAATAAATATCTTTTTAAAATAAAGTTTTCATTGAATTAAAATTTTCAAATTTTATTTTGCTACTAAATTACTTGACTAGGTTGATGCATAAAACACTGATAATTACTTTTTGCCAAAACTGAAGTTACACAAGTAAACATTTTAGTGTGTGCACAGAGGTAAAATCAAAAGTTTGACTTAGTGGGGATGAAATTGGAAAGTCCCTAATGGAGCATTGGGGTAATAAAGGGTGGATGTTCTTGGTGCAGCCAGTTCGGAGTTGTACATAGTAGCGATGCTTCCAGTGGTATATACTCTTATTGAAATACAAATGAGAATAAAAGTGTAAACAGGGTTGGTCTGGTTGCATGAATTTTACAGCTGTCTGTTATTTCTACAGGTCAGGTATCAACTCTTGACACAATGCATGGGTGTGATTTTTTTTCACATTTTGGGGTGCAATATTATCTGAAGGTGAGTTCTGGTGTATCACCTACAAATTCATTTGTCACCCCCTGTTACCTTGGATGCTATATTTTAAGTGACTAATTGTAATATAAATTATTCTTTGAAAAAATCTTATTTATCCTATTTATTTAATTATGTCTTTTCCACAATATTTTCAACAAACTTTTTTACTAAATTATAAATATAATTTGGAATTTTTTTTCACATGTGTGAGAAAATAGTGAACACCCGCTTTTTTTAAAAAACTGATTTATTTATATTCTTTAAAATGAAAAATGACACCTGGACAAGAGAATCGAAACCACGACCTGTGGCTTAGTAATTCATAATTATATTTGTATCTGTACAGTTGTCATTGTACTATTGGGAGCATAAAGCCCTCCCAAGTTGAAGATGTCTGCATTATCTGATAGCTCGTGATCTTAATTTATCACTCATATGTAATTGACGATTTCTGCATGTCCATCCCAGACTCTGCCTTAAAATATGAGTGAACAATGACTGTGAGCACAGGACCACTCCTAGATAGCTCAGTGGTTAGAGTGTTGGTGTTCTAAGGCAAAACGGGTAGTAAGACGCGGTGCTAATAATAATAATAATTCTAAGGCAAAGGTCGTGGATTTGATTAAAGTGTGTCCGGGTGTCATTTTTCAATTTAAAGAAAATATTTAGATGCAGCTATAACCGTAACTAACAAATATAATAGCTCGGCTATTTATTTCATAATTATATGTTTATATCAAAATAAAGATGTAGACCTTTGTTTCATAAAATCAATTAAAATATTTCTTTTAAAAAAACTACTTAAGAATCTTTTCTCTGTCCAGGATAAGGTGTAGAGCATGGCAACAAGGAACCAGTTAGCTCAAGAAATTACACCGGTGGCAGAGTATAGGTTACCAACTCCTTTTATTGTGCCACATGTTGATAAGAAAGAGAAGCATTGTGCTAAGGTTAGCACGGTGTTAGCTTTTCACACAGGGCACTTGTCTCACATGGGTACAGCTCTGGCAAATCTGAAGACAACACTTGGTTGATAAGCATCACCTCCAGTAAAAGTTTTGAAATCAAACGTCAGTTTCGCACTAACCATTATTTAAAAAATATTAGAGTATGAATAAAAAATACATTGAGATTATTATCACTACAGTAGTCAATTTAGTGTTAAAATATATGTATTTCCAAACAATTAAAATCGTCCTGCCATGCGTGAGCCCTTGGTTGACAATCTTATTGGTCTCTTATTTTGATGACTTGATATTAATTTGTATTTGATTTTGGTCCACTTTAATAATATTTTTTTAAACATCTTGTAAATTTCAAGATTAAAAAAAATCTATCACCTACAAAGACAAAATTTAGAAAAATATAGTATAAATCAGTAAAACTACTTAATTTCACAATATTTCATTGATTGAGACCTATTCATGTTTACTTTTACTAATTAATGTACAAAAATATCAGCTAGCCTACTCAATACTTTTCTTATTTGTGCAAAAGTTAGAGAAAAAATCTTATGAATAACATAATGATTATTTTCTCTAACATTTTAATTAATTGATTAATACCTACCTACTTAATACAATTATTTTTAATTGATTACTGGTACCAAGACAAAAACTAAACTTTCAAATATTAATGTTGATACTTAGCTATTCTGTATGAATGATTAAATCATCAGAATTCTATAGAATTTTAAAAGTTGTGATATTTTCGAAGCTATTTCAGAAATGTCGATATTTGGCAACTATAAAACTTTGTTTGGTTAAGGCTATGTTGTTTCCACCATTGAGTTGCAAATCAAACTGTTAAGAGGTTAAGTGGTGTCATCTGCAACCTCAGCACATCTCTTGATTGAATCCTTTGTGGGGATATTATTTAGCGAGTGAGAGTTCATTGTCTCATAAGCTAGGTGCATAGGTCACCACTTAATTTTGACAATTTGTATCATATTACAACAATTATTATTTTCAAACATAAATAAATAAATAAAACTTACGTAAGAATATATTATTTAATTCAATACACCACTAGCATTGGCGCCGTAATGTTTGTTGTCTGAGGTTGTGGGGGGGGAAGGTGAGTGGGAGTGTGTGGGAGGCAAGGCCGTAGTCAAGGGGGGGTTTTGGGAATTCAAACCCCCTCGAAATTTTATGAACAAAGTATATATATGGCTTTATTTGTGGTTCAAACAATATTAAAATTATGGTACAAGTAAAATTAGGGGGCTGTGTTACCATAAAAAGCACTTCAGAGAGCATCTAGAACTATTTATGATTTATAATTTTTTTTCTATTCTCCGTAAATTGGGGGATGTGCCCACCAAACCCCCCCTGAAATTATTGGCTGGCTACGACCTTGGTGGGAGGAATAATAATAATGTTATGTTCAGGTTAAGGTAGGGTGAGTAAAACACATCAGGGTAAGTGCATTTAACTTAGCAAAGAACAGTTATATAATCTCGTTCTTTTATTCTTGTAAAATATATGAAAAGATAGTAATTGTGATATTTCTTTTATTCCTTGCTATACCAAGTTATGTGAATGCTAAATAAAATTTAATTTTGCATTTATTTTCTGACAACCTTGATAAAGCGTTTCAAAACGAATAGGCTACGTAAATCAACATACATTAAATAAAATGGATACATGTGTGTGATAATAACAAATCTTGAGCCATGCAAATAAAGGATGAGTCTAATCAAACTTAGTGATCATGAGAATAATAAGAAAATTGTGGTACAGTTTTCCTGAACACTGTCTCCTTCCTGTGAGAAAACAAGAGGTGATGTGGGGTGAGGGGGGGTTCAGGGGAGATGTATACCAATGTCTTCCCTAGTTCCGGTGCTTATGACCCCTAGTATAAAAGCTGCATTCTTTATTTATGGTCACAATCATCGGTAGATAGATTTTTCCAAGCTACTTTTTTTTAAAATATATTTTGAAAGAATTATGAACAAATGGCATGAAAATTGTGAAAGATTTAAAAAATATAATTAAAACTTATTGGTATAAGTAAAAATCTGTAGTACAATAATTATGCTACTTAATAATTTTTTAAAGTTTTTTATATGATTGTTTTGTGAAAATATGATATGTAACAAAATTAACACCTTAACTTGTAATGTGCTTGATATGAGTGCGTTCATTCATTTCAATTTGAAAAGATAAAATATTACCAATAAATAAAAATGATCTAAATTTAATTTTGATTACTGGTACGAGTAAAAAAAACTTGAACTAATCAACATTAGACTTAAAATATATGTTTAAAATAAAAGATACCTGGGAGCTAAAATCACACCCAGGACCTTTGGCTTGGCAAGCCAATACTTCACAAGTTAGCTAATAATGTAATTATAAACCACTTGTGTGTGTGCTGCTTCAAGTATATATCTAATATTTTAATTAATAATAATTTTAGTAATAATAAAAATTACTAGTTTATAGGAATAATTTTAAATAAAAAGATGACTTGTAAGAAAAAGCTCAATTTTGATTAGAAAATTTGAAATTTTAATACAAAAAAAGTCATTGTCACAATAAAGATAATAACCATGTACATAGGCCTAAAATATTTGAGTAAAGATAGAAAAATTATGTATTTTATTACAAATAAGTGACTTGGTTTTCATACTAAAATTTAGTATCTTATCTAATAACTGTAAACTATTAGTTCTAAACAAAATAAATTGAATCTGCGATTACCATTCTTACCATTATCAGAACATCGTGACGGAGATGTAAAAATGCAAAACCTAAAAGCCGCTCTCCCGTCATTGTCTTATGCAGTATATAGAAGTCAGCTCTTTACAACATTAAGTTATAGATTTCAATATGTTTGGGTTAGAGGGGAATGGGGGGGATAGCGGGGGATCCCCTCAACCTACCCCCTTCCCACCTGAATCCGCCATGGGCTATGGATGAACCTAAATAGTTCTGCGGAAGATCAATGGTAATTGATTCCAGCATCTAGATGTCATTCTTAAACCAATATTTGATTCAGGATTGTGAACGCCACACTTAAAATAATTTCAAAACATCAAAATTTTGTAAAATATATTCAATATTTGTATTATTGTATGTGTAACTAGTGTTTTATAGACGTTCCACTAAGCATGAAAGTTTTCTCTTACTATTCTTGTTTCGTTCAACTTTTTGTGAGGTTATTATTACGTGACAAAAGAGTGGGAAGGGAAATGAAGGCACATAGGAAGAGCAAGGATGTAACACAAGCTGTGCTGAGATACGTTACTACAAAGCACAGATAAGAGAAGTGTGATAATACATAACAGCACTGTGTGGCGGCAGTCGAGATTACATCAGTCTTACATAACACCATTTCCCCATACTGTCAGGAGAGATTATTAATAAATAGGTTCAGGGTTACCAATAAAACAACATAAATAGTCTAAAAAATTTATTATGTCTAAAGACACATTTAAATGACAGTTGAAATATTAAAATTTAATCAAATAAACCACACATAATAGAGATGCAATACATTTGGCACTATCAGCCAACACTTTAAAATGCAAAACTCTCTAAGTAGAAGTTTTGGTAGTTTAGTCTGAAATATATATAAAAAAAATTAATTCAACAATAAGCTTTTACGTGAGAAAATAGTTATATTCAAGGATGTACAAACGAGGTCACCTGGGACCTCTGTATCTATAGCCAGGAACTCTGCCCACTTTTCAGTATAAATAAAACAATATAATATTCATAAAGAGGTAAGAGCTGCCTCTTGAAGAAAATCGATTGCTACCACCCAGTCCCCCGACGTAGGTTTCATTCTATAAGAACTCATCAGGAGGAAGTGTGCAACGTAATTTCCTTAAAGAGGAGACAAAAAACATATGGGAGAAAAAGGAAATTAGTAAAGAATTATAGGACACCTTGATAAGAACATTTAAAAATAATGTATAACATAAAGAACAAACACAGCAAATGAACATCGGATATAAATGTATAATAAATATTTATTTATTATTTGTTAAATAGATTTATTATATAGGTACTCATATTCAATCTTAATAAAATTGGTTTTAAATATATTAACAAAAAATCTATTAATAGTGACTAACATAAAAGTCCTCCGCCTCATGAAATAGAAACTATTAGTTGAATTTGTATTTCTATTTACTACCAATTCAAATATTTCGAGCTAAGTTCACTACTTTTGTTAATGTCAGACATTAATGACAAGAATAGTAATCAAGAGAAACATTTACAGCTTTGTGAATAAATTTATTGAATCACTCATATTTTAGGAGAACTGACTAGAAATAATTGTGTTCGTACTCACGTGGCAACATGTTTGGTGCAAATGACACAAGCTTTAGAGTTCTGTATGCTCACACGACATGTCATAAGATAATCCTTGGAGCACAAAGGAATCATTTTCACTTAAAAGCCTGAAATCAACCAATATAATGTGTACAAACAATTAAATCAAGTACTTGAGATCAAATCAAATCATAAAATATTCATGCACCTATTACAATATTTACTTATTGTACCACACCAGTGCGGTTTGTGTATGTATGAACACATATGTTAAGTTACTTTTTGAGAACTTAGTAATTTGCAAGCAGGTCCACCCTTAGCAGCAGACGTGGGGTCCTGGGCAAACTTTGTTTACGGGCCCTCAGTTATCTCCCTCATCCTCCTCCTCCCCCACCCCAACACAACAATTTTTTTTATTAATGTTATTACAGTAGTTTGCACCTATAATCAAGTTTCAAAACTTGTCATGTTCATGAGACATTACTACACACACTAAGTACAACACATGACTAAAGTATATTACCAACACACTCCAAGTAAGTTTTGAATGTAGCACAAAAAATAGATGATTCACATGTGCCTATTGTAACAATGACACAAACACATTTTAAAGTTTACTAAAAGTAAATTGAGGACAACTATGGAAACCGTATGCAAGCAAATATTTCCCACACTAACTTGTGTTTTCTCTTTGTTGCCTGAGCAAGTGTGGGGCACACCAAATTGTGGGAACCTATGCGGCCGCATTGTTTGCACATGCCTAAGGGTGACCCTGTTTGTAACAATTTTTTTTTTTTAATATGTAGCATGTGGAAATATTACCAGAGGGCATGAAGCACCACACAATGTTGGTTAGTTGCTAAAGGCCAGCATAGTGGAGTTCTTCCATTTGCCTTCTTACGACAAACATTGATGAGTTAAATTATTCCCCTTTAGAACAGTGGTCTAGGTCAGTGGTATTCAATCTGGGGTACTCGCACCATTGGGGATATGTAAAATTTAATATTTTATATATACATATATAATATATATGACTCCCTCTTGTGGTCTAGTGGTAAGAGTTCCTGGATACAGATCCAGAGCTCTCTGGTTCGATCCCTGGCACCTCCAGATTTTCTGTAAAGAAGTGGGTATGGAACGAGGTCAACTCAGTCTTGCGAGATTAATGGCCTGAGGATTCATTGGTATATGACACCCTATATCCACATAAGTTGGCACTATCTTCACCAACAGGTCACTCAGTCACTATGGCTCAGTTTCCGGCTGAAGCCATGAAGTGTTAAATATTATTAATATATATATATATATATATATATATATATAAGATAATATATATTAATATATATAGATATATAATTTAAAACTAATTATTTAATTGATAGTCTTGGATGCAGTGTATTTTATTTATTTTAGAAGTAAATTATGGAATATATATAGCTTGCATTATGGCCCAACAATTTGGGGGCAAAGAGTTGAAGAAAAGTATATCTGGGGGTATGTGAACAAAAAAAGGTTGGATAACACAGCTCTAGATTATCTTTATCCATTGTAGATATAATCATCTTCTTTACAAAGTAGCTGAACAGTGAAGAGATGGATATAGTGTAGATCTGTAGAGGTGGAAATACAATCAATCATGGCTTGTATATGTTACACCCCAATAGTTAACGTGCCCATTTAATGAAATGGGCAAATTTCTGCCCATCCCGTGAACAGGCTTCCTTGCTTGGCCATTTCACAAACTGGGCAAAACTTGCATTAACTCTTGCCATTGGCTTTTCATGAATTGGAACTTATTTTACTATCTACTAAAAGCTTAACTGAAATTAGTTTTAAGTTATTATATTAAACTAACCCAAACTAACTTAACCTAACCTTCCATTTCTAAACTATTAAAAGTTAAATTAACTTAAAGACCAAACCTGTTGTTTACTTGTTAATTTCACAAACTGGGCAAAAACTCATCCAGTTCATTAATTGGGTAACGATTGGAGCTGCCCAGTTCACGAACTTGACTATTTTTTGCCCAGTTCAAGAAATGGTCAGGACTCAGGAGAGGCCAGGTCACAGAATGGGCAGCAATTTGCCTGATTTAATGAACTGGGAAAATTTATGAATGGGGTGTAACATATATAACCAGTAAAGAGTGACAGCATATATCCTTGGGATTCATGGTGGATGTAGAATATTTTTTTACGCATAGGAGCATTGATCACTACAGCTTGTTCAATTGGCTTAGAGTATTACTGCTTTCTGAAAGCATGTTGCACTGTTAATTTTTTGTTAAAAGCAGAGTTGATGGCCTTCAACTCTGTCAAAATGAGTTGAGTAAGAACCAATGGGGATATATGAGTAGAATAATTTACTCGACCCTCCTATACAGCAATATTAATTTATTTGTCAGTATATAGATGTACCTGTAGTGTATTATAATCTATCTAGAAGCTACCAACAAACAATAATGAACAGTTGGTGCTATTAAACTATTAAGGAGGTACTTGAATGTGGATCAGGCAGTGAAACAGGCGTGAAAGCATAGAACTAAGCTATTTGTAATTGCGGCAGGTAGCCTAAAGAATAAAATTACAGTACCTATTCTTCTTCTGGGTATCTGTTGTATGTGGTCTTCAATGCAATTTATTTTTGAAAATTTTAGTCTGTTTCATATTTTATAAATTGTTGTCCCAGTTCAGTTTCTTTCACAATGAAGAACTAAGTTGTTATTATTATTAGTGTTTAGAGGCCCGTCGACACAATGAGGTCATAGGGCCTAAGAAACTAAGTTAATACTAAACAGTGTTTCATCAGAGCACAGCCCTTGATATATAGAAAAGTTAGGTGTAATTGTATCCTAAAGATTACAATAGTCCTGTGAGGGTCTTCAAGTAATTATGCATTTTAAAGGTCCTTCAATTGTAATGTTAACCAACTAAAGTATACAGTACCTAACTTGAAGCTTACTGTACTTAAAGGATCCAAAGATGATGGTAGTAAGTTAATTTCAACTCGAGTTGGGGGTTTTCAATTTTTTTTTTAGTTTATAGGTGTGTGTGCAAAATCCACTTTTTCAATTTTAAGCCAAGATGAATTAAATTATATGAAATATTCCTAAAGCTGAATCTAAATTTGAATATTTTTGCTAATGTTTCTTGTTGGGGAAAAAATTATGTTTATTTTTATAGCTCTAGATATTAAATATTTTTACAAAATAATTTTTTTGGAATAGTGTTTAGCATATTTTGGCTTAAGCTGTTAATCAAGTAGTCTAATCATCACAGCAAGCAATTCAATTAGGTAAAGCAGAGTTTTGTCAAGTTAACATTAAATTGTAATGATCATAATAAAATGAAAATACCAAAAATTGAAAATAAATGTGTGTTTAGGCTTTCCATATCTTATTGGCGAGGCTTTGTAATAATAATATATATTATTAGCACCACATCACCACCCTTTCGAGTTATACCCACTTACGCTAATGTGTAATGATAGGGCGATTGTGAGATGAAATATGGAGGACCTACAGTTTAACGTTGAATCCGAACCATGCTGGAGGCCTGACATTCCACACATTTAGGCTTCTTAATTGTATAAGCCATTTTTTTTAAAAGTGAAGTCAAAGTTTTTGAAGCTTTGCACACCTCTAAACATTTTGATCAAATAACAGTTCAAGGCCATGGGGTTTAAGTCAGTAGGAGCAACTTTTTAATTTTGACATAAAGTTAATCCATAATTATTTTTATCCCTGCCTTGAGATCAAGAGAAAATATTTTTCTTCTGAAAC
Organism: Timema podura; assembly: GCA_033556935.1. Lineage (NCBI taxonomy): Eukaryota > Metazoa > Arthropoda > Insecta > Phasmatodea > Timematidae > Timema > Timema podura. The sequence continues at coordinate 52,793,619 of JAVRXN010000002.1, read as the reverse complement.
CACTATTACATTCTCTTTGATACCAGGGTAAGGGTAATTATTTGTTAAGATTACCCTTTTCATAACTTCATGGCTACATTCAGTTCCAGTGAGAAAATTTTAACTCATGAGAATGGTCCTACTAAGAATTTGTGTTTGGTAAAAACTGTAAACATGTAAACCTCAAAAATACAAGTGTGTGATGTTATATATAATCCAGAAAAAATTTCACAAAGACATACCATAAACATGTGTAGTAAAGTGAGTGATATGAAGTTTTATAATACTTAAATAGCAGTAAAATTAGGTGTAGCACATCATAAGTTTATAAAGGGGGTGGCCATGTAAAATTTGTCAACCAATAAATATATCATATTAATTATCTTCACTTATAGATTTTGTATCGCTATAAACAATGACCAAAAAAAGCTTATGTAATATGAATTCTAAATCCTCTCGCCCTCATTAGAAAACATAAGAAAATACTGACACCCCCTTCCTCAAAAACCCTTACCTAATTTAAGTGTAACCCCAAATTTTGGTGGTTCCTGGGGTTTGTTTTCCAACTAACCTTGCCTGTGAAAATATCATGATATGCTCGCAGTTGCCCTGATGCATGTACAAATAGGGTTCCCCTAGTGAGATTGTCAGTGCAGCCAAATGCACATCCTGCATGTTGGCCTCTTGAAAAGGATCCATGCCCCTCTTTGTACCCCAATCGAGGATAACGGCGCTATAGTCAATGCATGGCTCATGTCGAGTGTCAATGTAGATGTCGAACCAATGAAGAAAAAACCAGATTTGTAAATTTCCTAAAACAAACATATGAACAAAAGTTCCACAGGCATCTAAACACCTTAGTTCCCACACTTGGTACATACTGGAAATTGCTAATTTAGATCCACTTTGGACATGTCATTGCCAAGTGATGTTTACTCAAATAAGTCTCAACTGGAGTTAATTAGAACTTTATAGGGGGGTCATCTAAAATTGTAAAAAGAAACCCTCACTATCAATTTTTGAAAACTACTCAAATATATAAAGTTTTATGGTTCCTTGTAACTTTTGATATTGTTTGATCCTAGGCAATAAAATAATTAAATCTAAATTTGTGTGATGGGTTTGTCCTATGGGAACTGGCACATCAATGGGTAACAAAGTCTAGAAAACCACTCAACCTAAATATTTATCAACTATTCCATTTTTAAAGCTCTGTTGTATCATTAAGGCTGATTACCCATTGGTCGAAACAAAACCAACATCAAATAAAACATTATGTTTGACAAACAAGAAAATCTGCTCAACGAAGAAATTTACATTACTTTTAAATTTGAGCATCCCCAAAGACCAAAACTTTGTTTTAAAAGAGGATTTTTATTTCTCTAACATTGAACAACCATCTGACAAAGTCGAGCTGTACAATGTTAAATGTAAATGTTGGAATAGCAAAGCAAACTACGCCTGTGTGATTTACCCACTTTCTCTACATTTGTGAATAATCCCGCGGTCTCACAATCTTGCGTTTGCGTTTTAGTATATTTATGATTTATATCATCATGGCAGAAGAGACTATATGTCATAAATTGGATGAGACCAAAATTTGCGTTTATTCTCAGCCTCTTCATCTTCAAGTAAAAAAAGACAAAGTATAGAACAGATAACTAAATCCACATCTTCTTCGTCCGTCACCATGCTGGCTACTGGAGGAAGTTCGTTTTGTTCATGAATTTCTTGTTTTGTCTGATGATGATATTCCACAGTATTGAACAATTATTCGAGGCAGTGTTTTGACCAGTGGTCGAGTGGCCTAACACTACCTAATATCCACGTATAGCAATAGCAGAATCTCACAGGAATTTTTAATCAACCAAAGAAGTTTTTATCCTTCAACAACTAAATTGGCAACACTGAAGCCAACTTCCTGTTCAGTCTACTTTTTCTGAGGAAGATGTCATATGGCATTGAAATATTGATGTGTTAGTATTTTTTCCTTTTATTTGTGCTTTATTTTTTATAATTCTTTGTATTTATTTAATGACCAAATATAATCATAACATGCTTAGTACACTTTATTTCATACATCCTAAGCGTTTATTTAAAAGACCTGGAATTAGGATTTGTGTGTTTGGTGTCATGTCTTATAATAAGTGGGATAGTATAAATGTGTGTCTACTAAAAATTTAATATATTTTGACAAAAAACACATTTTTTATTAATAACGTATATCATAATTATATCTTTAATATTTAAAATATACTTTTTTCATCTTCTTATCTTAGATAACAATCATAAACTTAAACAACATACTTTAGGAAAGAGGATGAAAAAAGTATATCTTAATACTTTAAAGAAAGAGGATGAAAAAAAGTATATTTTAATACTTTAAGGAAAGAGGATGAAAAAAGTATTTCTTGATACTTTAAGGAAAGAGGACGAAAAAAGTATATTTTAAAGAACTTCAACATCCCTTGAAACAAGAATGTAAAAACCAGAACGTAAATGGGTGTGAAAAAAACCTTATAGCACACCACCATTAATTAAAGTCTGAACTCCCACGTTAGAATTTACTACACAACCCATGCTGTTCCATTAATTTTGTTGGTCACATATTATGTTCACCTTGGCCGTCTTCTTGGGTATGACACGTGGGTTCTCGCTGCACTTTACACAAACCAAGTTGTCACTGCTACACTTAATCTCGTTTCGGAAATCTGCCAGAGTCATAAAGGATATGGCTGTGAATTCCTGTGAAAATTTACTTTACATCGATCACTGTTTCAATCCTGTGGCCTGGGTCAGTTTTTTATTCAAGCCATATATTTTCCAATAATGGCTTGCTAGGCCTGTCTTAGCTTCATATACCTTAAAATCAAACTTAAGACTAGGACAGAAACAACAGCCAGTCCCCAACCATTAATTCATCACTGTGAGAGGGGTAAATCCACATTTCACCAATGATAAATTTTTCGGTCATGTCGGGAATCGAACCCGAAACGCTTATCTCAGTAAACAGACACGCTACCAACTGAGATCCTGTGAAAATAATTGTAGCTAGATTGTTTATGTCACTCCTTTTTTATTAGAAACTAATCCTTTTATATTATTATTTTTCAGATTTAATTATTCAACTTTAGATTCTCCCCCATAATGTATAAGGCTAGGTTAGAAAGAGGAAGTTTGGATATTTTCACTATTTTGAATTGTTTTAGAGACAGACTTGAGTTGCTACCCACACATAATATTTTGTGAACACCTGCTAGTTTGAGTTCTAAGAAATCACATTTTTCCCATGCAATACTTGTAACATAGTTACTAAGTTCAAGACAAAAAACCCTCTGATTTGTAGAAAGTGATGAGCCTGTGATATTTTGGGTTCTGTGATATTTTGGGTTGATGAACAAAGGGAGGCACACACATCTACTGACCTGTGTCTCAGCCCAGTCCATCAAAAACTAGTATCAGAGTAATATTTAGTTGTTGACTGGTATTAGTTCAAATGGTTTTTTAGCACCATATCTTACAACCCGTTTGGGTTATATGCCTAAATACTAATTATGCTAATGTGTTAAGGATTAGCATGATTAAATTGAGAGGAAGTGTACTGACATTAGCTTGGAGGGAGGTTGAAAAACCATTTAGGAAAACCACCCCCAGTTAGGGTTATAATTTTACCCATCCCAAAAGAATCTACCAGGGTTATATTTTTAAAAATTATTGTATTTTGCATGTAAAGCAATTGTCTGATCGGTTTTTAAAAATTGTTAGCTTATTTCCCTTTTAATAATTAAAATTTGATTAATTACTTTAAATAAATATGTAACAGGTCAATTAAAAATTGAACTAAATAAACTCAGCATAGGCTGTAATAAACAAATGTTACCTGCTTCGGTGGCTGCATGGTCATATTTGAGATTGGCTACATAGGTAATAAAATACCTAGAAATGATAATTGTATTTTATAGCAATATAACTGCTTAATGTTGGCATACCTGCGAGTACCTTGGATCCCAAGTGACACGTCTCTCTTTATGATGTGGGAATGGCTGGTATAATTTGTTCATCACAAAGATTTCATCTAAAGGAGTTAAGTCTGTTCGTCCCCTTGGTTTAGATGCCTTCACAAAACAAACTGACTATTATTCCTAAATAATCTTCCATATATTTTTTTAATAATAACATTTATCTGAGGTTGAGAGGAAAATAATGTTTCTGTTTTTTTTTTACTATAGAATGATTGCCTACATTTATAGAACTAAAGGTTAGGAAGGCATAAAAAATTGCCTCTACTAGAAATTTGTGACTGATATATAAATGTGAGTCACTTAAATGCCTCAACAAAATTAAAATTAAGAAATAAAAGTAGGGCATTTGCCTCTCGTTTTGCCCTTTTCCCACAGTTGCAAATAATTTTCATCAAAGATGCACTAAACACATGGGCTGAATTTTAAGATAGGCCAAATCATATATTTCTTGAAGCCAAATCTTAAGTTTTATTTCAAATCTCTAATCTAAATTCAAATCTTCAAACTGTAAAGCTTAAGTCGAAGTTAAAATATTTCAAATTTAATGAGAATTTCTATGAGCAAGAGCGAAGGCTCTAGCAATTTTGCCGAGAAAGGTATTTTCAGATACCTTCCAGGGTTCTTTTACAAGACACCTTGACATGGGACCGATGGCTTTACTTCCCCTCCAAAGAAAGTTGTGCTATGGATTTTTATTGCTCAACAAAAATTCGTTGACCCTGGTTGAGTTTGAACCCATGAATATCAGGTCCTGAGGCGAGCACTTTACCCCAAGACCACTGATGTTGACAAATTTTTACTTTTAGATAATTTGGCTTATAGGTTTAATTAGTCTTTTAAGATTCAAATAAGCTAATAGTCTAAGAACTGAGGAGGAATACAAAAATGCAATGTTAACAATACTTTTAGTTGGAACGGGACGGTGCCCCCACCTTACACAAACCTCAGTACAACTCTGATTGTGGCATCCCAAATATTTTTACATTATTTTCCATACTTCCTAACAATTTGCTTTGTTTCATTGTTTTGCAACAGAGAGAGCATTTATATTTAACCAAGTTAACATCAACATAAGAATGATTATGTATGCATTCACTATGGCACTAATATTGTAAGCAAAACATGTGTATATTGTTTACTGCCTAATTAAAAAAAGAGCCAATTTATCTTTCTCCTATTGATCAGTGTTATTATTTATCGATAGTTTATGAAAATTAAAAAGCTGTCTTTTAGGCCTTCCTGGGAATGGAAATAAATGTTGATTTGTAGAGGTTTCTCCAAAGGAGAAAATATTAGTAAATTACTATAGTCCCATAAAACAGTAGAAATTAGTAGAATTGCCAAATTTCATATAGTGAAATAGGTACTTTTTTTAGCATTGCATCTTACTAAAAGTGTGGGTTACACGCTTACGTACTAATTACGCAAATGGTTTTAGGGATTAGGAATTAGGGTTGTATATATTATTTTCAATCTAGAAATTGGGTTGTGTGAATACATTTGTTCCAAATAAAAAATGGTACCTATCAAACAAGTAATGTATTTTTTTTAACTATAAAAGCCCAAACTCTTAATATATGGTTGAAACAGTCTGATTTTGACCAGGCTAAGTCTTAAGTTGTTCCGGAAGATTCCTGGTACGATACTTAGAGTGATGCCTTACTAAGTAGCTATCCAACATTCTTTTTGGAACAAAGAAACTTTTTTTTTCCTAAAGAATCGTTTGTGTAGTTTGATTCTGATGCACCCTGAAACGTTTAAGCCTGATTTTGTTTTCACAAGATATGAGTATCAGTAGGTCTAGTTATTATTATTTCAAAATAAATTAGGCCTATAATTTCAGTACTATTCTCAACAATGGAAACTAATACAAAATTTAAAGGCAGGAATGATTGACATCGAACATTATTTACCTGCAAATATTTTCAAGTTCAGATAATTCTTCAAAAGATATATTTGTGCCCATAGATTTAGAAACTTTATCCATTGAAGCTTGATTAGATTTTTTGCTTTCAATTTTTTTATTCACTTTAATAAAAGATCGCATATGAGTAAAGTATAAAACCAAATTTATTTTCTCTGAAACACCTAATGGTTTTTTGGTTCTGTAAACGGAATACATGTTAAATTATTAACAACAACACTTTACTTTAATTTCGTGTTAACTTGAGCTGTGCTTTAAAAGGCAGTTTGTTCCAAGAAAATAAAACAAGAAAATCATTTTTATTATGTTTTGAATGCTCCCTCTAGGAAATCTGGCCACACTAAATTGATAAATTGTCCTAAATAAAAATAAGTTCTTGTTTTAAACCAAAAATTACTCTCAATAAATTTTTTTGTAACATTTTCACAGCTAAAAATATAATAAAATACTATTACAAAGTTAAATGATTATTAGTAGTTTGAATAAATACAATTTATTAGTGGATCCGTTTAAAAGTTCTATACAAAATATAAAACTCATGGAAAATCTATTAAAACATGTATCAAATAACAATAATATGAAAAGGTCACAGAGTACCTTAGCCAAATAAAAAGGGATAAGTATTTAAATGCAACTCTAATGTTGGCAAGTAGAACCACATCGCTAGCGCTTGCAGTGTTAGTGCCGTCAACTAAATTACTAGAAGTGGTAGGTTACACTTGGAATACAACGCATTTTCTATTGCGGAATTTTAATTAATTAATTCTTATATCAAATTCAACCAAATGTAACTAAATCATTATTTTATAAATAAACCCAGTTATAAAATGTAAAATCTAGATAAACTCCTTCTTTAAAATAAACGACAAATTGCTAATAAAACAGTAATGGTGATTTGTACAACCATAATACATTACACTTTCTTTTCTATGGACTTCATTTCTGCGCATGCGCATTCCTCTGTGACGTCATTTCAAGTTGCTATTAGTGATAGTGCCCTTAACTAGTTTCTGAGATCAGCTAGTCCTATAAGAGTGCCAACCCCATGACCCTAGCTATAGTGAAACTGTAAGTGATTTTGGTAGGAAGAACAGTAGAAGTTAGTCAATAAAGTTCCTAAAACAATTTAAATATACCCATACATCAAGTAATACTATCTGCAGCCGTCTCTTTTGATAGATATTATCAATACCTCTAGAATAACATTAATAATATAGTAAAATGTTTTCAATGTTGACCACAAAGAAATATGTTTGAATATTCTCTATTGTTCTTCCAACCAAAATCAGAGTATATCACCTATATGAGATTGTACGCACGTGCAAGATAATACAAAGTAAATAAGGAACCAAAGAGATTAAAATCCCGTTTCAAAACACCCTATACTATGTTAAGAAAAACTTTAAACTTTTCACTTATTAATACAATCTTATTATTGATATGGTTTATAATAAAATGCCCAACTCAGGGAGTATAATATAATGTAGTAGTGCAGTAGGTAAGTTATACTTTGTCAGCAGACTACCCAGGTATATGAATTGCTCTATGCATTCCAACTACGGCTCTTCATATTTTGAAACTCCCATCACTTTTGACTTCTCATTGTTGATCTCCATGCCATATATTCTCCCTGTCTCCACCAACCTGTCCATCATTACCTGCAATTCTTTATTTTTGGCCAACAATGCTAGATCATCTGCCTATTTTACTGTGTTGATGGCGCGTCCTGCTATACGAAAACTGCCACGGTCCTCTAGGGCGTCCCTGATCAGCCACTCTATATAAAAGTTGAAAAGACTGGGTGACAAACATCATCCCTGTCTTACTCCTCATCCTATCTCTACACTGTTGGTCTCGCCATCATTCAGCTTCACCTTCACTCACTGTCCCAGGTACAGGTTTTCAATCAGCCCTTTAACCCTTGAGTTGATGTCGATCTTCTTGAGCAGGGTCAAATCCAGATAATTTTAAAGGGGGTGTTAATTATAAATAACACTCTCATCAAAAATGTAAATCAATTATAGTTTAAAACAGTTTAGATCACTTATGAAGAAACATAAAAGCTAATATATATGATATACCTACTAAATGATGTATAATTATTATATTTAATATACGTACAGTATAATTGTTGTATTGTGTTAGTAGCTAAATAATTAAAGATACATAGCTGCTATGATCAAATCATCAAAATATGAAAAAACTCCTCATATGTCTCCAAAAATATCAATGCATCGTTTCAAAAAATTTCAAGAGCACAACATATTCCAAAACACAACCTATTCAATCTCCAGCGACCCTGTGGAGAGTGAAATGTGGTTAAATATGACGATTCCTCATCCACATCCATATGCCAAAACCCTTGCTTCATATCGGATACAGTGAACACAGTATTATTCCCTAGTTGACTTGTAATTTCCTCAATAGTAGGAATAATATATTGGGGCCGCTTAATTGCCCCTATCAAATTTTTTGGATCCAAACATAGTCTAAGATCCCCATTTGGTTTACCTATGTAATAAAATATCACTTTTGATTTTTAAAAAAATTAGTTAAGGTTTTAAAAAAATTAGCTCAGCTGCATGAGAACTCTTTCTCAAGACTACTGGGTATTTATACATTATCATGAAACCCCTTTTCTTTGCCTGCCTGGCTAACGTAGTAATTTTACATGATACAATTATGAGAATCTGGTTGATAATGCTTGGGGTAAAACACATAAGAAATGCACTTATACCTCAATTTTATATTATATTGTGATGGAACAAGTTTAAAGGTTATCATGAAATAAATAAATAATTTTTTTAATGTTATGTGTTTTGTTATTTATGTGCTCTGAATTTTAACCTTACCAAAACCTGCCTGTGGAGCCCTGTTAATTTACATATTTAGGTTAACATAATTTACTTAAAACTTGAAACAAATTAAAAATTTTGAGTTCGTAAACTTTATATTAATTTATATAAAATATGTTTTATTAACAAAGTAATGATTACTATATCACAATTTTAATTAACATTAAGTCATTAGATACAAAAAACTTTTGAAACATTTCATATATATATATATATAAGTAAATATATATTTAAGTTCAACCATGTCTAAAATTATGGCACTGAAAGTTTAACATTTACCATTAACCAGATTAGATTTCAATGATGTCTAAAACAAAATAGCCCCACTGATCATAGTTACATATTTATTTCTTTTTTAAGCTATCCTAAGATATCGTCACCCTGTAACTGATTAAAATTGTAGTAATATAAAATTGAAACTTATCACCCATAGACATTCTGTAGTTGAAAATTCAATCATGCAAAAAAATATCTTTATATTTAATGAAAGATATGAATGTCCTTCTCACAACCTTTCCAAGTTAAAATCGAGAACCTTGTGGAAATCTTTTATGGTTCAAACTTGTAATAATTTGCAGCACTATGTCCCTTTTCCCCTCTTGATTGGGAACTTCAAACTCCCGGATTTAATACCATTTTTAAAGCGACGCCGATAATAAAACAAAAACTAGTTGTCTCCTTCAATTCTTCTTTTAAAAAAATAACTTTCCAAATACACACCAAAGAGGTTATAAAATTGAGAACCAGGAATATTGCTGGAATAGTGAAATATAGATGATAGAATGAGTAAAAGGAAATGGTAAAGAGAAATACTTTGATGAATCAACGGATATTTGGAGTAAAATAGGATCTGGCTGAAATTGTCTCGATTTAAAATTCCTTTAAAAGACCCCGCCGCATGGATATTCAAATAGTTCATTAAATATCCGTCTAGCTAGGCTTCTATCACCGCGCATTTTAGTTTAAATTAGGTAGCTATCGCAGGTTAGTCCAAATAATGTCCAAGATAAGCGCTAGCAATTATTACTTGTAATTATTCACCGTGGACCGTGGACTTGAATCGTAAAACCCGTATCACAAGACACTAGCTCGTACTTGAAATCCATTGTGCTAGCTAGCACGTCATCATCTAGCGTCGCGTGAATCAGAAAAAGTATACTGGTTCTGCCTCTTGGTACTGGCTACCATACTAGTTGTGAGGATAAAACAGGCGCTATTTTCGTACTAGTTCCGACACTAGTCTGTGTAATTCGACCAATCAATGCACGCTGAGACTGTGTGTAGAGAAATGGTAGAAATGGCGTCAACATGGTCATCGGATGTGATTTTGTTGTTGGAAGAAAATGATTCTAAACATCCTTGTTTATATATTAACAAATTGCCACAATATGAAAATATATTTAATTAAAAACATGTCATCTAAAAACGACAAACTGTGTTCCAGACCCAATTTTAATCTAAATAAACTTGATAGCATGCCAACCTTGGGTGGTTGCTTTTTTAGAATATAAAGTGTGTGTAGGCCTAAAAAAGAACATTTGTGTGTCAAGGATACTGTACTTAGACACCCATGGGCTTAGGGGCCTCTGACCACATCGTAAATAAATGAATACAAATTTGGGGAGATACTAAACGTTAGTCACCCCGAATGTATCCTACCTAACATCCGAATGTATCATTTTTAGTATCCCGCGACCATTATTTCGTCTTTCCAGCCAGTCCCGTGTCCATGTTCTTTTCCTACGCTCCCTCTCATAATTTTTAATATCATTATTAATAATTAATGCAGCTGCTGCACCCAAAATTAATAGCTGATGTTCCATAAATATTTGCACTAGAACCTAGTACCAAACTAGCAGCGTGTGAATTCTCTAGTTACGTTTCTATTGTACTAGCTAGTATACAGATATCTGGGCGCTAGCTAACACACTTGATTTCTAGTACAATCAAGTGTCGTGTGATAGTAGCTTAGGCTTAGTTTATATTCATGCATAACTCATAACTAATAGTGAATAGCGCATAATGTATAGTGCACAATTCATAAGAAAATGACTAAGGTTTATAATGCAACGTAGTGAATAAGACATTCATAACGATTGTCATTTGTTTGAGAGGTGATCTTGCGCGCGTGAAATTTTAGGGATACTACCTCTATGGATATGTCAATCATTGGTCTTCAAAATAATTTACATACTTACAAATATAATATCCTTGTTCCCTTTAACACGCCAATTTTACTAGCTCTATTATAAGTTGAGAGATAAATATTGGTACTGTTTACTAAATAGTATTAATCTGAATTTATATATTTAGCATTTAATGGCAGACCATTTAGAATTGCATTTCTGGCTTTTTATCATCACGGGTAAGTGAATTTTATAGAACTCATCCTTCTATATTTAATAGTATGTTTGAATTATTTATCTTCATTTGAGGACAATCTGGTTTAGTGGTTGAATGAAATGAGGCTAGAGTACAAAGGCGTTGCACGAAATGTATTTTTTGGAGGGGAGTTATGTGGGTTTAGACAATGAATTTTCCAACTCCTGGTGTTTTAAACCATAAAAATTCCCAAGTGACCAAGGCAAGTACAAAAACTACATTAATATGAGATGCGTGGTTCCTCTCCCAAGCAAAAGACACAAAACCATCTTCTGTAAATTCAACCGTATATTCATTGTCACTCTCATTTTCACTCTAGATTTTTCTCGTGAGAACATCGTTTCACAACTCGTGCATAACGTATAAGAAAAGTTAAAGTTAAATCAACTTTATGCACTGTGAACTATTCCACTATTCACTATATATCGATTATAGACGCCATCATTTAAAATAATGTATTTCAACTTCTTGCACACTATACACTATACACTATTTGCTATTAGTTATGAATTATGCATGAATATAAACCAAGCCTTAAGTAGATGTAGAGGCAGTAGAGTAATCTGTGGATGCAGCTATTAAACAAGTAGTCCGTGGAATTCAGAATAAAGCTATTACTAGAAGAAACAGGTAAATGTTCTTTTTGAATTGTCACACGCGATGTTGTTTGGTAATTCTTCCAGGATTTGATTATTCACATAGGGTTATTATGTCTTCTGTCATTAAAATAATTACCTAATAAAATCTTTCGAGTGCCAAAGGCAGTTTCATTCAAATGAACAACAGATAAGTTATGTAGTTTTATTTACTGAATAAAATAAAATATAGACAAATACTAAACCACCTATATAAAAATAGTAAAACTCTTACAACTACAACAATTAAATTTGACACCTAATCCGTTGGTCTGTCCACTCTAGAAATAATTCCTTCTTCCTCCAAATCAAATAGCATCTTTTTTAAATTTCAACTTAACCTTTAGTGGGAACCTGCGCGGTCTTTCCACTACTGGGTGCACCAACGGATCAGTCAGTGTTGCCAACTGTGCTGTCTGGATAATACTTTTGATATAATTTCACTGTGCTATTTTAGGATATTTTCTAAAAGTAATATCCTGTGGCCCAGCTATCTATAGCCCGTTTCACTCTTACTCTGCAGTACAGGTCTTATGGAGCGCGCAGTTGCCAGATCTCACCCACTCGAAACAATTGGACAACTTTTACATTCAAACTTTATACACGCTATGAAGTTTGAGCTGTCAAGAATTGTGTATTATTCTGTTTATTAACATATTAATGTCAATTTGATATACACCGTACACTGTCACCTACAATGAATAGGTTGGAGATCGAATCCTTTCAAAGATGGTCTTCCAAAGTACATAGGCTTATAAAATAATATTCCCTGTTTGCATGTGAATGTGTGTGCACTTTTATAAACAATTAGGCCTACCTAATTCATCTTTACTATAGTAAAAGCTAAAACTCAATAATCAAAATAATAACAAATTAATATACAATAGTTTTATAAATTAAAATACTGGTCATTATAAAGGAGGGAGGATTCTAAAATTTATTCAAGCCTTCTATGTAACGTAAATAACATATTAGTTTAAACCTAAAAAATACCTTTATGCTTCATCGCTGTCCCCGCACAAGGGCGTGACTCCATCAATTGTGAAGTAGTATTTAGTGGATGGTCCAGGTAGCTCAAAGTTTTGAGAGTGAGTAGGTGGACTTTTGGGTTGAGGAGATGACACAGGGGACGATGAGGATGATGAAGTTAATCTTATTAAAAACTGCTCCTCGTCATCCTGCAGCTCATCTGCTTTCCACATGTCATTTTCAATTTTTTTGACGTGATTTACATAATTGAACCAGTTTTCTATAGAAACCTTTTCATACGCTGCAGCTATTAAAGGCCTCATATCTTTAACCTTAAAACTAGTATTGTTCATTTTAATAAATGTTTTTACCTGAGCCCACACCATCTCTATAGGGTTAAGTTCACAGTGATACGGAGGCAAACGAATGACTTGTCGATCCACCGCCTTCGCCATCTCATCCACTTTGTATTTTTCAAATTTTTGTTTGTGTTGCGAAACCAAATACAGCATTTCCCGTTTCAACATTTCGTCATCAACATCAATGTTCTTATGGATAAGCCACTCAGCTATTTGAGCTTTACGCCATGATGTGGTCGGGATCGCTTCACACCTTCTGCTGTGATAGGCTGCATTATCGATTACGATAACAGCTCCTTCAGGTGTATTAGGAAGTAATTGTTCTGAAAACCACTTTTCATAAACGTCACCATCCATTTCGTCATGAGCATCTGCTGTGTTTTTCTTGCACAAAAACGTGAGTTCAGCACCTTCAACAAAGCCATTGTCATTTCCAGCATGAACCATCGCAAAGCGTGGTCCGCGAGCCCGTGGTGGCTTCAGTCCCGTGCTTAATCCCTCAAGAAATGCTTGCCGAGAACTCTGAATGGTTGTATCTTTCCACTCCTTGGAAACGCTATGTCCAACATTTACCCATGATTCATCTGTATAAATAATAGGTCTACCTTCAGCTCTGAACTTCTTAATATCCTTCAAATACTTATGACGCCACCTAATAATGTCATCCCTTTCAATGAAAGCACTCTTGTTACCTCTTCGTTCATACTTAAAACCCATCTCCTGCAAAAATCTGTATAAGGTAGCTCGTGAGAAATTGGGCAATGTGTCGTCTGCGTTTACCCTCGCTAAAATAATACTTAAAGTAGGGGGCAAGTTTTCGAAAAACATGGAATGGACAAGACGACGAACACCACTTTGTACAATAGCATCGTATGTGCTCGTTCTTGAATTTTTTTGTTTCCCTTTTCTCTTTTGTTTTCTTTTTGAAGGAGTCCGCAAAGGACCACATTTTTGTTCCTCTCTTAATGCGTAAATAGTTCTTTCAGAACATTTCGTGGCTTTACATGTTTCCCTAACCGCTTTGGTGACATTCATTGTCTTAGTAAAATAATTGAAAACGTTCATTACTATTTGACGTTCTTTGCTTCTCAGTATACCTATGCTATGCAATTTTCTTTTTACTGTTTCCATGATAAATAATTTTAAAAACTAACACTAAACACTATGAATCAATAGTCAATAATATATAAAATGATAATCCCATATAAAGTAAAATATATTATAACTAAAAATATAAGGAATAATTAAAATATAATATGATCAAACGTTTGATCCAAATAACAATTAAACCACCAAACACTCTTAGCACTCTGTACGCCAAAATAATGACCGTAACCCGTAACACAAGACTAATGGATCACAACTGGAGAGAGGCTTCTTGGATGGATTTCAAACAGCTGTGCTTTGCTTTTCCAAGAGGACTGTCATCAGTAGGATTCATTGGTGTGAAGTCAGCAGGGTTATATTTATGTTTACAAGGAGTGCTACGCCTGAAGACTGTGCTTTGACTTTCAGCATTTTACACTGATTTAAATCAATAATATAACAGAGTAAAGTGGCTGAGAGTATGTGCACGAGTATTTTCCTGAAACTATGGAAAATAACTGGTTAAAATCAACCTCAGATAATTATTTTGTATTAGGTGGATGTACTTTTCAAATAAGTTTATTATATCAACACACGACTTACAAACTACCCTAATACTAATAAAACACAACATCCAGTCCCATAGCCGACAATTTACCAAAGATAAATCTCAGACCATACCAATATCAGACCTCTATCTCAGTTGGCTCACGCTCTAACGACTGTGCTAAAGTGTTTAATTAACGCCAGTGAACTCGACCAGGATTCGAACCCGGGTCTGATTAGAAACTGTGGCAAAATGTAAATGCGAGTGTAAAATCTTAGACCTCTGTGGGTAGTTGGTTTCTTAATTTAAAAGCATAGTTTAGTATAATTTGGAGCTACATATATAATGTATTCTCAAATTTTTAACATTGCCTTGGCAAGTACTATAGAACCTTGTTTATTAAACTATAATTACAAACTAAGATGAGTATAGTGAATGTTTAAGTGGCGGAACCTTGTATTTTGTGAAACAAATATTATCAATTATGATGTGGATGGGATGAACTAACGCTTCAGTTTTCAACGCTACAACTGTATAACATTACGCTGCTCTTTAAGACCGGACAGAGCTTAAAGTGAACTACACCCTCTTCAACTTCAAAACGCTACCACGCATAAATGGGGGGTGCTATTGGCCCATAGTTTTTTTCAAAAATAAATATGATCTTTTCTTATAATTTCTTAAACATAATGTACCCAAGCAAAATCAAAAGAAAAAAGTTTCCAACAAGACAACTTTTTCATGTTTTACTTTTAATATTTCAGGAGGTATAATACGTTTTAATTTTTTTTTAGCATTGTATTAAAGATATTCCTTTCAGAGTTTGCAGACGTTGTTCATAACTATTATAACAGCCACCATAAAATTACTAGCTTTTCCACACAATTGTAACTAGACTTATGACGTGATACATTTGGAACCTCATAAAACTTTGACACAATGCATATTTTCGTATTTTGAAAAAAATAGTGATTTAAAAACATCTAAGGTGGTTTAAATTGATTTCACAAGATGCATAAATGTATGTTCATTAATATGCTATGCTTATTTCATAGAAATAACGACGTTAAAATGTAAGATACAAAATGGCAACTCCGCTTGGTAGAAAAAGGACAGCGCTAACGGAGAGATCAATGGGTTGGAAAGAGATGGTAATAGTCCATAAGAGCCTGTACTGCAATTTGAGAGTGAAACGGCCTATAGTAACAAATTTTATATTAATTATTTTTTTTTAGTGAAAATCTTAGGGATTTTTAATATAATGTCAGAAAGTAGTATCCTATCAGTCAAAATACAATCCATTTCAGGTCCATGTACTATCGCTAGAGACTATAGACTTGGCAACACTGGGATCAGTGTAAATTTTAGTTTTACCTGGAACTTTCCCCAGGCCATTAGGGCCGGTCTTATGACTCCTGGATAATATTAATCTGGTAGATAAATATTTCTATCTGGTGGATAAGCTAAAAGTGCGTCTTATGACTTACTGCAAGATAGTATTTATCTGCCAGATAAAATGTATTTATCCATCACATTTTTATCAGGAGGTTTAAGTACCTGATAACTTTCATCTGATGGTTGTTGCCATAGTGACTCGTTTTTAATGAGGTTTCGCCTATCAGAATCTGTTTTTAGGTTAAAATCTTGGTTCACGTGTTTAGTAAGCACAGGCGCGGGCTCTAACTATATAAAGTTAGAACATTTAATTCACACTTTTATATAAACTGACAAGCTATTTGTAGAGTTATATTTATATAAGAACAAATTATCAAAATCTGAGTACAATAAATGAAATTTTGTAAACGTTGTACCCAACTATCGACCACATTTTGGCAGACACCGAAATTAGTACTTGCATGACATTAGCTTCTCTGCCCACGTGACACTATCTGTTTACTCACACTCGTTTAGCCGCCATTATTTAACAAATATTGAGCGTTGCAGAAAAAAAAAATCTTGGTTCACGTTTAAAGTAAACACAGACCCAGGTTCTAGTTATATATAAATTTAGAACATTTAATTCACACTTTTACAAAAAATGACAAGTTATATTTTAAAGTGTTATATTTGTATAAGAACAAATTATTTAAATGTGAGTACAGTAAATGAAATTTTGTACCAAATTATTGCCCACATTTTGGCAGACATTGAAATTAGTACTTGCAAGACAACTTAGGTAGCTTCTGCACCCACGTCACGCCATCTGTTTCCTTGCATTTGTTTAGCCGCCATTATTTAATCAATGTTGAGCGTTCTCGCCACTCGCTAGGTTGTAGTGGTAGCGTCTGGGCTTTTACGCAAGCGCGCATCGGTAAAAACAGTACCAACCTTACTACCGCTTTAATATTGCTATCGGGAGGTTAAAGTTAGCTACCAGTTAAAGGTTATCAGCAACTTTAATATTTTACGCTTATTATGAACTGAATTTATCTCCCGGATAGCTATCTGTAGGATAAATATTTTATTATGCAGAAACCGCAAGGCTGGTAGGCCTAATGTTTTTACTGGTATGCGCACCGCTACAACCTGGCAAGTGTTTATGACACTAAACACTCGTTTAATAATGGCGGCCAAACGAGTGCGAGGTACGAATTTCTCCAATGAAGAATGTCTTACCTTGTTAACTATTATTAAACAATTTTTTAGTATAATTGAAAATAAGAAAACAGATGGTGCCACCTGGACTCAGAAGGTAGGTTGTCTTGCAAGTACTAATTTCGGTGTCTGCCAAAATGTCAATAGTTGGGTACAACGTTTACAAAATTTAATTTATTGGACTCACATTTAAATAATTTGTTTTTATACAACTATAACTCTACAAATAGCTTGTCAATTTTTATAGTGAATACATTTTTCTAACTTTATATATACTTAAAGCCTGAGCTTGTGCCTACCAAACATGTAAACCAAGATTTTAACCTAAAAACAGATTGTGATAAAACAGTTTAATAAAGTTCTCATCTTATCGAGTCTAGACTGAAAATGGTTTATAAATGCTGCCAGACCTTTCTTAGAGGTGTAATGGTTGTTATCATATGTAGGTCTATGCTTCTAGATTCTATTACAGTAGGTTAGATCCATCTCAAAGCTTAGAATGTAGAAAATAACTAGGCCTAGTCTATGCATTCACAAATGTAATCACTCCTTTTGTTTTTATTATTAGCAAAAGGCCTGGATCCAAATTGCTGAGTTATTTAATGCAACATCGTCTGCTGGTTTGCATCGTACCGTGCAGCAGCTCAACGCAAAATACACAACTCTAAAAAAGTCGGTAAAAAAAAGAAAATCCACACTTGAACAACAAGAATATGTTACCGGTGGAGGACCATACAATTCTCCGAAGTTTGAGGACAGGGCTGTACTTGATGCTATCGAGATGCTATTGCAAGATGCCAATGGTGGGCTGTCTACCAGGAGCGACAGTGACACATTATATGAAGGTATGCTTCGGTGAGAAGACAGACAGTATCGCTAATATAATACACACTATCTTTGTTTCATCACTAAATTTATATTTTTCGCTGCTATTATTACAAACTCAAGTAGATGGCAAATCAAAGAATAGGCTACTAAATTTAATTTAATTCAAAATCTCAAGAGAAACGTAAACATTAACTAGCTTTTGTGTTTCGACTCAAGTAGTTTGCGTCAGTTTCTTGACTCATTGTGTTTGCTGATGAATTCATCATTTTATATAGAAATTAATTGCTTATCTGGTAAATATTAATGGAAATTTTAAATTTATTAATGCATGGAAGGCTAGGTTTGTCATATATTGTAGTCCTAGCCCTACATAGGTTGTAGGTTATACATCAATGCCAGTAGTTTATAACTAAACAAGTAGGCATACTTGGAATTAGAATGATATTTGGAAATTTGATTCATTCTACATTGATAAGGTTGCTATTTTTTTATAGAAAATGTTTTTAATAGGCCCTGATGATCTAAATTGTCATAGATACCAACGGTGGGAGCTATCCCTTCAAAGTAGAGGATGTTTGTATCGATTCGCCCGAGCTTACACCAACAAGCTTACAACCACCACCAAGCGATGCTGAAGTGGAAGGTTTATTGGATTTGGATGAAGAGGCAGAAATGGATGTAAGGATGTAAAATTTATCTTAAATGCAATAATATGCTGTAACTTGTCACTCGTTTTTGGAATATTTTGCTGGATCTTGTTCAAAGATTGGTGTCCTAGGAACTTGTAAGGTGATTCAATTTGGTTAGTAAGCCTAGTATAGTTTCCACTTAGCTGATTTTTTTTTTTTAATTTAGAAGCTGGAAGTAGGCTGGGCTAGCTTGCATAGTTACATATAATACTTCAATTTCAATCAGAAATAGTCCAAGGGTGCTAAAAAGAACACATTTAATTGGTTGATTTGAAAATAATCGAGGTATATCTACACTAACCAACTGTTGCATTAAATATACTAATTTATTTAAATTGTCGAATCAATCAAGACAGTTCTTGCTGTCATGATGATCTTATTTTTCAAACCGGATAAATGAAGGTACTAAATACAGACACACAGAAGGTTGAATATATCACCCCGAGGTCAAGTTGAAATCTTGACAAATACCAGAAATGTACCAAACTGTCTGACTTACTTGTATGTCTGTACCTGTTAGTATATATGTTTCGTAACTAATGGGTGTGCCCTCTTTAATACTCGGTTTTGTTGATAAAGTAGGCTAAAGTAGACAACTGCATTATAATTGATAGAATTCCAAGACAAGAGTTACAATGAAACTAAGAAGCAACTAAAAAATAAAATCGGCTAAGAAAACATGTTGCAAACCGTTTGCTTTTGTTCTATATTACCTCATCATGCTTAGCTATTTTAGCTTTTCATTTTATAAAACAATAGACATACGGGTTGCAAAATGTGTACATGCCCCTAGTTATTATTTCTTGGCCAATCAAGAGCTGGCACACTTTCTATAAACAAAGTTTTGAAAACGCAAACTTTCTTGAACCCAAGCAAAAGTAAATTAATAAATTTAATGCAATCTGATATATTAAACCTTTTAGACTACTGAAGAACAGCCTCTGCTATCATACATGTTGTGACCAGCCTCGGTGGCATAGTTAGCGAATGTACTAGTTTCGTGTTGAGCTAGACTGTTGAGGATGGGGAGATCAAGGTTCGAATCTCGATCTGGTGGATTACCTAAATGGTTTTTCACTCTCCCTCCATGCAAATGCAGGTTTACTTCCTCTATATTCAACGTTCCCAATTTCTAATCCAATAGTATAATTAGTAATCAAGCGTATAACCCGAACGGGTATTAAGACGTGGTGCTAAGTATTGTTATTATAACTTTTTGGGTTTACCTGCTTTGGTGGCTGCATGGTATAAGGCTCTATTCTCGCAGTAGACTTGACTGCTGAGGATGGGGCGATATATACTCCATTCACGGTAGGAATTACTCTCTCAAAGGTCTTTTTTCCTACCAATATCCTACTATATAATAGCTTTCTGGTAGGGAAAAAGGCCTTTCAGAAAACAATTCCTAGCTGAACAGACTTAAGCTTTGATCCCGGCTGGGCCTTAGTTTCTCCTCAATGGTTTCCCACTCTCCTTCCATGCAAATGTGGGTAAACTACCTCTAAAATGCTTCCTTCCTCATCCTTATCCCATTACAGTAATTATATACATGTATAACCTGAACAGGTAGCAAGAAGCGGTGATAAAAAAAAGTATGGATGGGGCTCTCGAATTCTTGAATCCTCGAATCACTCGAATCCTATGGTATTTGAGATAATTTCATAAAAACATCTCAAATTGAAATATGAGGGTTTAGACTTGAAACAGCAATTTCATTCACTAAAAAAATTCTTTGAGAAGCTTTCCAGTAAAGCTGGACTGATTTGTGATTATAAAAGAAACCCACCTTTAACCTGATCACATGAAAATGCTTCTTTTTTAAAAAAAAACCCTTGCAAATAATTAAAATCTTAACAATATATGTGAAGGAAAGAAATACTAACTTTAATGATGCCTTTTTTAAGTCAATTAAAACTTAAATCTTTAAATATTATATTGTACTTTTAAGGATACAAGATTCGAAACAAAATTTTGTATTCAGATTCGAGAAATATAGGATTCGACCATCACTAAAAAATAATTACTTCTTGACCGATTCTAATACTTGGCTATTTTCTTTCCCCATGTTGGGCCTACAGTCGTTGATTGGCGAGCACAATCTACCTGTCATTGTTGAGTTGGACAACAACACTGGTAAGAAGAAAAGTACTTGTGTAAAGTAGGCCTAATGTTGGGTATCTTGTTTCACTTTCAGATTGTTTAATCTCTTTCAACACTTAGGGCTAGAGCCAAAACATTAGCAGACACACAATTTCTATATTTATGGAATGCACTGCTATATGTATTTCAATAATACCTTCCATATACTTGAAACATTCAATACCTACACTTCACAATAATATACAAATTAGAAGAGCTTGCATATGCCTCTTTCTAGTTATATTCATTCATGCATGAAAAGGTGTTGCAGTCGTCTATATGATTATAAACCTGAATCGGTATATGATGTAGGTTTTACCAGTAAGGTCATACATATTTTTCTAGCTTACTATCATATTGAAATTATTGAGAGGGTTTAGGGCCGGTCTTATGGCTATAGGCTAAATATTACTATCGGGAGGTTAAAGTTAGCTACCAGTTAAAGGTTATCAGCCACTTTAATATTTTACATGTTTAATGAACTGAATTTATCTGCTGGATAGCTATATGTAGGATAAATATATTTTTACGTAGGAAATGTAATGTTGGTAATCTTTTTACTGGTGTGCGCATGCGTCTAAGCCCTGACACAACTGCTACAACCTAGTTAATGGCGAGAACATTCAACCTTTGTTTAATAATGGCGGCTAAACGAGTGCAAGGAAACAGATGGCGTTACGTGGGCGCAGAAGCTAAGTTGTCTTGCAAGTGCTAATTTCGGTGTCTGCCAAAATGTGGGTAGTAATTTGGTACAATGTTTACAAAATTTCATTTACTGTACTCACATTTAAATAATTTGTTCTTATACAACTCTACAAATAGCTTGTCATTTTTTGTAAAAGTGTGAATTAAATGTTTTAAATTTATATATAGCTAGAACCTGGGCCTGTGCTTACTTAACACACGAACCAAGATTTTTTCCTACAAGATCAACATTTGTTAAATAATGGCGGCTAAACGAGTGTGAGTAGACAGATGGTGTCACTTGGGCGCAGAAGCTAAAAGATGTTGTGTAAGTACTAATTTCGATGTCTGTCAAAATGTGGTCAATGGGTACAAAGTTTACAAAATTTCGTTTATTGTACTTATATTTTGATAATTTGTTTTTATATAAATATAACTCTTCAAATAGCTTGTCAATTTATATAAAAGTGTGAACTAAATGTTCTAACTTTATATAGTTAGAGCCCGCGCCTGTGCTTACTAAACACGTGAACCAAGATTTTAACCTAAAAACAGATTCTGATAGGCGAAACCTCATTAAAAACAACGCTTCACTATGGCAACAACCATTTTAACTTTCAGATAAAAGTTATCAGGTACTTGAACCTCCCGATAAAAATGTGATGGATTAATACATTTTATCTGGCAGATAACTGCTATCTTGCAGTCACAAGACGCACTTTTAACTTATCCACCAGATAGAAATATTTATCCAGGAGTCATATGACCGGCCCTAAGTATCTTTCTGGTTTGTTAACATTATATCTCAGTTTACTCATAAAAAATTTTTTTTTACAGGTCTAATGCTACCACAAAGCTGGAAGACCTACACGCCAGCAGTGCTAAAAATTCCCAAGAGTGCCTCATTGAAAGGTAATACATTATTTTAAAATCATTTCTCATTTTATATTCCTGTGCTCATATTTTGATCTCCTCAACTATAGTTGAAAAAGTTGCTTAAGAAAAGGGTTCAAAATTATTGAAGTAGTGATTCAAGAAAGGAAATATTTAAAGTAAGCACTCTTTTATGAAAACAACAAGAATGGAATGGAGTAATAGGAAATGATTTATAGAGGGAGGTATTACCAGTGTATCAGTGAAAGGTTATAAGAAGGGATTATGGGAGAGGAAGGATTAGGTGGATGTATAGAAAACCTGCCACCATACTTGCTTCAGAATTCGTAGGGTAAATAAATACTAATAACTATGGGCTTCTTGTTTACAGCAGATAGCAGAACAGAGAGTAGAAGGCAATCTCCATCAGCAACATTTCAACAAGCTGCTTCTTCAGTGATCAGTAAGAAGTTCGCTAGCATGGCTGAGGCCAAGAAGGATCTTGCCATCCTTCAGATGGAACTTCTCAAAAGGGAGTACAAAATCAGAGAAGCACACATGATTGAAATCCATGAACTAGATGTGAAAATCAAGAGAGCTCAACTAGAGAATTTATTAGACCAGAAGAAAGTGGATGTGGCTCGATTGTGATTTTATTGGTGTATTTTCTATTTGTAGTATTAATTACGAGGTGTGGCTATTAAATAACCGGACTGAAGTCATAACACTTTTTATTCGTCACCAATTACAGCAGAA
The DNA here is from genome assembly GCA_033556935.1 of Timema podura. NCBI lineage: Eukaryota > Metazoa > Arthropoda > Insecta > Phasmatodea > Timematidae > Timema > Timema podura. The sequence continues at coordinate 52,770,297 of JAVRXN010000002.1, read as the reverse complement.
GTTTTATCCCCTTCAATGTACTCCCCTTGACGATCCCTACACCGCTCCATACGACGTTTCCATTGTTGAAAGCAGTGCTGGAAGTCCTCTTCTGTCAGATGGTTGAGAACCTCCGTCGCTTTTGCTTTAACCGCTTCCACACTTTTAAATCTTGTCCCCTTCAGCGCCGATTTTACCTTAGGAAATAGAAAAAAGTCACAGGGGGCAGGGTCGGGTGAGTATGGTGGATGTTCCAACACGGTGATGCCGTATTTTGCGAGGAACGCTTTCACAGACAAGGCAGAATGGGCTGGTGCATTGTCTTGGTGAAGGATCCAGGACTTGGTCTTCCACAAATTGGGTCTTCGTCTTCTCACACGCTCACGTAGGGCCGTCAAAACCTCGATGTAGAAATGTTGATTGACCGTCTGACCCTCGGGTACCCAGTGAACGTAGACAATGCCACAAATGTCAAAAAAGACAATCATCATTGCTTTGAATTAGGATTTGCTCATCCTGGCTTTTTTTTTTTTTTGCCTTGGCGAGCTTGGGCTCTTCCAATGCATGGATTGCCTCTTTGTTTCGGGATCGTAAGTAAAAAACCACGATTCATCACAAGTAATCACATTGTCTAACAAATCTGGATCAAAGGCGATGTTGTTTAGGATGTCAGTACAAATGTTCTGTCTTGATTCCTTTTGCTCGGGAGTGAGGAATTTCGGCACCATTTTTGCGCAAACTTTCCGCATGTTAAATGATTCATGCAAAATCTGTCGAACACTTTCTTTGTTGATTCCTGTCATTTCAGCAAGATCTCGGGTGCTTAGACCACGATCAGCGCGGATTAATATACCAATTTTTTCAATATTTTCTTCCGTTTTTGACGTTGAGGGCGTCCTGGGCGCCGATCATCTTCGGTTGTTACACGCCCTTCTTTAAACCGTTTAAACCACTCAAAAAACTTGTGTGTGGGATAAACATTCATTCCCGTAGACTTCTTTCAACATTGCATAAGCTTCTGTGGCAGTTTTCCCTAGATTTAGAAAGGAAGGTGGATGTTACTCACCACTTGCTTCGTCTGGACCAACTTGGCATTCTTTTTACCGAAGCGCACTAGGGTAGAAGTCAATCTCATCTAGCACAGTTCAACAGCTGCCTTCTGCGTTAGTATAGAGCGAGCATCTAGGGGTTTGGGGAATTAGGGAGTCATCAGACACAATGATGTTCAAACTATGTACGCTCAACTAGAGTTTTGCATAGGGAGTGCATCGTCGGTTTATTTACATTGTAGCTACACTTGTATATAATATAAGATGTAGTTATGTGTGCTGTGATCTTGGTATTTTTTCAAAATATCAATTTTTAATTAGGGGTGTGCGAGTAGGCATTTTTAACTTTAATAGAGTTTGAATGAAAACAGAGGTTTTTTTTAGTTTGAGTAATAAGTGTCACATTTGTTGTAAACATATTTCAAATTAATTTCTTAATAGAGCCATGCACAAACCATAAATAAGTACAATCCAAATTATTTGTAATAATTTTTTTTTATTTTTGAGAATTTTTATTAACACTTAGGCCTGTTTGAATTTTTAAATTAATTTAACAAAAGGCACTCTTTGATATGGATTAATATTTTAAAATTGAATTAAACTAATTACTACACTCTAAATTTTTTGAGGAAAAAAATTGAAACTTCCGATTACCAATATTTTCCTAGTTATCTAAAAAAAAGTTGAGTTTGAGCTGCTACTAAAACTGAACTCAAATTTTCAAGTACTAGTACATCCCAAATTTAAATGATATAGCTTGGCATATTTGAAAAACTTTTTCCATTTTCTTATATTTGCTAGCACTTTATTGCTTAATTACATTTCCTTGTATGTGTTATGTAAAATAAGTGTTTTCAATTTCTATTTCTAATAAATTATGATTGTGTAATTATTATAATTATGATTGTGCAAGTTTTTCAAATGTATTATATTTGTTTAAGATACACTACATTCCAAGGGTAAATATTAACATATTGAGCTTATGTGAGCATTGGTTCATGAATATCTTGTTGTGCAAAAATAGTTACCAAAATAATCACATACCCTTTCATGACAAGATGTTTGCTATTTTGAGTGCTTTTGCATTAAACTAATATTTACAATGTATATCGAATTTACCCAAATCCAGCCAAGCTTAAAAAATTAGTGGTATTTAAACAAGCATCTTTATTCTTATTTGAAACTGATGATCTAGGAACATCTAATCAAAGATTTATTTGATTTTGTGGAGTTTCATGAATTAAAACTAAAGTTTGGCATCACTAAAATTGTTTAGTAAACTAGATATATCGAGTGTTTGTTTAAAATCAATTTGAGTTTTCTCATCATGTCTTACTTGACAAGTATGTAGGTAAGGTTTTAAGAAATAAAACATGTAAAATTTGATAATTCATCCTTTGCTTTTCAATTTATTTAGATTATTGTGAATGGCTGAATTTTTAATATAGGAGTGAAGCAATTGCAAAAAGTAAGCAAAAACAGTACACTAAATAAAATTCGATTGTACCCATCACTATCCTCAACCTGTTTGAGATTTAAATGTCATGAATACTAAAGAGTGGGATCAAGATTTTTAGCATATAGTATTGATTATTGCGATATCAGTCAATACTATGAGTACCGAATATCGTATTGAGCCACAACTAGGTAGTTATTTTTAACGATAACTAAAAAATAGGTTAAAAATTCGTGAAAATAGCCAAATATCCGGTTATCTGTGTTATACCTTTAAATGCCGCAAAAATAGATAAATTCTGTAAAAGAAGGCAGCCTTGTACTATTGTATTTAATTAAATAAAAATGTATAATGTTACCCTTTGATGTAGGCCTAACCAAATCCTTAGTCTGCGATTTTGAGATGACCCCTAGAAATTTTGAAGCAACAAATTTGGGGGGAAAACTTCATCTTAAGATTCAGATAAATACGGTAATTATTTTTCATCCTTTGGGAATAATTTTAGTATTGAAAAATAATATTTAAATTTTGTACCATTATTGTTCCAATAAAATGTTTTAAAAGTATTCATCACTATATCTCATGTTTTGACTAAAATTACAAACATAAATATTAAATTTTATCGTTTAATTAATTTTATAATTTTAATGCATAATCCCAGTTTCTATGGCTCCCAGGAGACTTAGGTATTTTTTAATATCAGATAACCACTTTGTCTGGACTAAAATCAATTAATTGCGCTAATTGGAAGCTAACAGTTTGAGAAAATGTAACCTAATTTTTGTGGAGGTAGAGTGGGGAAACCTTAAAAAAAACTTTGTAAACCCACACCCGGTCGTGATTTGAAGCCAACCTCCCCGTCACTGGCAAACTTACCCCCAATTTTACTATGAATGGACATATCTGACAGCTAGAAAAGTTGCTATATCTATTTTGATGTATTCAACCAGCAAGTTATGTGATATATATCTGTAACTTTTGATAGATATTATCAATGCCTAGAAAATAATATAGTAAAATTTAATGTTGAATGCAAAAATATGTTTTATTTTTATTTGCTAATAAGAAAATCAAGTAATTATGGACAAGCTTAGACCTCATGTCAAGTAATGCATTTTTAATAAAAAATGTCATTGTCCCATTATGTATTTTTAAGTGTGATTTTGTGCACATCATTTTTTTTTACAAGAACACTTTCAATTAGCTTTAAGAGCTTGTTAGTGGTAACTATAGAAAATAAAATATAATAGGCAGGATATAGACAAAAACTATACACACAAGCTAAAAGAAAAAAATTCTAAGGAATTTTATTTATTCATACATAACATGGTATTTGATTTGCAAATAAACATACAGTAAGGTAGGTGTTTAAATATATGTAATACACACGACATACATCAATTATATTCATACATTACCATTTAGATTTGTTAAAATAGCTTGTTCATAAATATACATTTAGATTACCGAATGTAAGATTATCTAAATTGGCCTGATTCAAAAAGGAATTTTAAAAGATGACAGCTTATTGCTGTTAGATAAAGGTTTCTATGAACTTAGCTTGTTTAATTGGTAATTAAAAACATTTCTTTTCCTTGTCCGCTGATACCTGATATAGTGATGGTTAGGGAGAAAGGGAGGTATGTTGTAAATTATACAGATTGCTCTGACAACAGTGTAGGAACTAAGCCTCGAGATTGGCAAAGGCAAAACTTCACTTTGTGTCTCCTATAACCATTTATTTGATGTAAAATGAATTCTATTCGAGAGACCATTGACTGGACTTAATATATTATATCCTCCTCAGTGCCCGAACGCTCTAAAGCATCACTCTCATGTTAGACTGGCCTGCTGAGGACGGAGAGCTCGAGTTTCGAATCCCGGTCAGGTCTAATGAGGGTGGTTTTTCCTAAATGGTTGGTTCCCCACTCTTTCACGAAAATGAGGGAAGATTACCTCTAAAACGCTTCCTTCTTCATACCCACCTCGTTATAGTAAATATCTTATATAAGTGTAGATAGCCTGAACATGCAGTAAGACGCGGTGATAAAAAAAAAATCTGATTTTGAACAAATTTAATTTCCACTAGAAATAATTGCCTAGTTGTTCAGCATTTCTTGACAAATAAATCACTATAGATAACTTTGAATTAATTTTAATTTGTGAAATATTATTTTGACCAAAGTGATTGTTACTGAAATACAAAGGGCTCTTCTATCCATATATTAAAAAATATGTTTTTTTTAACAATGTAAGATGTGGTTAATGTTGTGAACAAATAAGTGAAAAAGAGAAACATTAAGAGATTTAAGAATAAAAGAGCATGTATGACTCTGTGTATGGATGTTGTTGAAGGGAAGGGAGTATGCAAGGATAGGGAAGTGTGGAGAAAGTTAGTGAAGATGGATTAAGTAGAGAGTTGTTTTTTAGCTATATGTACAGTTTCTTGCCCATCCCATAAGGGAATGGCGTATATATGTATATCAATGTTGGGCCTATAGACCTAAATGAACAAATAAATATATTGATAGTTTAAAAAAATTTATTATTATTACTATTACCCATCTATTTTCACCGTAAGTTGCACCTTTTAAGGATTTTCTGACGATGGATGTATACAAGCTGAAACTACTAAGGTTGTATGTCTATTATGGAACTGGTTGCTCTGAAAATTAAAATAAATTCTTTGACTCGTTATTGTTAATGCTAAACGCTGTAGCAATTGCCGAAAGTACTCATCCATTTGACGCTGAACAGCAGCATTAGCCTGCTGGTGTTAGTTGTCTGGCACTATAGGTATTTGTTGGTTGACAACATTAAGTGGAAGACAGTTCGGATCCATTGGCGGTTCTTCCTCATTGGCATTAATAGCTATATTGTGCAGTACAGCACAAGCCACAATTGCATCCTGACAAGTGTCTAGAGAAACCCTCATCCCAAGTGACAAGACAGGAAAACGGCGCTGCCATACCCCGTACTGCCTTTCCACAGTGCCATGAGCTCGGATTTGTGCCTCATTATACAGATTTTCTTCTGGAAGAAGTGGATTTCGTAGAGGTTTTATGAGGTAGGAGCGTAGCCAAGAATTAATCCCTCTCCAAACTCACCAATTTCAAAGCGAGCCTATATACGTGAATTGTTAAATATGTTTTGGTCATGAGCTGATCCCGGCCACCTCGCAACTATGTCCACAAAACGCATTCTCGCATCACAGGTCGTTTGCACATTTAGAGAAAACCAGCATTTGCGGTTACGAAAGACCTCTACTTGATCACCTCCTAATAGAAATGGAAGAGAGAAACACTAGCAGTATACTCCGAGTAGTCTGATCTGATTTTGAGGATTGTGCGCAAAAACCATTACTTAAAATACTTTTTAGTTATATATAAAATAAAAAATAATTTAACACAATAATTTTACTAATTAAAACTAAAATCACAATCATTAAAAATATTTGTTGCCTATTGAATCAAAACTCACTTAAATCACAAGGTATTGTCATATTATTGAGTGAGATCCCTATTATTCAACAAACACTTTTTGATTCTTGAAAGGTTAGGTTTTATTAGTTTGGGAAAATTTATGATAATAATAAAAATAATAAAGGGATAACTATTGCCTATTATAATGCCATATTAAATTTTCATGCATAAGTAAATTATAACTTTGAACTAGTAGTAATCAAATAAACAATATAATAGTGGCATGAGCCTGGGTAAAACGCATGTTCGTCAATATTTACATTTCTCTGTGAGTTTAAATGTTGCAAAAATAAGAATCTCTTTAAAGTATTATAATTTTTTTTATCATTTAATGCTAGGCCTGTGTATTCTTGTGAGTGGAATGATGGTGTTTAATTTTAGGCTTTTTTAGGCCTACATTTAAAAAAGTGTATTTTATAAACCAGTTTTTGAGCACCATCACAGAGATTTTTTTGTAATTATCAATTATAAAATATTGGATTGGATTTGAATTTTATTATTGAATTGAAAGACTATAATAGTTTATTGAATGGTAATAACATGTATAGTATACCTGGAGATTGAATGCGGATGTGGGTGCAATCTATGGCCCCAACAAATCTTGGAAAACGATTCTATGAATAGAATTCAACTTGGTTAGTTTTTTTTATCAGCTGCTATATGGGTGAAGTGTATGAACTGAGGTCTGAGGTTGGCAATGATTCGTGATACTTTTTTAATTATCACATTGGCTGTACTCTTGTGTACACCGGAAAAGTCCCCGACCATATTAATAGGCTACCAAGAACATAAAATCGTAAAGTCAACAAAAGTTGATTCATGGGTGACAATTACCTGTAAAATAAATATACTCGCATAAATATGCACTAAGCCCTATATGAAATCATACAGGCCAAGTTATAGGCCTACATGCTTTTTGAATGAACTAGGCCCTACTCACAATAAACATTTCTTGGGAGCCTAGTTTTGAGGTTAGACTAAATCTAGACAGGGTTAGGTCTGGCGTACTCAAAACAGTATTGACATTCGTCTGATATAATGAAGGCATATATTCTACATATTAATTCTGACTGTCTAGTTGCTAAATCTGATTTCCATGTGGTTTGCAGGACTTGGCAATAAATGGATTTATGTGCCTTGGCAATAAATGGATTTATGTGCCTTTGAAATAAATGGATTTATGTGCTTTTACTAACCGATCTGTCAATGTTTCCAGGTCCTCTCTGATGGGTCTAATAGCTCCAAAACAGTTTGCTTTGTGAGACGAAATCTCACGAAAAACTCATCTGTCCATTTTGCATAGTGGTCTTCTCTTGGTCTATAGATTTTTGCATTTCTCCCTCTTAACGCTGTAATGAAAAATATATAAATATATGTATAAATTTTATTTATTTTTTATTATTATTTATTAAGTTTTGAATATACGAATGAATTTAATTTATAATATAATTATAATAATGTTGTTGCGCGCCAACTACCAACCACTTTTATTTTGTGAAGTAGGTAGATTTTTACCATTAAACAAATTTATCCCCATAAACTGCTCAGCGGTAAGACAAAAACCCTTTCTCTCAAGACCCCTGGACTTTACCTAAAGTTTTAACTTAAGTTGGACACTTAGAACCAAAGACTTCCTGAAGCAGATTATTACTATTTCCATGGACATCCAATCTACTGAGAATATCTATACATGAGATGCAAGTTCAAAAGAAAAATACAATGTACATTGATGTAAATTAAAAAAAAATTAAATTTAAAGAGTGATTTTAATTATTACAATGAATGATATCCTTAAATAAATCCTACCTATTAAGGCATGCCTCCTATATTATAAAATTAATATAAGTATTGCTAAGCAATACTTGAAATTGTTAAACTCTCACTTGAATTGTGAGATAAAAGAATACACACATATATATTATATATATATATATATATATACTATATATATATATAATTATTGACATAGGAATATTTCTTTAAGCAAATAACAGGATTTTAAAAACAAAATTTATTAAATTTATTCTTTGTAACATGTAAGAATAAGGCTATGATTCTTTAATAAACAAAAATATTGTTCTAAGGTGGACAAACGGTAATAATTCTGGTTTGAAAACTGAAGTTATTTGTCCTTTAATAATTTTAAGTATTATACTTAATTATTTAAATCCATAACAGGATGATTACAGATGGATTTGATCTCACCCAAAATGTCCTTGCTCTTGTAAATGCTGACCCAAAGCTCCGTCAACATTTAACTCCAGGCCTTAAATTTCCACAAAATCTTCCTTGAAAACTTCAACTCAACCTTCCTCACAAGTTAATACTTCCTTTTAGAGAAGTTTTGGATGATAAGAATTGCCATGAACCATAAAAAAATATAATTGAAGGATCCCCGATCGGGTCCTTCCTTCCACTTGCAAAGCCAATTTTAGAGTCGCAACAAAAACTTAGACAAAACACAAACACGTTATTTTTGTTTTAAAATAAACAATCTCCGGCCTAGGAGAAAATATTCACCGGGATTTATAACAAAGAATAAAACAAACAATCTTAAATATTTAGATATTGGGAGTATTACTATAAAGATAATTATAATTTTGACATTTGAACATGTCATCTTTAAAATTAATTTAAACTTGGCACCAAAAAACCAAACGAAAATAATAATCTCTTCCGTTAGGGGCAATTATTTCTCCAAGAGACAACCAGATGTTATAAGCGTCCAAGAACATAAAAATAAACTAATATAATAGTTCCGAAATAAACCACTCTCTAAAGCAATTAGCGTTAAAATCACCTACTAACAAAATAATAAACATGGCGGGTTGGCAGTTTATGAATAAAATAAAGAAAAATGATTTATATAGTGAAATAAAGGTAAGTAGATTATATGTATAACATATTTTAATTGTAAATGAATAAATAATGAATATTCAAAACTTAAGGAGTTTTGAATGAAATTTAAAACAAATAAACAGTAAAATTGACAACGATATTATATATTTGAAGAATTTAGTCAACTGATTATTAGATTTCTATATAAGTAACTCTTTTAACCAAAAATAACATCACAACGCCACATTCATTAAAAATTCATCACTAGAATCGTCACTGTTATCTATAATCGGCAACATGTTCGCCATTTTGAATAACACATAATGTAAACGAGTCACTATGGCAACGCCAATTTTAACTTCCAGATAAAAGTTATCAGGTACTTAAACCTCCCGATAAAATTGTGATTGATAATTATGCAGTCATTAGATGCACTTTTAATCTATCCACCAGAGAGAAATATTTATCTACTAGATTAATATTTAGCAAGGAATCATAAGACCTAATTACATTTGCTTCTGCCCTCGTATCCACTTTAGCTCTAAACAATGTTCTATTACATTTGAGGTTAACATACCAAACTGGCTGCTCATCACCATCTTCTCGCCAGTACTGGTGACTTTCCAGTGCATTGACTACCGTGACTTTAACTGTGCACATACTTGCAAAGTGATTTTTACCTTTGCAAGAAAAACATTATTTACCATAAGCTGGACAATTTTTTATAATGATGGCAAATCCCACACCTTCTACAATCAGCGCCTCTGCTGATAACTTGAGTTTTCCTACTGTAGCTTGAAGCCTTTCTTGTATGTTCTTGTGAAGTCTTCTCAAAATGTTGATTTGATGTGTCCTGTTAACGTATCAATTGTTACGTTTTGAGACCCTGTAGAAAAACCATGAATGTCCTCTGTTTGTCTTCTAGATGTTTCTGCAGCACGGCAAAAATCCTCTGCTCTTTTCAAGGACAAGTTTGCATCTCTGAGCATATGCTTCGTCAACTTAGGATCTTTGATTCCCATCACAATACGATCTCTGATCATAGTCTCTAGTTGATCTCCAAATTCACACTTGATAGCTTGCGTTTTCAATTCTGTAACAAAGGAATCTACAGTTCGGCCTTCCTCCTTCGATATATTATGACATACATATCTTTCATATACCGTATTTTTCTTTGGACTACAGTAGCCGTCAAATGACTTCAAAACGTCTTCAAACTAAAGTAGGTACACTTCCTAAATCGAAGTTATTGTTAACATTCAAACCTCCATCTCCCATGGTCGACATCAGGATACCAATGTTATTATTATTTAATTATATCTTTTCTCGAAGTATCCGTGGACGTGACTATTGAAAATACCCTCTCAGTTGTAATCATTGATCTCTGTAATATAACTGGATGGACATCTGTGGCTGAAATTTTCGAGTTGTCGTCTGCATACCATTGTGTAAGAGAGAAGAAAATTTTCTGGTATCTCTTCTATGTCTCTCACACCCATACAAGGCAATGTGGAATTTTGACATCGTTCATCAATTTGATTTAATATATGAGATACAGCAATGTGTGATTAGTTAAATGAAATTAATATGTTAGTAAAAGCTTTGAAGAGCATAACAAAGTTTGAAACTTGTTAGTTTTTTCTTTAAAAAAAGTTGATGTAGCCAGGGAGGGATTTTGGGGGTTCAAACCACCCATGAAATTTTATGAACAAAATATATATGGCTTTATTTATGGTTCAAACAATATCAAAATTAAGATACAAATACAAATTAGGGGGCTGTGTTACCATAAAAAGCACTTCAGAGAGCTTTCTAGAGGTGTTAAATATTTAGAAATTTTCCAAGTCTTCGGCATTTTGGGGGTTATTTTACCATAAAAAAACTTCATAGAGCTTCAAAAAGTGTTTAATATTTATAAATTTTCCAAGACTTCGGCAGTTAGTGAGTTATTTTACCATGAAAAAGCCCACTTCAGAGAGCTTCTAGAACTGTTTATAATTTAGAATTTTTTTCGCTTCCAGAATTTGGGGAATGTACCCACCAAACCCCCATGAAATTATTGGCTGGCTACGGCCTTGGATGTAGCCTAATATATAAGATAATTTTTGAAGGAAGCTCTCTTGTAAGGCTTTATATCGTACCAGAATCCTGCCCTATAGTTGTGTTTAGTTAGGATAAAAGGCCTTCCAGAAGAAAATTTCTACTTTCGTTCTGAATGGCCGTTTATCCTACCAAAATAGTATATATATGATAGTATTCTGGTACGAAATAAGCCTTACAGATTGGGATTATTACTAAAATCATGTTTAGTACAAACCGTACTTCCTACAAGCCTATAACCTAATTTCTACACAAAGTATGTAATTAAAACAAATGAAATACAGTTTTGAGCTACCTCTTTTCATTATAGTTATCAAACTTTCGACATAAAATCTTTTCTGAAAACAATATACAAGATATGAGCCGACTTGTTTTTTAAAAAAGGTAATATAATAATACTTTCTTCAAGCCTATAACCAAAATGATAGTTTGAATTTATTGTAACAACACAAAGTTTGTCATTCAAACAAATGTAATCAAGTTTTAAGATACCTTATTCATTACATTTATCGAACTTTCAATATAATATGGTTTCTGAAACCAATATACAAACTAATAGCCAACTTTAAATATAAGTGTAGTCCTGGCAGACTGTAAACAACATTGATTATAACTACATATTTAAATATGTTAAAGATTTTATTCGTATTTGTACAGTAGTGCCTGTAAACTGAATTGTATATCCTTTAATGCAAATGTTTCTTCAGGAAAGTGTGGTATAATACTTCACTATTTTCAAACACTAACACTTTTATTCATCAGATACATATTTTCACATAAGAGCATTGAAAGAAACTGGTAAATCTTTCCCCCACAGTGTAGCAGACGATAAACTTGAACGTCACGCTTTTGTCCTTGGCAATGTGTATGTGCATGTCCATTCATTTATATTATGGAGATCAATGGTTGTAACACATAAGACAACAGCTTACCTGAAGTTTCCTTAGCAACCGTGTGACAGAGAGGCTGTGATGTAGTTCCTTTGAATTTACGGGATTGGGCGCTAATAGACAATCCGTCTGTGAAATTGTCGATTGCTGCCTAGCGTTAATATACTAAGTGCAAGAGTGACTTAAAAAATCAAAGATAAAGAAAAATATCTTTAACCACAAAATACATGGGAATGATGTTTGTGTGTATGTGTGTGTGTGTGTGGGTTGGGAGGGGGGGGTGTACCATGTAATACAGATGATTAATAAAATAAATAAATTTGAAGCTCTTTGTAGTTATTATTCTCAAATGTGCAAAGTGTCAAAATAAAAATGGCACCGGCGAAGACGACCTTCATGCTGTTTAAGAGTAGATTGGCTAGGGATCCGACCATAAAGTTAGCTAGGAAATCTATAAGAAGAAGCCATACGGTCAGATACCTGGGAGTTACCCTAGATTAGAACAGAAACTTCACGGCGCACATGGAGGAAGTGATGGGGAAAACTCTGTCAGTGATGAATAAAATTATAAGCATGGAACAGAGGTGGTTTTATCTGCCTATGTGGATAATAAGGACATACTATCAGACGATCCTTTTCTCCATTGTGAGCTATGGGGCGTGCATCTGGGCTCACAGACTAACCAATGTCGTTCCGGCTAAGGTGGTTCAAAGTCTACAGAGGAACATCTTACTGAGGCTGACGGGAGCCTACCGGACTGTAGCAATAGATGCATTGAGTGTGGCCCTAGGTGTATGGCCGTTGGACCTCCTTATAAGGAAGAAAGGTGTGGCATACGGGCTAAAAAAGAGAAACATGGAGAAGGTGAGGCTCCTCACCACACCCGATGTGACAACATCTGGAGAGGCGGAAATAGCCCTGTTGGAGGAGTGGCAGAGACGCTGGGAAAGAAGTGGGACAGGTAGGAGGACTTATCAATTGTTCCCTAATGTGGTTGAAAGACTAGAGAATAAGCACCTCCAGCCATCTCGGGGTCTTGTCCACTTCATCACGGGGAAGGGAAGGAAGCTGGTACTAATAGAGTTGGAGAATTGTGAATGTGGTGAGGAGGGAACCCCTGAACATGTGGTGCTCAAGTGTGTCCTTACACTAGAAGCAAGAAGGAACTACCAGAGAGAGATCCAGGGAAGATTAGTAGGCGAAGTACTGAGGGACCCAATCTATTGGAAATTCTTAGACCAGATTGCACTGGAAGCGTCAGATAGAGCAAAGACTGCCTACATAGATAGACTTAAAGAGGCACAGGGATGAATAAGACGGGACGTTGACAATGACAATGACGAAGATGATGACAGCGACATGGAGGGCGAGACTGACACGGACACTAGTGCGGTCTCAGTGGGGAGTGAGTAGAGAGAAAAAGATTGTTAAAGGGGAATAAGCTGTAACAATCCTTGCCGGGATAAAAAAAATATGTAGGTGCCGGGAGGAGCAAGCATGAGCCATGAGAACTGGATTCCAGTACGACTGAGTGTCTGGAGGAACACAGGGGATGCCCTTTTGATCCAAAGGACAGTTTTCCAGTCGTATGAACAAAAGTTAGTGGAGTAAATATGAACTCTGAGGGGTTCCCTGCACCGTATGACCCACCACCTTGGAAACAAGCGAGGTGGAATGTGGTTGATGGGCCCTCAGAGTCAAGATGGAGAAAGGTGGCTGCCCTGCAGCCCTCTGATACCATCGGGGTGATGGAGTTCCCCGGCAGAAATGGGAATAGAATAGTTGAGTGAGTTTAGTTTAGCTTAGTTAGTAGTTAAAATAGATAACTTAGGGACGAGGGAACTAGGTAGGGGGTAGATTAGGAAATTCAACTGCCAAGGGTGGAAGGAAGGGCGAAAACGGAAGTGTGGTGGCTAGAAAGTAGGTGGGGCACCAACTCCAATAGGGCGCCTCCCCAGGTGGTGGATATGGGGATGCCTACCTCTGCTGGGCGCTTGGCGGACTCGGGAGTGAAATCCCTGTAATTGTGGAGGGCCCAGCGGGGGAGGGTACAGGAGGCGTAATATACCCGGGGCGGACCAAATGGAGCTAGGGGTGGTTGAATTTCATTTAAGTTAAGAGCTAAAATCTGTGTTGTAATGCTAAAAAGGAAATTCATATTGAAATTGTAAAAGTAAAGTCAAAGTTATGTGTAAAAACGGCCCGGATTTAAAGTTTGTAAGATACCGGGCTTGTAAACACTGAATAAAAAAAAATACAGCTAAATACAATCCAGTCTGACCCAAGAGTAGCGAGTTTGACCATACAGCCACCACCTACTTTAAATCTAATATTTAGACATTGATGGATTTTTATTATTACTAAACTGAACTAAATTCTACAATATGCGTTAGGTCAAGTAAATTATGTTTTTAATTTTCAATACAAACCTTTTTGGTAAGACAGATACTGTTTGCTAAAAAAAAGTTATTGTTTGAAAACACAGATATTAAAATATAATAATTGTGAAAAAGGTTTACTACAAAGTGGCTCCCGAAATTTAATTATATTTAGTCTATGAAATTTTATATTCTACTTTTAAGGGAGAACATTTTCTTGTAGTAGATTCAAAATTAGTCAATTTTGTTAAATCAATTCAAAGCTTATAGTTAAGACTAGTTCAAAAATGGCGCGCTTTTCTTTCTTCTTTTTCTTCAGTTCCAAACCTGGCTCACTCATTCACTACCATTCGAGAGATGAAGCAGAGATGGCAATTGTTTTCTGCTACGGGTACAGCTGTGACTACGACGTGAATTTTTGTGGGGTGAACCTGCGCCCACTGTGCGAACGCATAAAAGCAAGAATCTGACACACAACTATTGTTACATAGACATTTTTGTTGATTGCAGTCTCCTATCTCTTTGGTTGTCATAGTAACAGAAAGAGAATACTAAAAGTACTTTGTTTTGAAAATACATGGTAAAATAACACACTAATTATTTAAAGTAAAAACAAATTCACATCTTAAAAAAAATATATAAATATTTAACAGTGCTATGCAATTTTTATAAAAAGGGTTTTAGGTAGGTAATATACAATCAGTAGAAACGTACCACCTAATTACTTAAAACAAATAATTTGAGATTAAATTAGAGCTGAACAATAAAGCTTTTTCCTCATTTAAAAATTGAGTGTCTATTAAAATAATCTTGTTTGACAGTTATTTTGAAGAGATTTTTAGGTTATTTACAAGACAAACTTAATTTAATTTTGATTACCTACCATTAATATACTCAATACTTCAGTGGATGTACCTTGTTTTAAAACACAAGTGAGTGTGTGGGGGTAGAGGCAACCCCAATACAAAAGTCTTAAAAAGTATATTAGTTTGTGCTATGTTTTAATTTTTTTAATAAATTATACAATTATGTAAACACCATATGAACTAGTAGGCCTACTATACAAAACATTGTTGGGTTCTCAAAACTTTTAAATTTAATCAATTTTAATAAAATTGTTTTGTAATAGTTGTAAATCTTATTTTTAAATTTACATCATATATATTACGTAATTAAACATAATTAACTAGACTAATCATGACCAAACGTTTGGCTGCTGTTTGTTTTACTTGAGATATGGGACCATTCAATATTGGGGTGGTATATATTTCATAGGTCTATTATTTAAAGGTATAGGCCTAACTTAGATGATCTAGAGCCTAAAAATAGCTAATTTTTGTATAGGTAACCCCCAATGCACAAACTTTTTATGAAATACTTTGCATTTAAAAAAAGTCTGACAAAAAAATATATTTTAGGGGATAAGCAAACCCTATTCTTAATGAGTTAAGGTATAAATAAAAACTACATACCTTTTTCTATTTGAAGGATAAAACCACATTAGGTAGTCTTACTTGGAAATAGTAGAAACCATTTACTAAATCAAATGAAATTCAACCCCTTGAGTAAATTTAACAAGAGTAAAAAAAAAAGATATAAAATAAGATTAGGACACTAGACCTATAGGCTATATCGTAAACACATAAAGTTGAGAAAACTGAAAATTCTAAACTGTTAATTAAGTAGGCCTAAGCGCATGCCACACAGGGCTCAAGGCAACCCCCAGGAAGCAAAACTCTACCTTTTCAAGATCAATCAATAGATTAAACACAGGGTGCAGTTCAAAAGGATTAATATGCTGTAGGAATATACTGAGACAATGACTAGAGAGCAGACTTTAGTCTCATGACAAAAATT
Source organism: Timema podura (assembly GCA_033556935.1). Taxonomy (NCBI): domain Eukaryota; kingdom Metazoa; phylum Arthropoda; class Insecta; order Phasmatodea; family Timematidae; genus Timema; species Timema podura. Next base: position 52,754,268 of record JAVRXN010000002.1, on the reverse strand, counting down.
ACAGCTAGAACAAAATGTTTAGGGGGGGGGGGTCATCTCGCTGTATTAGTTATTATTATTATTATTTTTTAGCATTATGTTTTACTGCCCATTTTGGTTATATGCTTATGTACTAATTATGCTAATGGTTTTGGGGGTTGGGAAGGCTATATTTAGAGGAAGTGCACCCACATTTGCGATGAGGGAGAGTGGAAAACCATTTTGGAAAAAACTACCCTCAGTATGTACCCGACCAAGATTCGAACCTCGATCTCCCCATCAATGACAGTCTAGACTACTGCTAGAGTAGTGTGTTATACCATGCGGCCACTGAAGCAGGTCGCTGTATTGCTCTTTTTGTATTGAAAAATAAACTAATATATTTTGTCACTCACAAACTTTAATCCCCTCCAAGCATATATGTTTTGTGTAAGACTTTTCAGCGGTAATTGTCATTAATTTTAACTGTCCCAACATATGTATTCCTGTTTTCCTATGAAACTATCTTTTGTTTGATATACATACAGTTGCCTTCTTCCCTATCTTATGCACAGTACAAAGGTTTATTATAACAGATGAGTAAGGGCATGGCCATACTTGTGACCTGGTCATTATGACAAAACCCCACCCCTATAGGACGCCAGAAAATAAAGCCATGTTATTTAAATAGGTAAATCAAAATTGCTTGGCTTTGTAAATCGCCATCGATAGACAGGTATTGTTTTTAGCACTGGGTCTTACTACTGGTTTTAGCTACATGCCTATGTACAGGGCTCATACTTGGTCCCTATAATCCCTAAGAGTCCCTAAACTGGAACAAGGTTATTAAGTTACCTTTTCTTAACCCTAGAGTCCCTAAAAATGGGGATATGAATTTTTTTTAAATAATTTTTGTAAAGTTTTATGATTTTCAGTATTTATTTTTTTAGGCAAGTTGTAATGGTTCAGGCTCGATGTCTTTTAAAATTTATAAGTTTCAAACTTCAATCCTAGATAGGATATTAAACTGCCACTTCAGGACCCTTTCCATTTGTTAAGTTTATTTTTTTGTCCTGAACTCTTTTCTTTTTGGTTGGAATTTCTTCATTTTCTTGTGGTAGCTGTGTACCTTTCTTCTTTAGATCTCCCTCTTGGCCACTTCTTTTGTTTTTTCCATCCCAAGTCTTTTAGGTTATTGAAGGGCTAAGATTGTTCTGTCTATATAAATGTTTAATATTTCATAGACATCATAGAATGTCATAGACACCTTGAAGTCATATGGCAGTAAATCTGCTTGTGCTCCAATCACAAAGGAGCTCATTGTTAATGGAAGAAATGTAAGAGCATTAGCATCAATATTTAGAGAGAACCAAGCTGAGAAAAAAAGAGACTTAAAGTGGATGAGTAGGGATAAAGAGAAATAGCAAAAGAAGAAACCTTAAGACTTGAGAGTAGAAAGTGAAGTAAAGAAGAAGGCGATTAGTTGAAGAAAAATTTTGTTATGAAAAGAAAAGAAATCCAGAAAAAGAGTGCTACTGACAAACTCCTTGAGCAAACATCATCATGTATTACATCTGTGCTGAAAATAAAAAGCTTTGAAGAACTGTAGGTAGTTCATGAGGTGTTGGAAGGATATAAAGTTTTAAAACTCGAAGAAAACAAGGCCCATAAAGAAATATACATACAAGCAAAGACGCTGGTAAAAATAAAACACTCTTCTCTAGTAACTTAATTTGTTGAGAGAGCTGCCAAAAAAAGAAAATTAAATTAGTAAAAGGACCAACCAACTGTTAACTAAAGTTAAATGTGCTATGTAATGTTTAAGATAAATATTAAAAAGAAATGATAACATGTAGAGGTGTAAAAGTACTCTCTATATTTCTGTATTTTGACTATAAATAAAAACTAGCCATATCCCATCCAGGGTCAAATCAAAAAATTATTCATCTTTGGTCATTTAATATGGCTAAAATAATCAATTAACTTCAAAGTTGAGTTAAAGTTAAAATACAAGCTAAAAATTGAACTTAAAAAAAGAGTTAGTATGCATCGAAACTAGTTATAAAACATTTTGAGTTGTTTGACCTTAACCAGCTTACTGGTAGCCCATCATCCTTATAGAACAGCCGGTAACATTATTGTTTTGTATATTCGGAGTTTTACATTCCTGGACAGCAGGCGAGATGGCAACAACTTACTGAGTAATAGAATGCCTCTCCCGACTGTAGGCTTATTCTTTTCCTAATTTCTAATCTAATATCGTTATTGCTAGTTAAAATTGTTCTTAAATATTTAAACTCATTAACTATATCAAATGATATGCTCACAGAAATCTCCAAATTATCGTCCTCAGTCTATGTTCTCTGTGTGATCAAATGCTTAGTATTTTCAGTTTTCACTTCTAAACCTATTTCCTTACTCGCCTCTAGTAAAATTTAAACATTTCTTGCAACATCTTCCTTACTATTGCCCAACAAAGCTAAATCATCTGTGTATCCTAATAGTTGCATTGTATTGTTTACTGTCAGCCCTTCCCTACTTTCTTGCATTACCCTAATAGCATACTCTCTGGTTAAATTAAAAAGTAATGGGGAAAGTGAATCTCCTTATTTTAACTCATCATGTATTTCGAAAGTATCTGTTTAGTAACGTACAAGCCGTACTCTGCCACATTTATCAGTCAAACATGTATCACTTAGCTTGATAAGTTTTTTGGGTATCCAGAACTGAACTAAAATTTCATATAATTTTTTAAAAACTGAATTGTAGGCTTTTTTTTAAAACATCTAGATATAAAATTGAGAACCATTATCTTGTATTCCCAATTTTTTTTCCTAATATTTGCCAAACAGTTAAAATCTGATCCGTTGCTAATCTATTTTGTCAAAATCCACACTGGTTATCCCCAATTATTTCCTCTGCATATGGCGAGAAAAAGTTGACATTAAATTCCAGAATACCCTTGACAGATATTCAAGAAATGTTAAAATCACCATGCGAGGAAAATTAAACTTTATGTTTCTAATCAAGCAATACTTGATTTTATTTTGACAAAAAATAGTGTTCATATAAAAAGCAAAAACACTGAACGTGTCTCGCGTTCCCTTACATCTCCGCCTTAAAACATCAGCTTCTACTTTCTACTGATATGAGCAAAAAATGCTTCCAAACTGTTAGTCTGTTTTTGAAATATTAAAGTTTATAAAATGATCCTTCACCCACTACTTGTGTAGATTATGAAACTAGTGACATTCGATACTCACTAAACAAATGCTATTACATTTGGCTTAATAAATTGTTAATAAACAACACAAAGAAACAACAAAAGTACGTTTTTACATTTTTAATGCCATCAAATACCTTCACAAATGTTGTATTCTAGGCACCCTCAGACTTACTAACTGGAACTGTTGATAAAAATGTAGTAAAAACAATAATTTTAAATTGAATGGATTATTATAGTTTAAAGTTGTTGCCAAAGATCAAATCAAACTGGCCCACCGGGAGATTTCTCGGCAGCCCAGTTGATCCCTGTTGTTGATGCCGTATTAAAATAATGTAGGCTAGGACCTAGGTTTGGTTAAGTTATATGCGTCTGTGCCTACCAAATTTGATCAAAATTGTTCTCTCCTGTGATAAATTTGAATTTATTTAATTTGTAGTATTTGCAGCACCTATTGAGGATTGAAATCTATAATTAATATTAATAGTTTTTTAAATTGTTGTCACCTTGTAGCCGATTATAAAAGGTTAAAACAAAATCTTATCCCATCAATCATATCCTAAACAATTAATACTTTTTAATAATTATTTTTATTCCTTTATCCTTATTTGATATTAGCCTTAATCGTCTATAACGACATGTTTTGGTGTTATATATAGATGTTACACCATCTTCAGGTCTTATTTATGATAAAGATGATTTTCTTTTGAATATAAGTTTAAAAAAGATTTTACTAAAACAATTTTTATACACAATTTTGGACATGTTTGGTCGAACTAAACTATGCCACAAGAAATTAGTAATCATATGTTAATGACTCCCTATAAGGGTTTATCCATACAAAGTTGATTGAAATTAATAAGCCTACTTTAAAACTATTGATCACTATAGATGTCTTCAACTGCTGCAAATAAACAATATGTTGAGTTTCAGGTGCTGAGCAACTCCCCTTTGAGGGACTTAGGTTTAAAATACTGTCTCAAATACAAGCAACAATATTAATACCTAATATTCCATCTACAATTTAATCTTAAATTTCAATAATGACAATTTATTTTCCAAAGTACAAGATGGGAGATGATGGGTTTGTTGCACAGCATAGATCTGACAGTCGACAATGGCTCACCAAAATGCAGAGTCATCCAGACATAAGCGTTTGGAGTTCTGTGAGCAATTCAACTTTTGCTCCTCCAGATAAATTCAAGGTCAAGACGGTTGGTGAGCAAATTTACATGTCACAAATCTAGAATTTAAATGGGAGATTGAATTGTGTATGACTAAGGATAAACAATTTTTTGAATTGTATGATGCTACAAACATTTGTCAATTAAGTGGGTTTTAGTCAGGGGCGTAGCCAGGAATTGTTTTCAGGGGGTGGGGATATGAAATCAAATTTTGGCAAATAGATATAAAAACTTAGATTTTGATTTTACGTAGGAAATACATTTAAAATTCTATATTTTATCTCTTGTGGCAGATTTGAACATATATTCTACATTTTACTTTTTTCCCTTGAAATGGTTATTGAAGGAGGAATTTGGAGGGGGGATATATCACAATATTCCCGCCCCCTCTCCTACGCGCCTGATCTTAGTATCGTCTCATTTGGAGGTACGTGGACTAAACATCAAGCTATCTAGTCTGGTTCGCTGGTGACAGGTAGGTCAGGGTTTGAATGTCAGTTGGGTGTGCTGAAGATTTTTTTTAATGATTTCCCACCCTCTTTTCACACAAATGCGTTTATTATATTTCCTATAAATTCTACCCCTTATAGAAATTAAATGCAGATAGCCAGGACAATACCTAGCAAGACTCAGTACCTAAAAAACCTTCAAAATACTTACATTCTACCTGATACATTTTTATTCAATATTAAAGACTAAGATATATGAACCCTCTCAAGATGCTCAAAGGGCTGAATGACTCCCTGCCATTCTCAACCTTGGCAGATCATGTATTTTAAATATTTAATCCTGTAAATTCAAACAAATTAGTATGGAATGTTTCTGAATTAAAATAATATATGGGTCAGAAGCTCTATTCCATAAAGAATATCAAGCACAAAGTGTGCACGGCAAATCATTCTCTTAAAAGAAAACTCATTTCAGAACAATTCTTTTGTACGACACATTTACAGAGTACACCATGGTCTTAACTCATTCAAATTAAGTAAAAAAATCACACTCAATTTGATTTCTTAAAAAAACTTTCATAATTGGCCTAATGCAAATTATTAATTTTTTTTTTGAGCATACATATACTTAATCTTAAATCTGAATCTATAAATCATTAGTAGTACAATAGTTTTGTGAGGGTCCAAATGCTTTATTTTCTTTCTGGTATTGTGCACTATGTCCCACTCAAATATCCCTGGTCTGGGCTTTAATCCACAATCAAATCAAAAAATCGGTTAGCTTGTTTTCTGCCTGAAAATATGAGAGCAAAACTAAAACACATTTATTACACTGTTATTTAGTGTTATTTTCTTTTATGAAAACATTGCTTAATTTTCAATATATATATTTTTTTGCAAAAAATATTCATTTTGGTAGTATGGAAATCAAAACCCAAGATTTTATTTATGAGACTAAGAAGTTCCTTTACCAATAAACTTATTCAATAAACCATAGTCGGGAAGTAAAATAATGAAACATTTACAGTGCTATTCTTCTGGTAAAAGGTACGATATTTTTAAAGTCATCAGTAGCATCTTCAATTTTTTATTTTCACAGCCAAATCCTGCTCACTAAATAGGATCATCAAAGAATAAAGTCTTTCTTGCTTCATTGTCGAACACATCTTTGATCTTAGATTGGTAATTTTTTAGAAACTCCTCTCACACAAACAGATCATAGCTGGGATGACTGAAAACTTCTGGAGAAGGGCAAAGTTTTCCCCCTGTCGAATTCTGGCAACTTCACTTCAACCACTCATGCACAATGGTAGTTCAAACTCTGCCAACCACTTCAGCCAACTATGGACATTGGTAGGTATTTTCAGCAGCCTCATTTCAACTTCCAGCTCTGGCGTATTTAAATTTAAGATTTTACTCAAGATCGGGATGCCATTTTGTGCATCCATCAAGTGTGAGTTTTGTGATTTCCCTGCATTGCTGATTAGTGATTACCTGTTTTGTTTCTGGTAAAAACTTTAAGTTCAAACCTTGTCGTGGGTGACAAACTTGGTTTTGTTTTCCTTGGTATCGACATTAGCATCTTTGTTAGGATTTTTATCAAAAAAGGCAGACACTTGTCTTTTTCTTGTTTCTGTTATCAAAATGCAGTGGTTTTTTTTTTGCAGAAGTCTTCAGCTTTATCTTATTTTATCCCAATGATTGGTTTATCATATCCCATTTCAACTAAAGCTTTAGACAGATTTGTACTTCCTCCATGGCCTCAAAAATATCCATGGCTGATGACTGAAGGGTTTTCCTGGTTTTAAGCAGCACTTGCCGCAATATCCCTTTGCCTGTGTTTCTTACTTTAGTATCAGCTGTATATTCAACAGTCTTTTATATTGCTTCAATAACTTCCATTAACAGTTCACAAACAGCCTCAGCATGGCAGGCCAACCTTGTGCTAAATAACGACTTTTAATGTTTTCAGGTTGGAATCAATTGTTTTAACTATCTTCTCAAATACGGTGTTGGTTTAGGTAGCTTTTAATAAAATTATAAATAATCTGGAGGATGCCAAGATAATTCAAAATCAAGGTGTTATTTTTGTGTGATGCACAATAGCTGACTAGGTAAAGATTCAGACAACGTGCATTGTAATGTATGTACATAGTGGAGCCATTCATCTTCATACAACTTGTCTCTACCCCTGTGCAACCACCTGAGATGGTGGAAGCACTGTCAAAGCATGCAGACAATACATTTTCCCACCTAAAGCCCATATTTTCAATTATGCTTTTGATTTCATTAAAATGCATTTTGTTCTTGTTTTTTGAAACCGTTCCCAAGCATTTAAATTGCATCAAATCATCACAGTTCACCCTTTCTGCCTTGAGTTTGACACTCAAGGTCAAACACTGCCCCCATGCGACACATTGACTAACTACATACTCACATGACCTGACTTCTCAATGCTACCAACACAGGTATTTATGGTTCAAGTTTCCCTTTTTGCTACCTTTTTAATTATATTTTGTCGGCAGCATTGGGGGTGCGGTACTACTACTACATTAAGTATGATAACATTGTTTATTTGGCAGTTAAAATATTTTGTACTATGCAGTGTTAATAAATAGAGCATAATTCTGATTAAATAATTCTTTCCTGATGATACCATTTACATAAATGATTATGAATCAGGTCGTCGTCAGGAGTTGATTGAACATTTCTTCTGGCAGCAGTTGACAAAAGAAGCTCTCCAGAAACTCCATCAACCTTTGAAAGTAGAGAAATATAGCAGCGAGTATGATGGTAGCTTCAACGATGAAGAGTTCACCCCCAGCTCAGATCAGTTAAATAAGAATCTAAATGTGTGTGAATTCATTTTACATTGTCAGGGAAAGTATAGTAAGAACAAAGTTGGAACGGTAGTTTAGAAAACAAACTTTTTTTGCAGTCTATGTTGGAAAAAATATTATGGCATTGATTAAAGTAGGGTCAAATCTACCTTTTTACGAATTCAAATCTTTATTTTATTTATGAATCCTGAATTTGAATCAGAATCTTGGGAAAAATATTGAACAAAAGAAAAATTATAAAGGATATATAATAGGTCGTGTCTGAATAGTCTGACCCCTACGCACTTGTGCACTTTACTGCACGCTTTAATCTAACACGTTTCTGGCGCCCCTAAGTACATAGGGTGCATGATAGTTTTCGGAAAGCAAAGTATATATAGCTAGAGCCATCTGGTGGCTAATTCTGAAACATGTGTTTCCATGGTAACAATATTGAATTTTGATAGTGTTTTGTCAATGCTGACATTTTTTAAGGTGCAAATTCATATTTATCATTTATCATTAGATAAAAGTAAAATGAGGTTAAGCGATATTTTTACTTTCTCTCTATCTTAAAGTTAGAGAAAGTATGGTGATCGTCAAAAAAATCGAACTCGAGATTTTGATGAATCTTGATGTTTCATGACTCCCTGAATCCGAAAAAGTGGTTTTTGAATTTCCGTCTGTCTGTCTGTCTGTACCTCCAACTAGAGCCTAAACTATTTTACCGTTTGAGCTAAAACTTGATATCTATGGTTTTCATAGGGTTGCCCTGAGGGATTTTTGGAATTGGATATCAACCCCTAAAATTAAGGGTAGTTTACTGAAGGGAAAAAAGAAAAAAAGTCGATTTTCTCAAAATCGGCTCTAACGATTTTGATTAAATTTCATTTATGAACATTAATAAATATTCCAAACAAAATGGCTACTCTCAATATGTCGGCAAAATGGCTTTAAGGGCTCCGGTCTGATGTGTAAATTAACATTTTTTATAATAGCTCCGAAACTATTTGAGATATGAAATTACTTAGCATTACAAATATGTATATATATTTATAATACAAATATTTTATTCGAAACCTATTTTTATAAAATCAATAACTTTCAATCTATACGCAATTTTTTTTTTTAACTTTTTGGACATTAAAGTTTAAGTATTGCGACCGTAAAAAAAACTAACCTGAAATGTTGATGGATGTCAACGTCTCATGACCCCCCCTACCCTAAAAAATAGTCTTTGCAATGCCGTCTGTCTGTGTGTCTATTAAAATTTAAGAGTAGTTTTATAAAGGGCGAAAAGAGAAAAAAATAGGTTTTCTCAAAATCTGTTCAAACCATTTTGATTAAAATTCGTATCTAGGCGTTGATTAAGATTATAAATAAACTGGCTATTTTCATTTTCCTATGAAAATGATTTTTAGGGTACTTTACAAAAGCGTATCTCCACAACTATTTGAAAAACTAAACAACTTATCATTGCAAAGTTGTAGGACTATTAGAAATAAAAAACTTTTATTTGACATATATTTTTATAAAAGCAGCAGTTTCTGAGATATTTGCAAATATATTAATACAATTTTGTGAGCTTTAGTTGTAAACATATACTACTTAAGTCTTAACGCAATAATTCTCCAATGCCATAGAGTAATTAAATATAAGTATCTAAAAAAGTATGTTATTTTTCCTTAAAGCTCTTAGGAGAAATGTTTGCACAGCAATGATCTATCTCCATTTTAGACTCAATAGTCAATATTTACATTTTTTATTGGTCAAAATGTATAAATGAATAATTAAATATCAATGCGATGACTTGAAGAGCTGCAACACCTTATAAAATGTTAAAATTTTAACCAGAAATCGAAATTTTAATACGAAGTGTTGACCCTTGTGTACCCAATATTAATCTTTTTTATTTCATTATTTTGTAACCCCTTTTCCCCCAAATCTCCCTTCGTAAGGGTTAGTAAGACAAAGGAGACAGAAAGTCTGTGTGGTGCACCATACCATTTATTTATTTATTTAACCCCTCTATGTGTTATTGTTAAAAAAACATATTTGGAAAACGTGCGCCAAAAATGGTCAGTCCTATCACAGTTTTATAAACTTTAAAATTTTTGAGAAGCTGACATTAATATCAAGTTGTTTTAAAGCATGCAAAAATATTGCCAGATAAATACATACGCCAATAGGAATTCCAAAATAAATTACTGAAGTTACATGTTGATTTATTGTTTTGAAACATTTTGCCGAAATGAGTGACTGCTGAATAAACAAAGAAATCACAGCTACGCATCAAAAGGAGTGCGATGTACGCAGGGATACCAAAGAGCATGTCAAACATTTTTGCATTTGTAGAGAAATTGTTAAATATATATGTATATTATATATATCCCTAATTAATTTACTTATATCTGTAAAGTATTATTTAAAACAAATTTTACTAAAGATCTTTTAATACATAAATAAATTTCCTTTTGAGAGAGATTTTCACACTAGAAAGAGAAATTTAACCATTTAACATCATGTATACAAACAAAGAACAAACCATACTAATTTTATTTAACATTATGTGAATGTTTTATTTCATTTCCACAAAATATATAATACTTTCATTCCATATAAAAAGCTAGTTTAACTAAGGTGCGCGGTAAAGGGCAAGTCGCAATAAGGCGTGCAATTGTACACTTTAAGAGAATTCAGACACCATCAAAAATCACTTCCAGCCTTTAAGCCGACACCATTGCAACTTTAAAGTGCACATGGCTTCCAAGGGACCTTAGACGGACTTTTCAGACATGACCATGGAATGATAGAAGATAAAAATAGTAACTGAATGTTAACCTTTTTTTACTATAATCCATTAATTATAGCATTCATACATACATACATACAGTTAAGTGTTAAATTAAAAAGTTTGTCCTAAATTATTATTATTATTATTATTATCACCACGTCTTACTACCCGTTCGGGTTATACGCACTTACGTTAATGTGTAATGGTAGGGTGATTGTGAGATGAAATGAAGGACCTACAGTTTAATGTGAATCCGAACCACGGTGGAGGCCTGGCATTCCTCACATTCACAAGTTATGATTAATATACGTCTTGTCAGAGGTGAAGGAAGGGTTTAGCAATCAGATAAATCTGTACCGGGACCGAGGATTGAACCCCGGACCCTCAGCACAGAAGTCTGACACCTTACCCCTAGACCACCAGGTCACCCAAGTTTGTCCTAAAATTATATGAGTTTGAACCATCAATAAGGTCTATTAAAGCTATAAAACAAATTACAGTTCAAAATTTGATTTTTTTCATAGTAGGCCTATTTGAGTCTAGAATCCGATATTTTATCAAATACATGAATCTAAATATCCCTAAGGATTTAAGAGTCCCAGCCATAGGTTTAATATTACCTATCAAAAGTGACAGTTGCAATTCACATGAATTTACAAATGAATATATTGAAGTACCTATTTTTTTTAAAAACCTTTGTAAATGATACACCTTCTAATTTATTCCCAATGTTAAATGAACAATTTTAATATATTTAAAGTTGTTTCTACAAAATTAAAAAGTTAATTCAAAGTATACAGTTTTGTGGCTCCATAAAATATAACTTTTTAAAATAGAATAATAAAGAGAAAGTTATTTTAAGAGAGTACCAAATTGGTAGTTTTTTTTTTTCCATTTCCCCCCCCCCCCCCCCCCACACAAACATTATGATCTACCTTATAAAATCTGTACTTCAAATTAAATATATGACTTTCTAGTGCATCACTTTACTATAAGGTGGCCAATGTCGATAAGTGTAATTCAACGCCTAATATTAATAATTCATTATTTTAAGATGCCATACATGTAATCATCACACTAGTTAAGGTGATACACTGAAGGGTATATAGACAAAGGCGTCAGCCTCGACTTGTCCAGGATTTTTTAATTAGAAAAGGGTGACAAAAACGACCATTAACTCAAATTTAGCTATAGTAAATTAATGTAAGGTAAGACCATTCAAGTTGTAAGTTAAATTAAATTCCTCTCCCCTTCCTCATTTTTATAAATAAACCACAAGACACCTGTGGATTTATGTTAATACATGTTTCGGTGTGTCCATGTCTTACAGTTGTATAAGAAATATCCACTCTACAAAGATCCTCCACTGTCTTATTGGCTTCAAAACAAGCAGAATATCCAGGGCATAACCACACCGCCAGATTATTTACAGCCATTCAAGAAAAACACAACATTCAGTAAACCATTGGAAGAAATTTTGGATGAGCCACATTCATTCTGAGTAATATTAACAAAATAAACCTAATAATTTATGACTTTGTGAACAATGTATTTAAAAAGGAAATTAAATTAAAAAAATTAGGTTCATTAGAATACCCTTTATTTCTTAAAATATTCATAAATATACAAGTTTTATATCATTATTTTGTACCATTTCACATGACACAAATTACTAATTACATTAATTACCGGTATATAATTATAATAACCTCTTTGTCCAATGGCAGCAATGTAAAGTGTGAACTATGTTCTTCTTTTCATTGTAAAAGACATATTGTGTTTGTTCCTTTTATAATATGTTTTTTATCAACCTTTCCTGTAACTTCTTCCAAATATAATACGGTGTGTGTATGTATATATATTTACACATCATTGTTTTGTTTTTTAAGTACACACTGCACTTGTAAAGATATTTTGAATTATTATTTTTAAGTACAAACATCAGCAAAATATTGTTTTCACCATAATTTTTTTTTGGCCCAATATCTATCCTTTATATGTGACCTAAACACTCTTGCTAAATAGAGTTGCCAATACTGAAAGACATAAGTAAAATCAGCTTTATATTCAGGTTAAGGGTAGCAACTGAATATATGAAATAGTGTTTCACAGATGTGTTAATTATCATTAATATTAAAAAATAATTTAATGACCATATCTTCATTTGGTTGAGTAAATAACTTTATTATTATTTAAACTACTATACATTGTTATGGGTAAAATAAAATCACTTGGAGAGTGTTCTAGTGACATATTTGCATTGCTTATTGATAACTTAACACTCAATACTTTATGGGTGTACAAATAAGTTTTATAAATGGTTTTTAACATTTTATTTTTTTATTGGAAAGGCATTAATCGTTCACTTTTGATTGACAAACTTTTATTCTAGCTAGAGTAAACAATGTTGGGGACCTTTATAAACATTTTAATTTCTACAAAATAAACTTTGATATTTTGTCAACTTTTTTTTTTTGCCAATAAATCATTATAATTTCTATTATAATAAAATTGTTTTAAATAATTTACAATTATCTTGTATGAAAAAAAGGAGTCCCAGAGCAGACAAGTTTTTAATGACATATGCTAGACCACAATGCTGGCGACAAGGAGGTCGGGGTTCAAATCCTGGGCAGGTGTAGTGAGGATTTTTTTCCTAAATGGTTCCCCACCCTCTCCATGCAAGTGCAGATACATTCCCTCTAGTAAAATTCTATCTTTATCATTTCTATTCCATTAGCATAATCAATCTATGAGTATAGCCTGGAAAAAAAACAACAATGAATGATGGAATGATGGTGTCTGTTGGGAAATAGTTCAAGTAATCATCATCTGGCATTAGTAATGGCCTATAATACCTTTAAGATGTGTTATCTATCTTGATTTTAAAAGTCATTTCTTAAAAACAATTTTAGCAAGATTCTTTTATTTTTCAATCTATGATTGTGATCTTTTTTTTTTGTTAAAATAAAAGAAAAAACCGTAGATATATTTTAGTGTAAATAATGGACACACTGTACAACCTAAGTAAGCTTGACACAACACACTGTTTTCTTATTTGTAGAACAGATCAAATTTGAATAAAAAAATGCACTAAACAAAGAAAAACAACTGTGCTGAAATACACATGGAAATAATTAAAGTACCAAAATAGTTTTATTGCTGTAAAGTTAAATTATATTTTCTTTCAATATTGACTACTCTTATAAAATTCACCTTTATATGAGTTTTTAAATTGTATGAAAAATTAAATTAGAGTTGTAATGATACCAAATCCAAAATATAGAATCAAAATATGAAAGTATATCTAAAATAAGCAATTTAGTTAGTAGCTGATGTAAGAATGTAAACTAAATTAAGTTTCAAGCCTAAAGAAAATACAAAAAATCTTTGGTTAAGACTATCCTTTTTTTTTAAATTTATAAATTAAATTAATTAGCAATAAATTATTAATTTTTTTTTATTTAGCACCGCGTCTTACTACCCGTTCGGGTTATACGCTTAAGTACTAATTACACTAATGGATTAGGAATTGGGAGGGTTGAATTTAGAGGAAGTGAACCCGCATTTGCGTGGAGGGAGAGTGGAAAACCATTTAGGAAAAACCACCCCCAGTTCACCCGACCGAGATTCGAACCTCGATCTCCCCGTCCTCGACGGTCGAGCTCAACACGACTTGCGCGTTAGCCAACTACGCCACCGAGCCGGGTAATAAATTATTAATGTTCGAAAGAATTGACCTATATGTGAACCTACTTAGAACTGCCACTATTTTATAAAAAAATAGTAATGGAATCTACTTAAACAGTAGTGTTAGTACCCACTTTGGTAGCCGAATGGTTCAAGGCAAGGCGTCACTTGCAATAAGACTGTACTTCCGATGACAAGATGAGGGTTTGAATCATGGTTGGGTGTAATGAGGGTGTTTTTCCCTAAATAGTTTTCCACTCTCCCTCTAAATTAAATCCTTTTAATTCCTAAAACATTAGCGTAGTTAGTACTTAAACATATGACCTGAACAGATAGTAATACGAGGTTTAAAAAAAGTAGTATCTTGATAAATAAAAAAAATATATTGTACTGATCAAAATCTATATTGGCAAATTGTGGTATCAGTACATTTCTAAAATTAAAACAACTTCATTTTATTGTGTTTGGCAAGATGCTTAATTTTATATAAAGTGAAAAATTCATTGAATTCTAAGTATAATGGCAACTTTAACAGAAATCGATATGAAATTATACAATGTTCAATTTAAAAAATACTTTCTTTAAATGAAAGCTTCAAAATAGCTTTATAAGTTGTTGGATTTTTTTTTTGGTGGATGTACACACTTGCAAAATTTGATTAAGTGTGGTTTGTGCCACTGTAACTGTAAAATTTGATTGTTTCTTTGTATTTTTAGTTAAAATTAGTGAAAAAATAAATAAAACAAAAATATGGTTATTTAAATATTTGCATATTTATTTATGAATACACTTTTGTTTCATAACAAACAGAAACACAAATAATATTAATAGATAAATAGTTTTTTTTTAATATGAATTAGAGCATCTGAATGATTTGTTTCAGGAAATGTATTGTTATTATAAAAACTACTTCATTATTTTGCTCATTCAAATGTTTTGATAGATTACAATCAAATCACACAGATTCATCTAAAGAAAGGCTAGAGGATAGTTTATATTGTTCAATAACAATTTAAGTTACTTATGGCATAAAGCCAAATTCTTGTTGTGGATCTCACACTATCCTAAGATTTAGTTTATACAAACACACTAAAAAAGTGTAGAATAAGAAGCATCACTATTCCTGTTTCTTTCACATATACATTGTAACACTGATACAATACTACTTATAACAGCCAAATCTTTCATTAACCTAATAAATTATGTCATTATTTAGTTACATTTAAATGAAAATATGTTTTAGAGTTTTAAAATAACACCTGGGTATTACAGGATGATTCAAAAGTCTTCATACATAAGGAGGATGCACAATTTGAGTTTTTACTGTGCTCTTTTCAAATTCTGCCATGGCCAATATGTAGCCATTTGGTGGATGTTTGCGAACAGCCATGTCTTTGTTTGATCATATATATACTCCCAGTCTTTCGGAACTTCTCAATAAGTTTGACAACAGTGTTGTGTGTGATTTGTCTTCCTGGGGAGTGTCTCCTGTTGAATTCAGGAAAATGATCTCCATAGGCTCCTCCCTTAAAAAAGGCCATTTCAGAATGATACCTGGAAAAAACAGTCCCTATGTATAGAGACTTTTAAATCACACTAGAGAATCAAAAATTCAATTCTTGTGTCCAGGTATAATGTTTTTATGTAAATTAAAAAAAAAGTCATTACTTTATCAGATGTGTTTCAAAAGGACTATCATTGGAAGCCATGGTGAGTAGTATTTTCAAATAACATAGGTATGTACACTACGTTGGTATGTTATGAAATAAATACAGACGTATTGTCCATTCCCAACTTATGTGCCTTTTTTTTTTAAGTTATCAAAAAATACCAGATATACTTTCATGTATTCATACACCATGACAAAACTTTTGACAGTGGTGTAGATCTCGATAGAGGCTTTTGCAAAAATATATCATAATCATGTTTTGAAGTTGCAGATACAAGCACTTAAACACCCACAAAATAAAATGTTAAGAAAGGCCCAACATGTTGTGGATAGAGTATATTTTAGATTTGTCCCAAGAAAACATATATATTTTTTAAATATTTCTCTTTTTTACAAATCTTCACCGGATATTACAAAAAGGGAAATTAAGAATTAATGTAAAATACTAAAGTAATGGATTCACATATTTTCAAAATACTCCAATGTTTGATCATTTCATTGTCGGCATAGGTTTAGAGAATATTCTATTTAATCACCAATCCCACACTTACCTATTTAATTCTTGGAATGAAAAATAAATATTTATCTTCATACCCATCTATCCAAGTGTAAAATTAAACAGAGGTGCACCCATGGTACTAAAAATATAAAGTAGTGGGGTGTGATGTGAACCTTAAGCAGACCTTATCAAGTGTGTCCAATCAAAATTAGGGGCTACATTAAGGCGCTGTTCTATGTGTTTAGAAATGAGTAGCTAAAACTTCCAGTGGTTTAACTTCTAGAAATAATTAATAATAACAGGTTCAAATTTATTTCTAGAGGTAAATTAAAATAATCATTTGTATTTTATTTCAATTCATTAAAACAACAAAGATTAAGCTATATTGAAAGAAACTATATTGAGAGAACGAAGACTTTCATCAGAATTAAAAAACTAAACTGAAAACACATTTTAATAAATCGAAAATAGTTTTTAGGCCTATTATAATAATAATAATATTTAGCACCGCGTCTTACTACCCGTTCGGGTTATACGCTTAAGTACTAATTACTCTAATGGATTAGGAATTGGGAGGGTTGAATTTTTGAGGAAGTGAACCCGCATTTGTGTGGAGGGAGAGTGGAAAACCATTTAGGAAAAACCACCCCCAGTTCACCCGACCGAGATTCGAACCTCGATCTCCCCGTCCTCGGCGGTCGAGCTCAACACGACTAGCGCGTTAGCCAACTACGCCACCGAGGCGGGTTTTTAGGCCTATTGATGATAATAATATACTAGTGTTTATAGAAATTAATGATGATATAGTAAACAAGACTATGATTCTATTGTACAAAATTATGTAAATCCATCGAAATTTTGTGTATTTTAAAATGATCTTGAACAAGAGCAACATGCTATAATGATGTACATATAAGTTTTTCAATTACTAAAAATATGTTTATTAAAATATAACATTATAATAAATGTATAATTTATCAAATGACTAAAGTATTGCTGGATTACAATCAAAGAAAAGCATCAAAATAGATTTCAACTATAGCAAATTTTTCTATTAGCCAATAATTAAATAGTTCAAAATAGCCTATGTACATCTAAAATGCTGCTTTGTTTCCATTAATAAAAGTAAACACATCAGAGTAAGTTGAGTCAGGAAAATATATATTTATATGTAAATGCCTGAATCAGATCACAACCTGCCTTAAGAGGCGACTTTATATGCAGTAACCAATGGAACTGGGAACTATATTGTTTCTACCTTGTTAATCTTAATACCAGACGTGCACCAAAGACGAACACAGTAGTAAAAAAGTTTTTATTTTGCCTAGATCTTATACCGATTTTACACTTTTGATAGAGAATAATGGGTTTTTACAATCTAATTAAAGATAATATCTTTGTCAAAGATATATTTATTTTATATAAATTTAAATATATCTTTCATCCTATATTTATTTATTAATATGTTGGCCATACAAATTTAGTGATGATTCATATTCTTCTAACAAATACATACAAAATATGGTGATTGAAAGATTTTACACTTTTAATAGGTCTTTTAGCCATAAATAATATTTGTACTAATTAATGTTATTATAGCACCATTAAAAAAAACAAGATCATTACTTTCTCTCAAACTTATTAAATACACAAGATCAAGAATATGTTTATTACATTTGCATTTATTCAATAGTTGTCTTAGTAATTGAAGCTCTCGATAGTAGGGTGAGCAAATCGACAGTTAATTTCAAGCTATCTATACCTCTATCAGGAAATTTAAAAAGGAAGTGTTATTAAGTTGTGTAGGAATGACCCTGAGATCATAAAGACAAGAGAGTTTTTAAAACAAGCTCTAGGAACTAGTAAGGTGAAATATTCAGAGTTAAATCACTAATTTATTTTAGAAAGTATTATATTTAATTAAGGCCTGGCAGTGCAGAAATTTTGCTAAGATAGATTTTTGTGAGAAAAGGTTTTTCTCCGCACATTAATTGAAGGGTTGAATATACCTATAGCACAGTGGATTATTTTATCAGAAATTATTGAGGATAATTCTGCATTTTTAGCTCTAATATTAGTTCAAAATAGAGCCACATGGCAAGATAATGTTGATTACCTAAATTAATTTGTGACAAAAGTGGTTCTGATATTAAATAATTCAATTAGTTGGATTATGAAGGGGAAAAATCGGTATCATAATATACTTTATTATAAAATTAATAAAAAACCTTTAAAACAAATGAAAAATGAATAGATGTAATTATAACTGTGATAGAAATAGAAAAGAATTATGACCACATGAGCTAGCTCAGTTAATGAAGGAGGGCTACACCTTGGTTGTGGTGATTCGGTTGATTTATAAGTCAGATAATTGGGGTTTATATGATCTGTGTTTTACTGTATATTTAGGTATAAACCCTAGCCAAACAGCCGTGGCTTATCTAATGTATATGTACAGGAAAGTGAATGAACAGTATCATAAATGTAAAATGAAAAGTCCTCAACAATTTCATATTGTACTTGTTTGTAGAAATCAAATTATCACACATTTACTAGTTTATGTCTACTTTGTAGCAATGTGGTGTTGCTAGTCAAAGTGGAAGGACATATTTTAGTGTTTGTGTGCTTGCTTTAAAAAACCTAAATTAGTGAAGCTAAGCGAACATGTGAATTTTTTTTATGCACTGTGTTTAAGTACTTGTCCAGAATACCCACATATATTTGAACCAACAGGTATGTGTGAGGAAAGTAGATTTATATATGAAATGTACCCAAATTTGTATAAGGAGAATGTGAAACCATTTAGGAACCTAGCTGGGAGTCAAACCAGACTATATGAGTTTAGCGTTTAGTCTGTATGCCCAATTATGCAGGTCTACTAGTGATGTTTAAGGACAAAACCAGGATTCAAACTAAGGCCTTCAAAGCCTGAGTCGAGAATTAGCAACTATGTCAATGCACTAAATGGTCAATTTGAGAAGTATAGTGGCATTCATTTTTTCCCCCTATTTATTGATAACCATGGATTGTTAATTCTGTAGGTCAATTATCATCAAAGATTGTCATGTGCAAAAACAAAATTGTATGAATTTAGTCATTTAACTCCATTCCTAGTTTATTCATGTTGTGATACAAAGAACATTTTTGTTTATTTGTGAAACTATTTTCTTAATAAAATGAAACTAATTTTTTAATAAAACATAGGCAACCATAGAAAAATTGGAGATAAATTTTGTTTCCTGTTTATTAACGTTACAGTTTAAATTCCTCTATAAGTAATTTCAATTTTTAATTCTGTGCTATAGGTTACTTCATCCCAGATTATAGTCTGGCACAGTACAAAGTTGAGCATTCACACAAACACACACACTTTCAATCATTTTCGTCTACATTGTAAAGCATAGTCGAGTTGTAAACAGGTGTTTAGAAAATAGGTTTTCAACTTTTATATAACTACTTTTAATTTACATCTATATCCTTTCTCTTTGTTTTATTTAGAACAGACACATGTATGAAATGAAGAGAATTTAATGCTACCCCTTTAACAAGTGAGTTATACATTATATAATTTAGAGATTGAGCTAATATTGAATTCTGTCAAAATCTGCAAAAAAATTATTATTTTATAAAAGTAAATTTGAAAACTTGGAAATTTAATTCATTATGTTTATACAAAATTGTATAGTTTCTAAATTGGTGATCATACTTGAGCTATTTTTAAGAATACTTATTATAAATATCAAGAGTATACATTTCTTGACTATAACATTTTTACCCTTGCTTATTGCATTAGAGCAGTAGTTTTCAATCTTTCGCAAGTTCTGACCTCAATTTTTTTATTTATTTTGGAGGCCATTGTGACTCTTGATATTCTCTAAAAATTTAAATCACAGTTTTTTAGTTTTTTTGCACCACACCAATTCAGGCTATTCACATTTAATTTTAAAACTAGGGTATGTATGAGGAAGGTAGAATTTAGAAGAAACTTACCCACATTTATGTAAAGAGAGAGTGGGAGACTGTTTAGGAATAATCAAACTCGGTAGATTTAGCCAGGATTCGAACCTTCCCTTCCTTCTCACCGACAAACCAAACTAGGTGAGCATGACTTTTATATTATGATAATATGAACATGACTGAGAGGTCCCAGAAGAGAACATGTTGAGCGGGTATTTTGGATGTGAGCAAAGCAAGCGCTTTGCAGCATCAATCACACAAACATGAGGCTGCTAAAGTAAACTATGGGATGTATTTATTGTCTAGTCTTGGGAGTCGACAAATTGTCTAATATATGAATAGCAAACAGGACATAAGAGCATGCGATATTCGAGCAGCATTTATTTATTTTAGACATAAATTTTATCATTTGTAGAGATGTCAAACTCGATTCTTCGATACCTTGATACCTTCTATCCTTACTGGTATCAAAAGAATTGAGAATCAATTTTAATATTACAATTCTCGATACCTCGATTCTTAGCTCTGAATGAAAGTAGTACTGAAACTAAGCAAAATGGCAAAGTTTAGAATGAGTAGTAATTGATTATCTCTATATAAGTTTATTTGCTGTAATTTTCTATATATTTTGGTTCAATTAACAACCCTATTTGGTGAATTTAAAAGAATTGTGTTTTCATTGATTGTTTAAATACCTTTTAGAATTATTTTTATGTTTGACTCTGTAAGGCTTTTTCTAGTTAAAATACATGCTTAAAATTGCAATTACTAATTATTTTATCAATTATGTATGATATGTTTGGGTAAGATGGATCTTTTTCTTTGTCAAAATTGAAATTGAATTTTTTTATTAGTTTTATTGCTGTGCTATTAAGTTTTTTTAGCACTGCATCTTACTACTCGTTCGGACAATACACTTATGTTCTAATTGCTTTGATGGTTTTAGGGATTAGTAAGGTTATATTTATAGGAAATGTACCCACATTTGTGTGGTGTGAGAGTGGAAAATCATTTTGGAAAAAACCCACTTGATACATCCAACCAAGATTAAAACATTAATCTCCCCGTAATGAGCAATATAGTCTACTACAAGAGTAGCGCATTAAACCATGCGGCCACCGAAGTGGGTGCTATGAAGTTTAATAAAATGTTTTTATGAGGTTGGATGCTTCGAAAAATAATGAAATAGGAAATGTTCAAGAATCGAAAAATCGAGGTTAAACTTAAGAATCGGAATAGAGAAAAACAGATATTGTTACATCTCTAATCATATGATCACATGCGTTTTGGACCAACAACTTTGGAGGTACAAAGTTGTAGAGAAACTGTATGAGAAGGCATGCCTACAAAAAAGGTTGACTACCACTGCTGTAAAGCACTAAACATAAATCTTGAATAGAAAGAGAATATACAAAGGAAATATGCCAATCATTTTTTTAACGTACCTATAAATCCCTCACTCTGATAAGCTCTAAAATTTTTTTTTTTAGAATATGCTAAATTTACTTGGCAGGGTTTCTTAATAAATCCTGAAACACAGACTCAGTATCCGTAAGGAACTTACTGGTCTGTACCACTTAACGACCCTTAACATTTTTAATCGTGGCTAGAGAGTCCATATTATTAATCACGTAATCATACCAACCAATGAAAAAGTTGGTAACTTAGTCCAATACAAAACTTCGAAAATAAAACATCCAAAGTGAGTAAAGTAATCTGTAGTAGCAAGTAAAATACAACCTATTTTTGATAAATATACCTGAAATGTAGACTAAGTGTAATTACAATAAATATGTTTGGTTAATGTTTTTACAATTGCATTGTTAGTTTAGTTACTATAACTTGAAAATGAATAAAACATAATTATGTAGGCCTATCAGTATTCTGAATGTAAACAAAGCAATGAATCATTTCATGCCCAGTGGTACTTTAAATTTGATAAACTTACACATATTTTCTTAACGGTGATTAATAGTCGTTATATACTTAGATGAAGAAAGTTAAAGCTGATCCAACTTCTATGGAGTCATAAATAGTAAAGACTTACGGCTAAGGACTCTGTGGACAGACCCATTTGCTACAGTGGTATCGATTTATTACGGATATGGAATTTGTGTTCTAGGTTTAAGCTCACAATAAATATTTACTGAAGCAACAATCCTCAAAACAAACTAAGCATTATAGTCTTTATGTAACATATAACATAAATTCTTGTTTTGTTGATGAAATAGCAGCCCATTTATGTATATTATACCCACAATAACACTGTGAACAATGAAAGAATAGTATTAATAAAAATCTATAATATTGATTGAAGCTAATGCCATAATGCATCATGGCATATTGTTACTTCTTACTCCACTGTTTCTTCAATGTTATGAAAAGGTATTTGAAATCAAGAAATATGAAATATTTTTAATGAAACCATTATTGGTGTAGTACACAATAAATACTACATGAAGTAAATTTTCTGTTTAATATATTGGACAAACAGAAATTCTTAAAAATAAATCATTTTGATCAACAATTTTATTGAAATACATATTGCACATGAGTTAAATTAAAAAAAATGTGTAACACTAAACGATGATCTTTTATAAAAATTAAATAAGGTGAAACATATACATCTCAATGACCGAATAGAACCAGAATTATTTTGTTGATTCCAAATCCTTAAGTACAATAGATACAAGTTTATTACACTTTTTTTATATTAAATATACTAATCCTAATTGGTAATATTAGAAACATTTACAGTAGGCCAACAAATGAATTGTAATACTATTCATCCTGTAAACAAACTTTTTTTTTCTTTACATTTGAGTCCAGTCTTTCAATTTTCTGAATAAAGCTAAATTAAGTATTACAAATAATGTTCACATTGAAGCACAGTATCCTAAATTATATCTTGAAGCTGTATATCTATATTAAATGAAAATTGCATTACATAATGTAAATTTAAAAGATCAGAAACAGTACTAGAAATTTTATATTTGGTTTGTGTTATTTTTCAAACCTGTATTATTTATTTTAATATTTGATAAAAAAATCTGGTGTTTGGTTTTCATATTCATTATTCAATCTACGATGTCTATGATGCACTCTCTATTATTTACAAACTACAAATTTAAAACTCCTATTAAAATATTGACATTAAACTTCCTATAGTTATATCTAACTTTTTTTTGTTAGTTTATTATGAAGTTTAAGGGTTTTATTATACACTTTAGTTAGAATACATGATTTTATTTCTTAAGAGAAGGCTGAAAGGTTTGTCTTTGTCTCCACCAAGCTTTGTGCGCATGAACACACATATTTAAGAATAAGGAGAAAGAACCAGATGATATGGTGATCGAGATATGGTCAAGTGTCATGGAAACACAGTCTTACAACTTTAAAATAAGGTACTGAAAAAATGTTTAGCTAAAGTTATTTTTATAGTTACCCCTGAAGCTACCATATTTCACTCCATAATAGTCACATAGTTTATGCATAATTTTTGGGGAAAAAAAGTGTAGTGCAATCACTATGGGAATCTTTTTTAGAAATAATCTATTACTTAGTAATTATTTATTACTAAATTATCTTTGGTACAAGTTTAGGGTGCACAGCATATTCGTGGATATATGGTTTAGTTGAAAAGTCCAAATCAACACTCTTAATTTCTTTGAGGCAGTTTGGCAGACATTTTTCCATTCTGGAAAAAATCTCCAAGCCCGCAGAGTAGTTTTTATAACCACCCATGATTGGATTTAAAAAAAAATGCTTCATACATTGATGTAGAACAAGCAGATGATCACTAGTGCAGGAAGATACGAGTCTTACCATATCATGTGAGTTACGCTTGGTAGCTTCGCCCATCCATTCCCTTGGTACAAACCATGCAACTCAGCTTTCAGAAATATACCTAGTGACAAATGCGCATGCGCTGAGAATTCTAGACTTGTAGTGTGCGAGAAGACAACTGCACATCCAAGGTCAACAGTTATAGATCTTTAGTGGTGCTTGGAAATTAAGGGATTGAGGGGAGGGGGGGGGGGGGGGGGGAGGAGGAGGAAGTAGATTGCCTTGGTTTACCTTTTAAAGTGACATGACGAACAGGACTATACCATATGACAATTATGCGATGATATTTTATAAACCAATATTTGGACTGATAAAACAGGGTGCGACAATTATGGGGTGAAATACGGTATTTATATGAATTTATTGTTTGAAAAGAACTTACAAAGTTCATTAAATAAATAATATTGATGAATAACTAGTTTTGACTTGGAAAAATGATTAATTGTATTTAAGCAAATAATAAGAATGGTGGAGCAAACAAAAGTCAATATTAATGGAGAAAGAGTTTAAGACATGCATGTTGGATATAGATCATTGGATTAATTTTCTCTCACATAAAAAGTATTTCTATTTAATTGTTTTGTTTTTGTAAAATGTTTTTCACAAAATATAATAAGGAAAAACTACTACCAAGCAATCACCATTTAGTTTGGCAAAAAACCTATAAATCCTTCTTGACAATTTTATAATATTTGTTGATTTTTTTGAGCATTTATAACATTTCTTAAGAAATAAGAATACAGTTCACTGATTTATACAATATCATTTTCCTCTTGTCTGTATACTTACCTTCTAGTGAGCATCGTTAACATGACATATGATATCACACATATTCAAATGAAATCCTATTTAATTTACATCCAAAAAGAGGTTTTTTTTTCAATGACAAAATAAATTAGCAAAAAAAGAGGAAAGCAGTGGATGGTTTTAGTTTAACATAATTTAATAATAACAGTAAGAGATGCTGAGAAATGACCATATTTATTTAAAAAAACAAACAAACAAAAAGTGTAAATTTAAGTAAATATCAATGATAAGAGGGAGAAACAGGTACAACGGACGAGAAATAATTAAAAAGTGAACAAACATGACTATGATTTAAATTGAAAACGTTCAGTTTCATAATATAGATTTGTTGTAGTGTATTATTTACCTGAGTAATTTTTTTTTTTGTCTAAACTGAAATAACAAAAGAAATTTATTAATACTGTCTATGTTGTCACTTTATAAGATTTAAAAATATGAAAATACATCAAAATCACTGGAAAGACAATCACGCCATTTTATTTAGTACTTAATAAAAATAAAACTATGTGAAAATTAAAACTTTTTTGTGTGTCCAAAACTGTTGGTTTTCTTTTCTTTTAAGAACCATTGCAATAGTCATGGTGCAATAATCATCATTAATCTACTTTACATGCACTTTAATTCAAGAACTGCTTGAAATACTTATAGTGATCTCCTAACAACTCTTAAAGCACCTGTTATCCTGCCATTGTAGGACAAAAACTTGCCCAATGAGGAGTCAAAAGTAATTTCTTAAATGGGGTTTCTCAGCATTCGAAGCTCAATGCCTCAAAAGCTTTTGATCATCAGAAAGTAATATTTTGTTTTGTTTATTTTAAATACAAAACTTAATTCCAATACTTATGTTATAAGATATTTCTTGTGACAGTTTTTATTTGATAAATAGTGTCAAATAGGAACATGAAATTGCAGCAAGCAGAGAATTATGTGAAGTTGTACTCTTGCTACTGAAGAGAGTTAACATCATTGGATATATGATTAGATATATCATTTTTTAAATGTTTCAAACATATGGATATTGCATTATTAAGATCATGAATAAATACTTAAGGAGGAAGTGTGTTTGTAAAATAAAATAAATTAAATCACAAAAAAAAAAAAAAAAGTAAAATTGCTAGTTATAAAAATTACATTTTATTTTTCTAGAGTTGACTAGTTGTATATTTTCTAATGCATCAACTTGCATTAGGATTCATGAACCATCTATTACCTATAGTAAATAAGAGGCTTATCTACTCCAACTACAAGTAAAGGAACTATTGCAAATAAATATTCAGGAAAGTGCCTTAAATAAAATTCAATTTAGTAGCTTGCCATGTTCTTGATAAACTATACATTTAATACCCATAATGAACTGCACAAATAGACAAAATTGCATGTAATTACTTTGGCATCTAATTCTTCGCACAAAATCTCAGCTGTCAAGATGTGGTGACTTTGTGTAAATAAACATACATCAAAACACATTTTTTCATATAAAGAAATATTCTGGTCAGTAAGTTTAGAATAAATGATATAGGCCGAGATTAGAGTAAATGACTTGTATTTACAAAAATAACAATGAAACAAAAAATTGTTCTTCCTAGTTGAAACAGCATCAGTTATGAACTAGAAGAAAAACAAAAAGGTATGACCCTGTACAACCAATACTTTATAACTTTTGTTTACATAGGCAGATCTCTTAAACTTTGTTGAGGCCACAGAAGTAACATATTATGTTTATATTTTTAACATACAAAATACGAGTTTCACCCTCCTTTTCGCTAAAGGTCATTAAGTGCAATACAATATGTACATAAATAAAATCACCATGACATTGAAAATATGACAGACATGATAAAAAAACGTTAGTTCTCTTTTTTTTATCAAATCCTTTCCAATACTTTCACTCTTGAGATCCAGGAAAAAAATTAAATCACAATTTTTTTTCAAAGTGACTATAGTCGCCAAGAAAGGTACATTTAACATTGGGGAGAGAACATGTCTTTGCCATAAAAATTCAAATTGTTAATATAGTATTCTTTAAGAATAGCAATAACTAACCTTTCACCCTAGATAAACCTGATAAGAATTAAATCAACCATATATCGTATCATCATTAATAGGGTCAACTGGAAGTTACAGATGTTTGCTTATAGTGAAATTCATATTTCACTTTTCTTTCAAATAAAACATTACATACCCTACTAAGCCACCCTTTAATTCATAAAAAGACTACACGCCATCAGTCTAGAATTCTCATTCCTCCATTTTTATATGTGTTGTATTTCACACTTTAATCTACATTGTAAACTATTTTAAAAGCTTTCAATATTATCAATCTTCTAAATGAAAAAATATATCAAGTGGTTTAGAAACCAAAAGGGATTGCTTGATAAATTAACACTGTATAACCAATGTATAAATGTTCTTGTTAAGGTGACACCCAGCTAGGTTCAAGATCTCTTTTTCTCCATTTCACAATCTGATACACAAGGTTCTAACTCTTCCTGGAAAAATTTACAAAGGAGTGTCATTTTTAAGCCAAAAATGGATTTTTAAGTTGATACAATTCCTTTAATATTAATATTATATAAGAAAAGTAAAAACTTTTATTGATGTATCAAACTTTTTTCCCTATCTGCTCAACAGTTACATGTTAGGAAAGGACTTTCTTGGTTGTCAAATTGATATAACAAGGAAGAAAGTCCAAAGTAAGTGGATCCTTGTGTACTGGAATGTTAGAAAAAGTTTCTGGGCTATACACTAACAGAAGAAAATAATAGAACCAAAGTGAAACTTGTAATTTTAGGCTCAGTACTCTTTCTATAAAATAATTTAAAACTATTAATTTCAATGAAGAAAAGGAAAGTTAACTTTGTAATATGTTTAGCAATTTTATGTCCATTCTTTTTCCACAAATAAGTCATTTGTTTTATCGGTCCAAAATATGTGTTGAATATTCAATTAGGAAAAGTAACAAGTTTACGACATAACCCAGTTTCACAGAACAGTAATAAGTAATTGATTTTGTTATATGGTTGACATTGTGAGTGACTATCATTTAAATTACTTGACAATATTACAATTTTTTTAAACTACTGTATATTACAAAGCTGCAGCTAAATTTATGGAGCATTTACTTACTCCTACAAATGAAATTAAGCACTAAAATACACAAAAAGACAAGTATACAATAGTTGAAGTTTTATGGCAATGGTAATAGAAGGAAAGTATAAATTCTATCCCAACAAAGGAGGAAAATAGAGGGCATTGTAAAAATCTAGCTTATTATCACTATTTCAATATTAAAATAGATCAATGGAGTTTAATATGATTTTTTTCAATATTAAAATTTGTTTGAAAATAGAACAAAATATTGAATGAAACAAGTATATTGCATCACAAATAAAAATGTAGTTTTATTAATATTCTATTATCAATGTATTATGAACTTAAAACCCATAACACCATTAATAATAATAGTTGAGGGAAATCAACTCATCTTAGTCATACAATGAATGGAATATCTGATTTTAAATAATTGATAAAATAATTACTAAGAGTTGTCCAAAGAAACTAAATGATTATTTATATATGTGTTAGCTAAGAATAGAAACTCTATTATTATATAATGATAAACAACCTAATCAATTAAAGAGAATCAAATCAAAATTTAATTACTTTAAAACTATGTGCATGAGAGCATTAGATATATATGAGATAGTTTTTGGATAGATTTATAATTAATATATATGATTATATAACCTAAAAATTTACAAAGTCCTTTCCTTACACCTATTTTTTAATTTTTTAAAGAAGACTTAACATGGAAGTTGAAAGATGAAAGAATATATATTTTGTGTGAGTTTACGGTTCTATTAATTTCGGCAATGCAAATTCAACTAACTAGACTTAAATAAAATAACCTAATTTTCATATGAAAAATCATTATGTAAAATTTGAGAAACTATCATTATATAAGGAATTCAGTGCTAATAATATAATGTTGTTCTCTTTAGTTTTCAATTTTTTTTTTAAATGATGAAAATGAGCATCAAATAATATTCAAGCATAATGACTACATTTAAAAAAATAAAATGTAACACCCTAAAGTAAAGAAATGATTTTTTTTATATATTTTAATTTTTAAACTTTAATATTTAATACCTCTTTAAATAGTCATTTCTGTTTAAAACTTTTTAGTGAACTGGGTGCTGTTATTTTAATATTTTAAATAACAAAAATAAAATTACCATGGTATTAACCATACTTTTCGAGTATCAATACATTTTCAATACCAATTTAAAAGATAGCTTTCTCTTGATTTATACATCAGGAGAAAAAAAAATTGCCTTGTCTTTAATAAATTAATTTTTAAATTTTTATTTAATTTTTATAATAATTTTTTATTTAAGAATACAGATTTTATGCTTATTTTCATGTCATGACCAGTGGCGGCTCGTCGTATGGGGCTGCAGGTTGCAGCCCTTCCTGAATTATCTGAACTATTTGTGAATAACAGTATAATCATGATCATCATGGTATTAGCTGCTTAAACATTACAATAAATGTCCCTCTTAGTCACTTATGATCGCTACACACTACAGCCTTATTCTGCACGCCTGCCTAGCAATGGGGTAGAAAGTAGAAACACAATAATATTTAGCGGTGCCGGGCTGTGGCCTCAATCAGTCCAGCTGGCTATCTGGCGCATGTGCTCGCGGTGGTCATTGGATGGAGAACTCCAGGGTGGGGTAAGGAGAGGGTTGTGCGATTTGGCGCTTGTACGGGCTGTTCTGTAATGCCGCCCAGACAGCCAGTTTCTGTGTCTAGCTGAGTGTTACGCGGCGCACATTTTTTGTCGGGCTGTAATAATTGTGTTCGCAAATCGCAATTATTATAGCAGTGTAGTAGTATTAGTGGTAGTAGTAGTGGTAGTAATCTTTACAGTTGCAAGTTAAGAATATCTATAATTTTATGAGTGGTGGGGGAGGGAGATTTCTTTATATCTCATTTTCAGAAGCTCTGGATGACCTTAAAAAGACACTTTTAGGGCTTAAATTTTAAAAATTCCATACCCCCGGGCCCTTTGGTAGTACCCCCTCCTGCTCCCCGCCACCCTCCCCAGATGCAGCCCTCCCAATGTTGAAATCCACGAGCCGCAATTGGTCATGACATGTTAAAATAATTATTTAGTCATTAAAAACGATTTCAATATAGTAATAAAAATAATTTGTGGGAACATAATATTTATTTTCTTATTTTGAAGCATATTATGAACAACTATTTATCAGGACAGGCGATTTCTTGAAAGCAGGTTGATAGTTTTATTATATGACTACCTTCAGTGGCGCACCCAGAAATTTAATTGGGGGAGGCATTCAATTAAGGCTGTAGCCAGAATGGAATTTCACAGTTGGGGTTGAGGGACTCAGTTCTGTAGTCACCAAAAACCATGAAAATGTATAAATATTATGCCTCTAAAATCTATTTGGAGCTTTTTTTAATGGTAGCTAATTGTAGCAATTTAAATAATGAAGTAGCCTTGTATTCAATATATTAGAGCTATTATTGCTTTACCTTTTTCCAATTGATAATTTTAGAGGTATTTTTAGTGTATGTAGTGGCATACATTTTGACAATCAACTCATAAGCCTAGTCTAAAAATGTAGACCATACATTCAACTCATCTTCAGTGCTTGAGGTTTTAGTTCTGCGTCTAATGATTTAGATTTATTTGAAGTTTTGTGAGGGACAGGTCAAACACCTGCATGCTTGCCCCCTATGGGTGTGCCACTGATTACATAGGAATGAACATTAAAAAAAAAGAAGATATATGTATATAAATATGAAGACATTTTCTGCTAAAAAAAAAATTGGTGTTTTCACTGTAGGAAAAATGTATCTTTCATCCTTTACCATTTACTATGGCAAGGATAGTTAATTTCATGTCAAATCTTCTTGAAATTGGGTCATTTGAATTAATAATAATCATACAAATCACAAAAGATGTTATTAATTACTTACTGTCCCCGATTTAACTTACATTTTTGCCCAAACTATATTTTGACATAGAAAACTGTTATTGGTATTGTTAAAACGGCTGCAACATATTCAAACATCCCTGTAGGCAGTACCTTTAAGGATTACTAACGATACCTTGAATTTAGCAAAACACATTAATTAAAGCTTAGGAAAATTAATTATATAAAGCTCTCCATAGGAGTATGGGAGTAAATCCATGGTCAGAGTAAACTAAATGTTGTCTTTAGGTTAAAAATATACGTAATCTAAATAGAAATGCTTTCACAAGCATTAAGAAAGTGACACTAATAATTATTATGTTCAATAATAATATAAACTAGAATTTTCAATTGATTTCTATCTAAACCTAATGAAATAATAAAAGGATACAGTTTATCAATACAAAAACTTTGCAACTTAAATAATGATCTAAATCGGATGGAGCAAAGTGTTGTGTTGATTGAGGTTATGTCATGGTGTGGCAATGAATTCCCAGGTCGAGAGAAAACGCTAAGGAGACGGCGACGAGTCAGACAAGACTTCGGACGGCGTTCCCTCACTCGAATTAGAGAAAGATTTGTTGGGTGCTCGACGTTGTCGGAGGACAGAGGGGTCGAAGTTCGGGTGGCGGCGGGCATGTTTGCTGAAAACACAAGAAATTGAATTTCTAAGAATCTTACATGATGGATGAAATATAAGGTGCTTCACCAGAATTTGTTTGTAGAGAGGTGAAAACCATATGGTGAAGAAACCTAGCTCCATTATTACCAGCTTTATGTATAACCTTGACCTCTTGTGACCAGAGCAGGACAGGCTCACCGCTGACCCAAAAATGTTTATCCATTTATTCAAAAATTAATATGAATAATTTAATAAAGAGCCTGTAAATATTTTGTAGGAAAATTACTTAAACTTTACATATGCTAAAAAAAAAAGCTAAAACTTTTATAATTAATTGTACATGAATAGCAAAGCTTGGGAGATTGAAATAAGCAATAGGTTACAGATACAGCCTCAAAAAATATCATATTCATAAATTAAAAAAATTACAACTGTATAGAGGAACCAAACCAAAGACCTTTGATTTAGCGCACCAAGAGAATGTGAAGGTAACTTAATGGAAATATATTCACATTAGTGTGAAGAGAGTAAAGGAAAATCACAGTGATAAATCATGTGTTGAAAATCCCCAAGTGCAGCTGACCAAAATATAAACGTCGACCTCCTCATCACCAGCGATTCAGTCTATTTTTGGACTGTCATATTCTTTCTTTGGAGATTTGACTACACATGAATTCTACATTTTCACTCAAGTTGTGTATTTATGAGTGCACGCATCCTTAAGGGCTGTGGTACCTGAGGTGATCGCTCCTCATGAACTTCTTACTGCAGACGGGACAAGTAAAGTTCTTCTCTCCTGTGTGAGTGCGAGTGTGTCGAGCTAGCTCGTCTGACCGGGCAAACCTCTTCCCGCAGCCCGACCAGCTACACGGGAAGGGCCTCTCTCCTGGAACAAACACACATTTATATCAGATTTAACAGGGGACTCATATGGGGGTAAGATGGCATCAGGGGATAAGGGACTGAAATTTTGGAAGGGGAAAAAAGGCATTTTCTACTGTGGCCTTTGATCATGGTCAAGATTGTAGAGTCTACATGCTTCAAACAAAGAAAGACTTTGGTTTCACTGGGTTTAAAAAAAAATGTTTATAGAATATATTTGGCAAATGTTTAAAAATTGGATGCTTCTAGAAGCTATTTGGGGTGGTCCATCATCAGCACTTTTTTTTTAATGTGTATGTCCCTAGAAGCTACTTAGAGTGGTACTCCCCTTTAAATTGCTGACAGACGACAAAATTCAAGAACGTTAACAGTTTTTATTTCCCTGATCAATAAAATTAAACCATAATTTCTGGTTTTCTGATCAGTGGCCACCCTGCTATTAAACATAAAACATTTTTTATTTTTTCAAAGCAATTTGTGTAATGAGAAAAGTAGCATCGTTTAGCAATTACTAAAATCTCTTTAATATGTGGCTTAATAGAAGGCAACTAGATTCTCATGTCTGCTTTAGCATTCAATCTATTGCAATATCTTGTTTTGGTTGACGTGTGTAAAGAAAATACAGACTCTCAAAGATTCTAGAGTCAAGAGATGCCCCTAAAGCGCCTCGAGAGCCCCAGGACTACATGAAGCAGAAATTGAAAAATAGTGCACTAGTCTAATCTGTGGAGAGACAACTAGATGATTTGAGTCTTCGATACAATCTTTGGTATTGGCTCTAGAAATATAAAGTGCTCCTTCTACAGGATCATTTCATGATTGTCAAAATGGATTAAAAGTGTCTTGAAACTTTTATTTTTGTAATATATGGGGTTTCTTGTGTATCAATAATAATTACAAACTAAGTTAAAAATAAGAACAAGCAGCAAAATTGAAACACATATTTGGAGATTGCTCTCCAAAGGGAGAAAGCACGACTGACTGATAGAAATATTAGTTTAATTTCCTACAGAATTACACTTCAACCAGAACCTACAACAAAGTGTGGTTTCCTGCAACAAAAGTGAAAGGAGTGAAATTATTTTTACAATTTTGTTGTATGATTATAAATATGTCAAAATGTTTTTACTGGTCTCAATTTCAATGTCTTCTAATGAATACCACAGGTTACTAACCTAAGATGTGACGCCTGGTTCGAGCTGATGTTGTTGTAAGTTGTGTTTTATCCATGGAGTAAGATGGTCCTTTAAGGTCAATAATTAAGTCTTAACAATTTGATTTGAATGCTGATGCAAGCATGTTATGTGTGTGTTAAAACTACAATGATTTCAATTATATTTATTTTGCTTATTTTAGACTTTTTATACAAACATTAACACTAATGTTATTTTTTAAATACTTTTTAAAGAAACTAAATGTAACTCAATCTTGGAAATGAGAAGTCTTTCCTATTTTTATATTTATGCTCTAGTTTTTTTTAAAAACACAGTGAGGTGACTATACTTCACAATGTTTTTTTTATGACAATCAACAAAACAGTTAATTAAAATATTATTGTGTTTAGTTATAAAGCCAACCAATGAGCAAATGGAACGAATGGCAACCATTTCTAGTCTGTTTTGCCAGTGATGATGAGGTCAAGGCTCAAACCCTGGTTAGGTGTATTGAGGATGTATTTTCATTATCAGTTCCCCACTCTCCCACATAAATGTAGGCCAGTTTTTCTATAGTAAACGTTTCTCATCCATATTACATTAGTGTAATTAAATTTCGATATTCCGAATGGGTTGTAAGATTAGGTGAAAGGGTTGTTATATACAATACTCTGTACATAAAGTAAAATTAACCTCTTATAAAACAACATTCTTTTACTTCTCTCATTGAAAATACAATTTTGATTCAAACAATTCATTCACTGTAAAAACTACTTTTATTGGTATTTTATTTGGATATTTAACGTTCCCCCCCTTTTTTAAAACAAAAGGCTAATTGATAACATGACTTACAAACTAACTTAACCTAAGAAGGCTGCAACCAGCATCTGGTCTGGAGCCAAGGGGGGAAGAGGATGATTATAGGGATGGCCGGTAAACAAGTCTATATCTGATGAGTATAGCCCAGGTTTTTATGTAGTATTTACCTACAAAATATATAAATAAATAAGTAATATTGACTAAAACTTATTTCCTATAAAAAAAAAGCAAAACCCATTCACTCACTTATCACCATAGCTCCCAAGTCCCCAGAACTGGAAATTTGAAATATGGTGCGAAGGTTCCCCTTAGGTCCTAGGAAGAGATAAGATGAGGTTTTGAGAAATTTGACCCCTAAGGCTTGAAAAGGAGGGTTAAAAGTTTTCAAAGTTCACTAATGTAACTTTTAAATCAGTGGTTATAGAGCCTTTAAATTTAAAATTTAGGTGCCTTTCTAGATTTGTGAAACTAAATGATATGTCCATACAATATTGTAGAAACACTACACTAAAATTGTAAAGTTGTTAAGATCATAAATGAAATAATATACATTGTTATTTGTTTACTCTATTGTATTAGGAACTAAAAACACTGTTACAGAAAAAGTGAGAAAAGAGAAATATCCTTGTCCACCAAAGAGCATAGGAATCAAATTCATAATTCATTTTTATGAGAAAATGAGAAAGTCCATCTTGTTTATAATGATTAAAAAGTGTCTGGTCATAAGGGGTAAGAGGAATAAAAAATATTAAATCTGGCAAAGGGGTTAAAAAGGGTTAAAGGGGAAAAGTGCAAAGAGGACAAAAGTGCCAAAAGGGCAAAAAGGGCAAAAAGGGTTAAAAGGTTCAAAAATGGACTATCTTTACTTTCCAACCTTTTTTTTCCATGTTCTCCTTTTAATCCATTTTACACTTTTAAAAAACGAGTATTTAATGTTTTACTGTTTACCCCTTTTACTATTTTTACAAGCAAAGTATGATACTTCATGCTAGTACATACATGTAATGTATTATTGAAACAAAATTTAATTTTATGGCTGCAAATTTCTGAGAAAGTAATAGAAAAATATGTTTCTAAAAATACACTTGTACAATTACTTTTTAATGAGTTGTATTGCACTATTAGTTTGTTTTATGATACTTAATTTTCCAACTACCGTAGTTAAAGACTTCAAATAAATGGCATAATATAACTAATTTTAGAAATTAAACAACACTAAAAACTTTCAATGAAACCCCCACTCCGTCTCCATCACTCTGTCTCTTTGAAAAGAAGTGAACGTCAAACCAACCCATATTCTTTAAAGCCAGTTTCCTATAATTGTTTTTTTTCGGTCTGAGGGTAATGTTTGAGCTTGACATACTGGCTGGTATTAATTACATTTACACGTATATACATGATTGATCTGATTTTCAAAAGACCATACATGCCATATTACTGTGTCAAGAGTTCAAATTACATTTCCTTAATTGACTTTGGGTTATG
The DNA here is from genome assembly GCA_033556935.1 of Timema podura. NCBI lineage: Eukaryota > Metazoa > Arthropoda > Insecta > Phasmatodea > Timematidae > Timema > Timema podura. The sequence continues at coordinate 52,718,406 of JAVRXN010000002.1, read as the reverse complement.
GTTAACATAAAACAAAGGGAAAATGAGCTAGCCAGATAAAAGAATTAGTGTTTTCACAACTCGCCTGAGTTGTGTTTGCAAACTGGCATGCCACGCGACTGATGTGCTGTTGAGGCTACAATCTGGTAACGCAGCAGTTTATCCCCTTCACAGTACGAGAAATGTCATACACAAAGTTACGTTAAGGCAACTGTAATCCACTCTTTACGAGCCAGCATAACAAACTTGAACTTTGTTCACTGCCATCCCTTCACAGGATTGTACATTCCTTTAATGAAAGTACAGATTGCCTGGAAATTGGTGATACATCATTTAAAAGTATTTTACCCAAGAAAGACATAAAAATAATACAATAAGAAACACGCAAAATATGTAATTCTAAGTAATATCTTCAAAAATATGGAGAATTCAGTAAAATATGTAAGTTTAAAACTGAAAATATAGTCCCAAACGACATAGTTCACAGGAATTTTGCTTTTCACATTTCTAACTGGCAGGATTAAAATATGTAATTACATAATAATCCAAGCTCTAACGATGAGTTCTTGAACTATAGCTAGGATGGCCATACATTTTTTTTGAGGATGATGTCCTAATGTCCTATAGAACAGAAAGTAAGCACACCCATATGTACTTCTTTTTGAAGTTATAGAAAACAATATTTCAAAGTGAACAGCGCTTGCGCAAGGAACTTCACTCAAGAGTTATATTTTATATTTTTTTTGTTACAAATATTTCTCAAAGATGTTTCTTGATACTACCTATTATTTGTTTCTAGAGTTGTTTTGCTTTTAATGCTAGGCCTACACATTATTAAAGCATTTGTACTGAAATATTGGTTTAAAGTTATTAACAACCAACATTCTAAATTTATTTATAGCCAATAATCAAAGTTGAGAATAGATTACATTTTTCATTTATTAATATGTATGTACGAACGGAGTTTTTCTTGACATTAATTTGTTCCTTGAAATTGACGATGAACTTTATGTTCTTTTATCTATTGTTTGTCTTGATGTAGCTCAGTGGTAAGTTGAATTAGTAATTAAAATGGAGATTTGATAAATAGTCGTGAGTTTCAACTAATTTTTTTTCCCTCTATCTACTCTTATATTTGCTTTTTACTTTCTCAGATCAAGAACAAGTATTGCAATCGTAAAAGTTATTGACTTTAAGACTATGATGAATCTTTACATTTTATTTGCGCCCAAGCCCAAAATAGTGAGTTTTACAACTCCTGCTGTCCCTATGTTTGTCTATCTATATATCCCTGGCCATAGATCGAAAACGTTTTGATGGATTTTGTTCAAATTTGATATCCTGATGCTACAAGGCAATACACCGATGAGTGGTCGTTTTGAATTAATTTTTTTAAATGGCTCTAACGATTTTGTTAAAAATATATATCAAGCACTTTTATATATATATATATATATATATATATATATATATATATATATATATATGTATGTTTAACCTCCTAATAACACTGTATACTTGGTTTTTGGGTAAAACTTCACTAAAGAAGGGTATATTAGTTTAGTGATGAGTGATTTTCAAATATTCAAAATATATTGAAAATGGCTCTAATGATTTTGTTTAGAATGTATATCTAGGGAGGTTTTTTTTTGTGAATTCATTTAAGTAGTTTACTGATGACGATTTTTTTAAATGGCTCTAGTGATTTGGTTTAAAACTGGTATCTGGGGACTATTTTACCTTTTACATTTCTAAAATCAACTAATTTAAGGGTAGTTTACTTCCAATAAATTATATGAAATTTAAAAAGAAATTCAAAATTAACCTTGAAGATTAAGTTCAAAATGGGTGTCTATGGTAAAGTTTTTCATTAGGAATAACAATATTTGTTTTACAAATTAAAAATAATTTGAGGGTAGTTTACAAATAGCTTATTTATGAAAATTAGAAATTTCCTAAAAATATTTGAACAATATGGTTTAAAATGTATGGGGCCTACAGAGTGTTTACTTGGTTTAATAAGATAAAGTGTTTGTTTTTATGAGTAAAATTTACTTAAGGGTAGTTTACTGAAAATCTATTTTTGAAAATTTTCTTCCAAGCTATTGTATACAGAAAGCTTGTGTGATTGTGTCATATAATTATTTTTTTTTAGCATAAGCATGGCATGTTTAATAATAGTTTTGCTCTGCTTTTTCTAAGAAAAAATATGGTCACTATAATTAGAGTTCCCAACCCTTAAAGGAAAAATTTACTGGGAGTAAATATATTCATAACAAATAGTAAAAATTAGTAAAAGCGACAGTTTCTACAAAATTACATTTATGGGTGACTTATTCCTGTTTATTTATAATAGTTAGCTACAAAAAAAAATCAATATCCTAGTTACTTAGAAGCGCTACTTGCTCTTTTCTTAAAAAATCAACAAAAATGTCCAACACAATATTTAATAGTTTGCCACATAATACTTATAAGTACATGCAAATATAGTAAACAAAGCTTAGTTATATTTATGTCAATGTCAAACTCAGCGGTCCTGGGGGGCCCAAGTTTCAAACCCAGCCAGGGTTGACAGATATTTTTGAGCGATAAAAATCCGTAGCACAACTTCATTTGGAGTGGAAGTAAAGCCGTCGGGCCCATGTAGATTGTGGCATGTAAAAGAACCCTGGAAGGTTTGTGAAAGGCTTTTCCCAGAAAAATTGGTAGGCCTTTCGCTCTCGCTCAAAGAAATTCTCGTGTGGTGATATAATCGGTTGGTTCAAAAAGTGCACGTTAAATACCGCAAATAAATAAAATAAGTGTGTCCAAGGTAATGGATGTCATATCCATAAAGGATGATGCATAAAAATGCATAATGCCGCGCAGAAAATGTTTCCTTAATGTTGATAACACCAAAATTAGTGGGAAAATGGACTAAGGCGTCATACTAATCTGGTATGAATTGCCATTAAAGAAGAGTTCGGGGTTTGAATACCAAGCGGATGTACTGAGGGCGGGTTTTCTCGTTCCTGCTATGCAAATGCGACAACAATTCCTCTAAATTGCAATTTATTTGTCCCTAACCCATTAGGGCAAATATGGTGATATCCTGGAGGGTAGTAAAATGCGTTGTGCTATAAAAACTTGTAAAATAATAAAAGAATACTGCAATAATTGTAAATATAGTGAACAGTTTCGTAAATATTAGGAAAATTTGGGACGTTGCAGCTATGTCCTTGCCCTCTTCTCAGTGGGTTTCTAGCAAAACACAATTTTTAAAGTTGTTTTTGATAACCCAAGATCTGAGTCATAGATTATTGCAAAGTGTGGCGCTGCTCCCCACGGCGGTCCGCGACGATTGTACCTCATCAAGAGTCTGCTTCAGTACCAAAAATAAAACCAAGTAGAAAAAAAGATAGCAGCCGAAACTTCTGGCGCGTTAACTAGGCCAAGGTCGGCACGACACATTCTTGACGTCTGTATTTTTTTCGGAAACTCTTTAATCTTGTCTGTTTTTCCTCTCTCTCTCTCGCTCCATTCGACGTTAGCCGCAATATCCAGTGGTAAAACCAAACACAATAATTTATATCTCAGGTTAATTGAGTGTCCTCTCTTGGTGACCCACTTATTCTCTGCCCCTCAGAAGACTAAGAGCAAACTCACATCAATGGGCACGCAGACTAAACGTCAAGCTCGTCTAGTCTGATTTGCCAATGACGGGGAAATAGTGGTTCAAATCCCGGCTAGGCGTATCGAGGGAAGTTTTTACTAAATGATTTCCCACTCTGACTCCATCCAAATTCGGGTGCATTTACTATCTAAAGATCATCTCTACCATAGTAGAGTAATTAATAAGACTATCCCGGATGAGTAGTCAGACGGGTTACTCGGGTGAAAATAAAGGACAAGATTCAAAACTGGACATCTTGCGTCATAAGCACCGGTGATCACAGGGACAAAGGCGTCACTCTCATATTGCCTGGTTTCCCGAAGCAGTGGGGATTGGGGATCGAGTCCTTGCTCAGTAAACCGGGGCTGTTTCTACTCTATCTCTTCTCGCAAATGATTGTACACTTCCTCTAATTTAACCTTTCTCAATCCAAGCAGGGTTGTTAAGGCCTTTGGAACTATCTAATGGTGAACTGACTCCAATGTTCTCGAAGCCGGTTCAGATCGAAAATATATTCTATTCTAGTTTAAGATATTGTAGGGGTAAATCATAAGAAATGCACCCAAATTAGTGTGGAGAAGAGCTACGAAGACCACAATAATATATTTGTAAGTTAGCACCACGTCTTACTATCCATTCGGGTTATACGATTATGTACTATAATTAGGCTAATTGTTTAGGAATGAGGAAGGTTGAATTTAGAGGAAATGTATCTACATTTGTGTAGAGAGGGTGGAAAACCACCTTCAGTACACCCAACCGGGATAGAACCACTATAATGATAAATTCCATGTATAGAAACCACTCCCAGTGCGTCTGGCCCAGAGTCGAACTGTGACCTCACCATAAATACAGTTTATTGTGTTATTTGGATTAGATGAGCACAGGTATCAATAAGAAAATACAATTATATTGACAGAAGTCAGGATCGGTGGTCAGGCTCATCTACTCTGGTTCACCAGCGAAGAGATCTGGGTTTGAGACCAGGCCGGGTGCTTTTCCCTAAATGGTTCTCCACTCACTCTACGCATATTAGGGTACATTTCCTATGAATTAGGCTTTTTATAATATTTATCCCATTAGTGTAATTAAAATGAGTACATCCCGGACGGGTAATAAGACGTAGCGGAAAAAAACATTAAAAAACAACAAATAGAAATAGTTTCGATAAAAAAAAGGTGCTATAAAAATACAGCGAACCCCTTCGGTGGCCGCAGGGTTTAACGCGCTATTATCCTGCTAAACTAGACTACCGAAGACGGGGAAATCAGGGTTCGATCCCTGTAGGGTGCATTGAGGGTGGGTTTCCCTAAATGGTTTTCCACTTTCCCTCCACGCGAAAGTGGGCGCATTTCCTATAAATTAAAACCTTCCTTACTCATTAGTGTAGTTGGCACATTGGCATACAATCCGAAGTGGTAGTGAGACGTGGTTCTAAGAAAAAAAATATCGTAGGCCTAAATAATGATTCTTGTATTGGGGAAGGGAGAAGGGGAAGAGGGGTTCATCCAAGGTTCATCCAAGGTTCACATTCAAGACCCCAAGGTAGTCGATGGTGTTTTGCCTTAATTTCTAATGAGTGTCTATTTTTAAATAGGTTGGTGAGAGGCGTTACCGGACATGAGCCTTACTTACTTAAGACACAGTTTAAAGCAAGCGTGCCGGATATTAAACACTTAATCTTTATTATGTCTTAATACACTAATGAGAGGGGGTAAGTTTACGAAATGCAACAGTATCCAGGTGGAGTAAAAATGTTGTTATACAACATTATGGGGGACCCGTTTGAATGGCCGAACGGTGTAAGGCGTCACTCTCGTGGCAGACTGGCCTATTGAAGACGGGGAGATCGGGGTTCAAATCCCTGTCGGGTCTTTGCTGAGGATGTTTTTTACTAACTTTATTCCCACTCTCCTTCTATGCAGATGCGGGTAGATTACCTCTAAAATTAGAGTATCATAAATGCGTATAGACTGAAAAGGTAGTAAGGCGCGCTGATAAAAAGGAACTCTAAGGACCCGTCTAAGGCAAGGATGGGTAACCTACGGTCTTTCCGCATATTTTGTCACTCATATAAAACTATATTCATTTTTATCATCGTGATTTAAAAAAATTACCGTTCCTTTCTATTGCTATATCTATGGTTGGCGCACTATCATATGTTGGCAAAAAATGACTACATGAAGTATGCGGCCTTATGAGGAATCTGTAAAGTGACGTGCGGCCTTCCAATGCCAAAAGCTTCCCCATTCCTGGTCTAAGGCGTCACTATCGCAATAGACTGCACTGCCGATGACGGAAAGATCGGGGTTCGAGTCCCGGTCGGGTGTTGTGAGGGTATTTTTTTCCCCTTAAATGCACTTTGCCGGTATTCGAACATCAACTTCCTGGGTTGGGTGCCAAACACATTACTCCTGGGATAAGTAAAGTCTGTCCAGCGTAGGAATTGTTCTCTGAAAGGCCTTTTTCCCTACCATAAATCTATTATATAGTAGGATATTGGTAGGAAAAAAGACCTTTCAGAGAGTAATTCCTACCGTGAATGGAGTATAAGTCAGCCCACGCCGACATTGAGTGGTGAAGGTCAAAGAGTAAAGTATTATTATTATTATTATTATTATTACTAATAATTATAAACTGGTACTGTATTTTTAGTAAACTCCGAATCAACCTGTACCCTGATTTCGCTCTAGAGCCTATATTTATCTTTAATGCCAAGCCTACAGTAGCTTAATGGAATCTTATAAAATCCATAGCAAAGAGAGACCCAATTATGTTTTAAAAATACTTTAAATTACCTTAAAGGGACTTAACGTTATAAAAACATTTCCCTCAACCATAGTATACATTTCTCTATGCCTCAAATGTTGATGGACCACCGCAGATAAAACAGCACCCAAAATAAATTTCTCTGTACGGCTTTGCTTGTAGTTATTACGAAACCAGAAATTAAAAATGAGAATACTTGTAAGACAATGGCTAATATTCACTCAATTTTTTTTTAGCACCGAGTCTTACTACCCGTTAAGGTTATATGCATATGTACTGTGCTAGAGATGAGGGTTGAATTTAGAGAAAGTGTACTCACATTTACGTGGAGGGAGAATGGAAAACAATTTAGGAAAAACCAGCCTCAGTACATATAATCGCACATGCCAATAAAAACAATAGTTATTTCTTCTAAGTCACGCAGGCATAGTCACAGGAAACAAAAATCTGTTGTCGTGATGTCATTTAGGTCTGAGAGCCGTAGCGGACAATTAAATCTACATAACAGAGCCTGCATCACTACAATATGCTTTATATGCATCGCTGGGTAGGCAAACTTAATATCAGGCTCATATAGTCTTCTTTGCTGGTGACGGGGAAGGGTGCGAGTTCGAATCCCAGTCGGATGTAATGAGTAATTTACTTAATGATTTCCCATTCTCCATATATGCAAATGTGGGAACATTTGCTCTAAACTTTACCCACAATCCAATTTTCATTGGAAGATAGCTAGAAAAGCTACTAAATTTACTTTCACGTATTCATACGTCAAGTAATGTGATCTGCAGTTGTCACTAATGATATTATCAATGCTTACCTACAGAATAGCACTAATAATATAGTAAAATGTTATCATTACTGACCACAAAAAATATGTTTGTGATTTTTTAACTATGAAAATGGTTCATCTTTTTACTATTAAAGTATCTAAAATAGCCTAAACTGGTATTAAAATACGGTGAATTCTTTTTTTACAGAACTAAGCCTACCAGTTTATACTTTTTTATTTAACATCACACATACCAAAGAATTTCAGCATATAATAACATCAACTTTAAAATAGTGACGTCATTACAGGCAAAAGTAGTACATATAGGTTTTGTTGCCTGTGGATTTGTTCTATCTAATAGTAAGTGGCTTATATTATAATAACTATGGTTGAATTACTATTTAGACACACACACACACATGAAAATATACTATTAAATTTACACATATGTATGTCGAAGTTTTTAATATGAAGCTTAAAGATGGCCTTGTATCAAACTTTAAATAACTTGGAGAGGCATTCACTTATCAAAAACTAGAGGACCACTCCAAATAGCTTCTATAACCATATAAGATTTAAAAAAAAAATCCAAGCAAGTACCACTAAAATTAGGTTCTAAAGGCAGCCATTTAAAAAAAATTCAGGCGAGGACCATTCCAAGCAGCTGCTATTTTATTTTATTTTTTAAAGGCAAAGAATACTCTAAGTAGCTTATAGGACATTCCAAATTCTAAAAATTTTTTGAGTAAGGACCATTCTAAATAGATTTTAGAGAATCTAATTTTATATAAAAAATTCTGGTGAGCACTTATTAAAATAAGTTTAAGAAGCATCAACATTTCAAATTTTTTGGGGGGAAGCATTATTCTAAATAGCTGTTAAAGAGTATAATATCATCAAAAAATCACCAAACGAAGGAAACTACAAGTAGCTTCCAGGAACATCCAATTTTCTAACACTAACCTGAGGAAAGGAGGGCGAAAAGTCCATAAAAACTTTTTTGTTAGTTGACCTCACCCAATTCTTACACAAATAAAGTTCCACAACTTTTGTATAAAATAACAATGTTCTTATTTCTTAGGGTTTAATAGTAAGCCTTAAATAATTTCATAAACTTACGATTTTGAAATCCTCCCTGCCCAAAATTAAATTCTCCCTAAGCCGATGATGTTACTGAATGAGAGAGATGACAGCTATCGTAGGATTTTGGTAGGAAGGAACTTTTAGAAAATACAAACATATCTTTTACGGTCAACAATGATAACATTTTACTATCTTATTGGTGTTATTTTAAAGGTATTGTTTGATATCTATCAAAACCTACAGCTACAAGATCGGATAGCTGGACGTCTGAATGCGTGAAGGTAGATCTAGTAACTTTTCTAGTTGTTATATAAGGTCCTTCCGATGAAAATTCTACTGTATGTAATATTGACTAATGGTTTTACGTGGCGTAGCTAGTTTACTACACCAAAAAGAAACCTATGATTAGAGACAAAAATATTTTGATTAACATTTTAGCAGTTTATTTAAAAGGGTAGGAACCTACACATGTTCCGAACACCTACTTAAAACCACAACAGGGCTGCCATTATTTTCTCAATACATAATTCCCTGTATTTTCCAGTTTTTCCAGAGAAGATTAACATTTTTCTCGACATTATTTTAGATAGTAGATGAGAATATGCATTTAAAAAATACATAAAGCGAATCGGATAGTTTGATCTTGATGGGGATGCAGTCGCTACGCAACCCAAAGTTTCAAGAGGGGGAAGGCGGACAAGAGATGTGTTAGAATCAGCGCGTTTAGTTTGTTAAGTTCGTTTTTTCTTCTATACAAAGGCCTAACTACACCTAGTGGTATAGAAATTAGCGCGATTCAAGGTAAGTATGTTTGTGGTCCCTTGGAGAACATTGTTCCGACACCTTAGCTCAGTCGGTAGCATGTCTGTCTACTAAGATAAGAGTCCTGGGTTCGATTCCCAACATGGCTGAAAATGTATCATTGTTGGAATGTGTGTTTCCTCTTTCATTGTGTTGAATTAATGGACAGGGGCTGGATTTTGTGTTTTTTCCTAGAATTAAGTTAGTTTATAAGTAGTGTGTTGATATAATCAGTCGGTTCAGTAAGTGCACGTTTAGTACCTCAAATAGATGAGATATAACAGAGAATATATATAATTTGGCCAAAATAAAAATATATTGCTTCAATAGAAACATTTAGTAAAGTTTCTTCTTGCCCTGAGCACTGTGACATTTGAAGATAAACTTTTTAAATAAAAATTAAAATCTATGTAAATTGTCCGATGTTCCCGACACACATTTAAACATTATTTTGATTACTATGTGTAGAAAATTAAACTAAATACTTCTAATGGTATGATATGTATGATTTATTTTGGCAAAAACTGTATTTTTTTTTGTCATACAAACAACCTGAAATACTTGGGATTAATTAAATTCGTGTTCCCTTCCATTCAACCTTTAATGGCCGAAATTCACTAATATCCTGGTATTTAACAAAAGGTATTTTGTTGTTGTAAAGTTCCCTATATTTTTACAAGTTTTTTATTTCCAGACACAAAAGATTCCCCGTATTTTACCGGTCCTCCTGGTTTTCAAGGTGTGTGAAAGCCCCACACGAGAGCTTGTAGAATTTATTTCCAAAGGGTCCTTGACGCTGTCTCTGTTCTGTCTGACCTTGAAGAGAAATCTTTAAAAGCTGGCATGTTTATCGTGCGTCCTTCGATTCGCAGTGACGTTTGGAAACTTTTCAAAACGTTTCCAAATCGTATAGTTGAGATGTAATCTTCATATTGGCCATCCTAGAAGCGAGATGTCCGGGAGATATATTACTACAGGGCCTCCTCCTCCTCTTAGGAGGACCTTCATGATCTTGTCAGTGATTTCCAGCCTGGGAGTCGCGGCTCGTTTTGGGTGGGGTCGCAAAGCTTGTTGAGGTTATAGATTTATGTTTACTTTCTAAATTTAATATATGATTATAACCGCCTCTGTGGTCTAGTGGTCAGAGTGCCTGGCTAGAGATATATATGTCCCTGGTTCGAACCCCAACGTTTCCAGATTTTCTGTGACGCTATTGGTCTGAAACCGGGTGAACTTATTCTAGTGAGGGCAAATGAGGAGCTACTTGAACGAAAAAGTAGCGGATCCGGTTTAGAAAAATGAGATTAAGGGCCGGAGGGTTAGTTGTGCAAAACCACATGAAACCCTCTATCCACGGATGTCGTCACTATCTTCGCCAACAAGCGGTATGTATCGATTGTGGGCTGACGCCATGGAGGAGTACATCTCGCGGCCGATCAATCGAGATATTAGATACATGACTACGATCGAACCATAAAACGTATCGAAGTGCGGTTTTCTGAATTACCTATTCATTTGACAACAGCAAAATTGGGATCAGTTCAATAGTTTTATTAATGAAAAAATAATCAGTTTCGGTGGCCGCATGGTCTAACGCGCTACTCTCACAGTAGACTAGACTGCCAATGGAGGGGAGATCAAGGTTCGAATCTTGTTCGGATGTACTGAGGATGGTTTTTTTCAAATTGGTTTTGCATTCTCCCTCCATGCAAATGCGGATAAACCTTCTATAAATATAGCCTTCCTATTTCCTAAAATCATTAGCGTAATTAGGTGACCTGGCGGTCTAGGGGTAAGGTGTCAGTCTTCTGTTCTGCGAGTCCGGGGTTCAATACTCGGTCCCGGCACAGATTTATCTGATTGCCAAACCCTTCCTTCACCTCTGACAAAACATGTGTTAATCACAACTTGTGAATGTGAGGAATGCCAGGCCTCCACCGTGGTTCGGATCCCACGTTAAACTGTAGGTCCTCCATTTCATCACCCTACCCTACAATCACCCTACCATTACACATTAGCGTTAGTGTATATAGCCCAAACAGGTAGTAAGACGCGGTGCTAATAATAATAATAATAGTAGTAGTAGTAGTAGCAGTAGTAGTAGTAGTAGTAGTAAGCGTAAATGGTACATAAGCGAAGCGGACGAACAGGTAGTAAGACGCATACTAGTAAAATATTAATACTGTCTATAAAATGACGTTGAAATCCCAATCTTGAAAATAAGAATATATTAGGGAGATAAAATATTTTCTGAGGAAACAAGAATGTCGATATTTCTAAGGGTTTTCTTTAAATTGAACCATTTTGTATGAATTGTATATAGAGATTTGTATTTCAGACAATTACGCATAGGCCTGGTAAAAAAAAAAATTATTACGCGTGGTATTTAAAAAATAATTATATATATATACCAAATACTAGTTCAAGATATATTAAAAATGCAACGGACCTTCAAGAAATTCTAAAAAGTATTTAAGTCTGTTGGTCTAGTTTTATTCCTCGCTATTTCTTAACCCAAAATTGTTCATGCTTTATTGTCTAGTTCTATTTGCATAGTAAGTTTTAAGGTTTTTAGGTCTAAAACTTCCTGGCTCAAGGAGTCTTCTTTCTGATGGTTTTATATTTCGCTTCTCTGGTAATAATAATAGCTTTTGTGTCAACTCGTATTCGTACACCCCCCCCCCCCCCCCAGGCCTGTCGAGATGATTCAAGCTACGTTAGCGCTGTCGTCTGTGCGAAGAAGATGTCCACACTGGTGAGCACGCGGTTTAAATGTCACACTCGTTGGATCTAGTTTGTCAGTGAGGAGAAGATTGAAGTTCGAATCTCGGCTGGGCGTAATGTAGATTTTTCCCCGCTAAAGGGTTTCCCATTCTTCCTCAACGAAAATAATGGTACCGTTTTCATGTTTTAAAAATGTCAGATAAGTAGGGTTGAATGTTTGCCAATGCCACCATCAATCCTTAATCAAGTCCAAATTCACACTGAGACAATTTCTCTTGCGTTGTAGACACCCTCAAGCCCCTTCGAGGAACACAGGACTGTTGAATTATGTGGTTTTCCAAACTTTCTCCAGGCGAATGCACCCCCTCCCTCCTTGACCTATTTCCATAAACTATACCAGCACTTGCCCCAGAAAAAGAAATGTAGTGTGCAAGACAAAAAAGGGCTGACCTTGTAGTAAACGCCAGGAGCTCGGCTATTAGGGATATTTATCCCCCCCTCCTCCCCCCCCGATCAACGTCGCAATTATTGTATTCACTACACGCGTTCTAAGTCAAGGCCGCGCGAGGAACATTTTCTGCTGACGACAAACCGCGTCTCGCAAACCTCTACGCGTCGTATGCTTAGCGTGCACAAAATAGAACATGGTATGCCGCCATATTTGCTGGTTTGCACAGTTAACAACTATGTCAGGCGTTGTCACATTTTAAACTGTCCGATACTTTCAATTCTTATTATCGTTGCGGGCAGAAGGTTTTTTTAAAAATGTTATTCAGTTGTAGATTATTAGGGTGACCTGGTGGTCTAGGGGTAAGGTGTCAGACTTCTGTGCTGAGGGTCCGGGGTTCAATCCTCGGTCCCGGCACAGATTTATCTGATTGCCAAACCCTTTCTTCACCTCTGACAAGACGTGTATTAATCACAACTTGTGAATGTGTGGAATGCCAAGCCTCCACCGTGGTTCGGATCCCACGTTAAACTGTAGGTCCTCCATTTCATCTCACAATCACCCTACTATTACACATTAGCGTAAGTGCGTATAACCCGAACGGGTAGTAAGACGCGGTGCAAATAATAATAATAGTTGTAGATTACAACATTCTGGTGGCAAAACTTGAATCCCTGTTTTGGCTTTTATATATATATATAAATGTTTGATAAATAATAATTGCACCGTGTGTCGCTACCCTTGAGGGCTATCATAAAAAATATTTAAAATGTAACAGCCCTAAAAAGTATTTAATTCTGTTGGTCTAGTTTTCTCCCTCGCCATTTCTTAACCCAAAATTGTATATGCTTTTTTTACTAAATTTATTTGCAAAATAAGTTTAAAGGTTTTTAGGTTTAAAACTTTCTACCTCAGGGGATCTTTAAGATTTTTTTTTTTTCGTATTTAATTACATTAATGGGGTAGGGATGATGAAGGTAGAATCAGAGGAAATATAACCTCGTATAAATGGAGGGAGATTGGTAAACCATAAAGAAAACACTCTCGGTATATCCGGTTGTGATTCAAAACCTGACCTTCTATCACTGGTAAACAAGAGACCAGACGAGTTTGGCACCGCAACCCACATGAACCCTAATTGAGGTTTCAAACTACTATAAAAAATAGTTTTCATACCTCGTCTTAGTGCTTGTTTGGGTTATACGCATTACGTATACATTAACTACGCAAGTTTATTTAGGGAATATCCAAACAATTATGATGACAATCATTATTTGTGTATAGCGAGGCGCAGTAACGTAAAAAATCTGATTATTTAACGTTCGACCAAATTTATTAAGAGCGTGCATTACTTCACATGCCAATCAACTAACTCTGTGATACAGTCGGCTAGAAATCGTAAATTTACACGAACACTATTGCACGTGGATCATTTCTGATTAAACATTAATGGAGATAAAGAGTCAATAGAAGTTCCTAATAATCAACATTGTTGAAATATTAAATGATATTTGAATAAAACTGCATTGAAAAGGCCGTTTTTTGACCATTTTAGAATGGCTTCCCACATAGGCACTGTGCACGAATCCTCAGTCTGTCATAATAGAGACAACCTGTAGTTATTAACAAGAAACTGTGTCGCTTTGTCCCCCATCGTCACCACGGAAAATTTCAAGTAATCATTCAAATACGAAAACACTGCACACATTTTTGGTCTATCTTGGTCTTTTCGTGTTTACACCCCCATACCTCGCGTGCACACACACAGACGCAGATGCGAGCCGAGAGCTGAGTTGGGCCTGCTATGATGAACGCTCTTAAATGCGTATTAAAAATATGAATGATCTGATTGGGGGACGTCACAATGTTACCTTATTTTCATTTATGAATCTCACGTTTGAGATTTAAGTGTACTACTAAAAATATCACTTTACAATTAACATGGTAACTGATGTGGAGTGCTCTAGGTAACATTGAGAATTTTATTCCCTTAATTTAAACTTTAAACTACAAAATATAACCCGCCTCGGTGGCGTAATTGGCTAATGCGCTAGTCGTGTTGAGCTCGACCACCGAGGACGGGGAGATCGAGGTTCAAATCTCGGTCGGGTGAACTGGGGGTGGTTTTTCCTAAATAGTTTTCCACTTTCCCTCCACACAAATGCGGGTTCACTTCCTCTAAATTCAACCCTCCCAATTCCTAATCCATTAGCGTAATTAGTACTTAAGCGTATAACCCGAACGGGTAGTAAGACGCGGTGCTAAATAATAAATAAATAAATAATAATACAGAATATAAATGTTTTTTGAAATACATTTATTTAAAATTTGGGAAGCAGTGATCTCCTATCTATAAAACTATTTTATTTGTGTAAGATCTTTATTTTGGTTGAGATATTAACAAAATTGTTTAGATAGAATCGAATATTTTAATTGGGAAATTATTAAGTATGATATTATCTCAGGTGGTTATTCCGGGCAATGAATTGCGTGGCTATCCCGGGCAACGCTTTTCTTTGCTTAAACGCAGAGCCAAAAATCTTTTCATTTTATTTTTTCCGACAACACTTTTAATAAATTTTAGAAAAATCTACTCAAAAAATTAAAATTTCAACTTCGAAGTGCACATGTTTGTTCCCAGGGGCTACTAATTAAAAAAAAAAATAGCCCTCTGTATTCAGTAGGTATTGCGCAACGCTCATGACAGACAAACTCTTAATTTTATTAATTTAGATAGCTAAAAACTATTTCGAGCTACAGTAGCCCCATGGCTTCTTTGGTGCTGAGTGACAGCTCACAGCTGACAGCTGACGGCTTTGAAAAGCTACCAGACCAAATTATGTATCCCTACGCCGAACCACATGATCTGCAAAAAACATGTGTTTAGTAGCTGTCAGCTGTGAACTGCCAGTCAGTACCAAAGAAGCCATGGGGCTACTGTACCTAGTTTTCCATAAAATACTAAACAAGTCACCTCTTTGGATTGTAACAATGGTTAAGGAAGTAAAAGACCCTCATATAGCGATCATAAACATTCAATTCACCACACCAATGATCTCGCTAACAAAGGCGTCAGTTTCATCATACCTGGACTATCAATAACAAGCTCAAGGTTCAAATCCCAGCTGTATATACTAAGTGTGGTTATCTGAAATAATTTCAATCTCTGCAAATGCGAGTAGCCTGCCACTGAAATCTACCTTCCTTGTTAATGGTTACTCATTTCTTGTAAAGATGAAGATAGCTTGAACAAGTTGTTAGATGTGGGACATAATAAATAAAAAGAGTAAGGCCTATATTAGCTATTTTTTAAGTTCATATATTCATTACTGCACATTTCATTTAAAGAAATCCAAATGATGCTGTTTTTGATACAGTACCTTACAATACGAGTGTCTAAGGTACTGCATAAATTAAAATTAATTAGGTCTATATTTGATAACTTCTAATCAATTTCCAGCAGGGTTGTTGAATGGGTTTACACACTCCTAACTAGAGCCCGGGAGGTCGGTATCTATCTTGTTATCTACCTCAATGTATTGCAGGGTGTGAAGATTATTTACAAACTCCACAGCTTACAACTCATTCAAACTGTCCACATATTTACACAATGTAGCTACATATTTTTAGCCTAGTTATAAAATTCCATGACTTTTCCAGGTTTTTCAAACATAATTTTTTTTTCTGGCACAACTTTTTCCTGGTATTCCTCGGTAAATGATGATTTTTCAGTTTACTACATTGAGTTATTATCACAATGATTACATTTAATTTTTTTTAACTTAAATGCTAGTAGAGGTATATAACCCGAAATGATAGTTAGATGTGGTGAAAAAAAAATTCTAACAAACTTAAAACATCACCATTTTATTAGTTTTTTCAGTACTAGCCTACACGTGTTAGGTATTATTTGTGAGACTGTGCAAATGTGTAAACATACGAGAACAGATCTCTCAATTTGGTTTTGGTGTATTACAGGATTTTTTTTTGTTAATTTTTATTAAATTCTAGACCAATACTCCGCTATCGCTGATATTTATAGGTTTTTTCCTCTGTTTTCACTGCCTGTAACTACCACGTTATCTTATTGGAATAAGGATGAAAAAAGTAGAATTTATTTAAAGTAAGTTTGAGTGAGGGGAAAGTTGGAAACAACTTTGGATAGACCACCTCAACACACCCGGTGGGGGGCCAAGCCCCATCCCCTGATCATCGGAAAACAATCTGAGTCTGGCACTTTTTCCCTCGTGATCACCTGTGTGAGTTTGATTAGTTTTTGTTTCACTCTTTCTAACCAATCATCCTCTTTTGTATTTTCTCTTAGCGTCTCTCTAAATATTTACTCTCTAAAATTATATCAACACTTATGCTTAGCGTAACAAAGAACAAAATATTTTGTTTTACTAAAGAAATATCTTAAATTAAATACAATAGATTTTTTTTTATTTTGAACTTATTTTTTAATAGTCAGAATATTCAGAACTTTTTTTTATATAATAAGGGTAATTTCTCCCTTTTTTTTACATAATTTAAAATAAATTCACAACAAATCATATATCTATAAAACAGTGTAAACTATTACTAACAACTTGCGCCTGAACAAATGTCCCGACTCCCGAATGTTAGCAACTTTCCAGGTAAAGATCATTGAAAGATCGCCGAACCTTCCCCCTTCCTTCTTCCCTTGTTCAGAAAGCCTTACTTAATGGGTTTTCACCAAGAATAGAAGAGAGGTAAATTGACCTATCTCTAGTGCAATATTAAACTAACTATATATGAATAATAGTTTGTTATTGTTTAATCAGTTAATTAAAAATCGTAATTAAACGATTGGAAGTGTAAGCTATTTGCGTTGATGCAACCAAAGCTCGAAAATTTGATTTCCTTTGCATTTATTAGTTTAAAGGTCAAGCACGTATATTGATTTATATTTGGTTGTTTATATAATTATTACAAATTTTTATTTAAATTTGGATTCTGCAAACAGTACCAGCACATCGTTAACTTCAATTTGATACAAAAAATGTCTTGAAATCATTCATGACAGTTGAAATAAGAGCAGATTAAGATTAACCTTTGAGTAAACGGGTGTGATGTGGGTTTGCATGTTGCCTCTGTCGGGTGTACTGAGGGTGGTATTTCCAGAATGATTTTCCACCCTCCCTACACGCAAATAAGGGTACACTTCCTCTAAATATACCATTTATAATCCCTAAAAACCATTAGCGTACAACCCAAACGGGAAGTAAAACGCGGTGCTAAAAAAAACTTTTAGAAAATACAAACTTATATTTTCATAGTCAATATTGTTAATATTTTAAATAATTGAAAGTACCATTTCATAGTTGTCATATCAAAAGTGACAGCTGAAGATCACGTGGCTTGACGTATGAATATAAGAAAATTGTTTTTGTAAGCCTAATTTTCATTACGGAACCGTAAATACACTTTCTTCCAATCGAAATCGGACTGGACATTAATAATACAAACTTATTTTATTTGAGTGTTCATAGCAACTTTTTACTACCAATAAATAAATCATTTTAAAAATTAATAAAAATACAATATTATTACAATTTTTTGATTGGTGTACTGAACGTGTACTTTCTAAACACGCGTATTATATTAGCACATACAAACTAGCCCAACCTAGAACATTACTAGCCTAATAATACACATCGAGGGCCCTAAAACCTAAATATCTACTAATTTGTTAGGACAAACCCTTAGACGAAATAATAGTGAAATCTTTGTCAAAGTCACCTGAATAGAAAGAGAGGCCACTAAGCTACCTGTCGACAACCCTAACCACTTAACCAAGATGACGGGCCATCATCATCATCATCATCATCATCATTATTATTACACGCGCTAAGGAAGCCGCCTCAGCGATAAAGCGTCGTACTAACGTTTCAATTAGACAATTACATTACATAATGATAAAACCATAAATTATTTTATAGTTTTGTACTTCACTGCAGTGAATACAAAACTATATCCTACAACCTTATATTTTAGCTAGTAAGCGTGATCTCAAAAGTAACACTTTACCATGGTGAATGTTTAAATACGTTAGGCCTATTTTTATTTTTATTGTACGTTATAACACAAGTGTTATCAACGAAGCTAAGGAGAAAACATAGAAAGGGTAGTATCGGTGAAGTGTACTCGTATTGGCGTGAATAGTGGCTGTAATTACCACGGCGATGAGGTGTGGATGCAGGGAACACGGTGTGGATGCAGGGAACACAAGAAAAGGTAAGTAATTGTGCAGTTTTAATATCAACTTTTTTTTTGGTCAAAATAAATTAAATATTGCTTCTTTACAAACATTTAATTCTCTTCATATGTTGAATATCTGGCAAGGGTGTTCTGGAATTTTATGATAACTTTTTTTCATTTAAAAAGGTGTTTAGATTATTATTATTATTATTATTATTATTATTATTATTATTATTATTATCATCACCACGTCTTACTACCCGTTCGGGTTATACGCACTTACGCTAATGTGTAATGGTAGGGTGATTGTAAGATGAAATGGAGGACCTACATTTTAACGTGGAATCCGAACCACGGTGGAGGCCTGGCATTCCTCACATTCACAAGTTGTGATTAATACACATCTTTTCAGAGGAAAAGGAAGGGTTTGGCAATCAGATAAATCTGTGCCAAACCGAGCATTGAACCCCGGACCTCTAGCACAGAAGTGTGACACCTTACCTCTAGACCACCAGGTCGCCCGGGTGTTTAGAGAATGACACTATGCCCACGAGAAATATTCAACAAATGTTATTATCACTATGTGAAGAAAATAAAACCATATTTATATAGAGAAGCAATATTTGATTTATTTTAACTAAAAACTGCAAAAACACCCTTTCTCGCGCTCCCTACATCACCACCTTACACCACCCCTAATTCATTTGGATGAGATTATAGCTCAAACCTTTACTCGTCACCGACAATTCAATCTATTGCGAACCTGACGTATTGGATCTCGTGACCACCAATTCGGGTGGGACACATTCTCGTTTAGATTAACACGAGGCTATGCACTTATATACCCTAACAGGTGGTCACGTGGTCAAAGAAGTCAGTTTCGTCTTGTCTGGTTTCCCGCCAAATGGAAGGTCGAGGTTCGTGTTCTCTTCGGGTATAATGTAGTGTATTTTCCAACATTATTTCCCACTCACCCTCAACGCAAATGCGGTTACACTTTCTTAAAGCCTACCTGCATCATTATCAGAAGAGCCCGGATAGGCGATAATACGTGGAGAGCACGTAAAACATAATTTATGCAATACTTGAAATCTAAACCAGGATGTTTTGAGTCTGTTATTCCTAAACTGTTTCGTACTCTCCCGTCAGGCAAATGCAAGTATACCACAATTTTCTTAAGAATGGATATATCTGACAGCTAGAAAAATGTTACTTAAATCTAATTTCACATGCATATACGTTGAGTTATGTGATCTGAAACTGTCCCTTTTGTTCGACAATGCCTATAGAATAATGCAAACAATTTAGTAAAATACTATCACTGTTAACAGTAAAATGTGTTTGTATTTTATAAAAGGTGCTTCAAATGTACATTAGCAAGAAAATCAAGGCATGCGCGTTTTCTAAATTCTACTTTCACCATCTCATACATCGATTTTGATATGAATGACGTTCGGGAAGGCCCTTTTTTTAATTATGGATATGCTTAGAGCCTCGACGGGACAAAAATATATTTTAAAAATAAGGTACGCCGCGCCACGCTACCCACTCGACCGAACCAGCAACCCGTGCTCCGCCCCTTCTATGTCATCACAGCAAGCCGTCCCATGGCGACGCACAGCACCGGATAAGAAAAGTTGAGATGTCATTGCTGTTTGTCGTTCTATTTCTATCTCCTAGTTTGACCCAGTGAAGCCCTGATTGCCCAGGGATATTCCTGGCTACCCTCCCCCCTTTCCCCTCGACAAAGATCAATACCAACACGACCCCAAGTCTTCACACCGAGAGAGAGAGAGAGTCCCCGCTTCAAAGCCAGCCGCTAACACTCGATGACAATTCCCGGACACCCGCCCGGTATTTTACGGACTGACGAAGGGTTTCTTTACGGACACACGAAGGGTTTCTTTACGGAAAGACGATTGTACTTTTTACAAACACACGACGGTGCTTTTTACGGACACATTATGGGTCTCTTTACACGGACACACGACGATTCTCTTTAAGGAACATTTTTGGAATAATTCTAAACTAATAATTTTGGTAAAAGAGTATCTAATTTATTTATATTTGGTTATGTTTATTTTTACTTTCTTGCTATATTACAGGTAGAGAAAGTATTGTGATCATAAAAAAAAATCGAACTCAAGATTTTGATGAATTTCAACGTTTCATGACTCCCCCCCCCCCCCCAACCCTAAAAAGTGGTTTTTGCAATGCCGTGTGTGTGTGTGTTTAACCCGAAAATTAAGAGTAGCATGATAAAGGGCGAAAGGAGAAAAAAGTCGATTTTCTCAAAATCGGATCAAACGATTTTGATTAAAATTCGTATCTAGGCATTGATTAAGATTATAAATAAAATGGCTAACTTATCATTACAAAATTAAATATATCTTTATAAATAGTTTCTGAGATATTGGTAAATAAATTTATACAATTTTGTGAGCTTTAGATGTATATAGATACTAATTAAGTTTTAACGCAATAATTCTCTATTACCATAGAGTAAGTAAATAAGACTTAAGTCTCTCAATAAGTTTATGTTCTTTTTTCCTTTAGCCTCACAGGGGAAATATTTGTACAACAATGATCTATCTCTATCATTTTAAATTCAATAGTCGAAATTTACCTATTTTATTGGTCAAAATTTATAAATGAGGAATTTAATAGCAATGCGTTGACCATAAGATGTGCAACCCCCAATAAAATGTCGAAAATAGCTCGGGTTTGCTAGTGTATATTATTTAGTTTCACAAAGATTACGAATTTTGAGTAAATATCTCGAGTTATAAACAATGGAGTGATAAAGTCCGTTCGGAGTTCCGTACCATTTATTTTACACTTATGTTGTGCCACAACAAAACCAATTTAATATAATAAATAATATGAAAAATATATATTTTAATATGATGTATTATGAAAAAAATAATAATAATTATGTACAAAATGATTACACAATTATTTATGATAAATAGGAAAAATCTTGTGTAAATGTAACAATAAGGTTGAGCAGGAATTATGATAAACCAAAAACTAAAATTCTCTATCTTCTATATTTTTTAATGTAGACCTATTATTTTGACATAATTTATGCCCGATACCTTAGCTCAGTCAGTATATCAACTGTCTGATGAGATAAAGCTTCCCAGTGTAGCAGAAAACTTTATTAAAACTGAAACTAGGGCTTTCTTTACCTTTAACAGTTATACATTGACTAGGTAGTTGGACGTTGGGTCTGTTCAAGAAATTAAGTTTGGTAGTTTGTAAGTCGAATACTGCTATATCATTTGATTCAGGGACCGCACGTTAAATACCTTAAATAATAAAGTATTTATTTTATTGTAACAGAGTGTACATAACCTGGATGAGTAAATTCGACAAGTTCAACGGACTGAATTGCGCGAGTTGGGCTCCCTCAAAGCTATTCATCTATGAAGACCCCACAAATAATAATAATAATAATAATAAAAAGTGGACGAGTGGGGTAAGCAAAGCAGCCGAAAGCCACAAAGGATCCTTAGACAAAGGCTTCCCAACACCTTCATTTCCTTTACAGAACCTTATGACGTAAAAAAAAAGAATGCATGGACTAGACTAAGGACGTAGTTTGCGAACAAAAGACAAGAAAGATAGTACTATATTGATAATACATTATAACTTGTTTTCATAAATTAAATAAGTGTCAAGGTTGATTCATCCATAAACCAGGTAGCGCTGTTTTTTTTAAAGCACCACGTCTTACTACCCGTTCAGGTTATACGCTTATATACTAATTACGCTAGTGGTTTTAAGGATTAGGGAGGTTATCGTTTATAGGAAGTGTATCCGCGTTTGCGTGGAGGGAGAGTGGAAAACCATTTATGAAATAGCACTCTCAGTACAACCAGCAGAGATTCGAACCTCGATCTCACCGTCATCGTCAGTCTAATTTAATGCGAGTAGCGCGTTAGATCACACGGCCACCAAAGCGGATGGTAACGCTGTTGAGAGGGGAGTGGGGGAGCTCTAATGTTTACATGAGGGAGGGTGGGTCCATCACAGTGTTACGTAACACAGATCTTATGCTTTGATTCTAATGTTGAAAACATATTATCGTTCATGTTTTCACCGTTAATAACATACTTATATAGTTTCCTAATAAAGTATTGCTATAACATTTTCTGAAATCATTTATAATACTAAGGATTTCAAATGTATTGTTAGTAATATTAAATCTGAGTTCCTCTTTCAATGTGACAAACGCTTCCCTATGAAATGATGACATTCACTCTTGATATGTAAAGTTACGTAATGCAGGTCGGAAGCTGGCTTAATGTCTACTTGATGTTACATGCAAGGGGTTGGGGGCGGGGGGGTGGTAATCATAAAAGGTAAGGAAAGAGCGTTCCATGGTTTATGGATTAGACCAAAAGTTGCAAGAAAGTTGGGTTTTTTCCCCCCTCCAAGATGCTCCCATTACATTCCCAGAGCTTTCCTTACTCTCTTTTAAGGCCATTTCACACAGGTAAAGTCTGTTCACCGTAGGAATTGTTCTCTGAAAGGCCTTTTTCCCTACCAGAAAGCTATTATATAGTAGTATATTGGTATGAAAAAAGACCTTTCAGAGAGTAATTCCTACCGTGAATGGAGTATATCCGCGGTGTCCACGGTAACCATGGACGTGCCAATTCACACTGCAACCAAATGTCCGCAGACATTTTTGATGTCTACAAACTTGAGTTGCTATACTGTAATGTAGTGTAGACGACCACGTGCTCTTCAAAACGCCAATGCGCATGCTCAGTCCAAAACATCCACGCGGACGCCTTACCGATCGCTCGGAGAGTGATCTGAAAACGTCCGTACCACGGACACCTAGGTCGTTTTGTGACACCGTGGACGTCATTGTGAATTGCTCCATTTGATAAGCTGGGAAGCGATTTTTACAAAACGTCCAACCACGGATGCCGGTAGGGGGTATTTGTGCCGTTGTTGCGCTGAGCGCTGTTACCACTGTCAAGGGCAGTCGGCTAGGGTGTGAGCGCTCTGAGGTCGCGGCCAGGGACGTTGAGTCTGCAACGTCGAGCTCTCCGGAGCGATCATTATGCCCTAATTATTATAACGCTTCAAAAACCGCACTTTAAACAGCACGCGAACCGATGACGTAGAGTTTGGCGTTCAAATTGCAACCAAGTGTACTGATATGTGTTTTCTTTCATAGCCTAAATAGTTTTCCCTTTTTCCTTCCATGTAAATGCGGGCAGAGTCCCTTGAAATTCTACCTTCCTCATTCCTACATACTATTAGTGAAAATATGAAGTAGCCCGGAAGAGAAGTAAGAAGCTCCCCCTCTCCCACACCAACAGTGTGAACATACAGGGCATAAGCTTTTTTTTTATTAACTTTGACATCTATTGTGTGACATACGTCTTAAGCTACGTGAACAATAGTTATTCTCTATAAATGAATATAATGTGTTGGTGAATGTTGTATCCACTGTTTTCTATATAACTTGATCACCAAGGAAAAATATCCACGTCAAATCCAAAGAGAAATATAAGAGATATTTCAACTTTAAGGGCCCCTTTCATACAGACGTTAGTGACGCGCGACAAGCGTCCTCTAAATACACAGGAGACAATGAGTGCTTTTATACTCTGTCGCGCGTCATTTATGTCGTAGCGATCTGAAAAGTGTGTCGTCGTAGCTTAAGGTGGGGTGCTAGTGAGCGCGCGTTTAGTGCATTAATTTTGCAGTTTTTATAGCATAAACATTTTTTGACCAAAATATATAAAATATTTCTTCTATAGAAACATAGAGTTTAGCTTTCTGCACGTGCTAATCTCAACAATTTTTGAATATCTGTTATGAGCATAGCGGCATTTGGTGACAAACTTTTTAAATGAAGAGAAAAAGTTGTCATTAAATTTCAGGACACCTTTGAGAGACATTCAAGAACTGTTGAGATTAGCATGTGCAGAAAACTAAACTAAATGTTTCTATAGAAGAAATATTTGATCTATTTTGGCCAAAAAATGTTTATGCTATAAAAACTGCAAAAATACTCCCCTAAACTCACGTTCACTAGCACCCAACCTTAAAAGTCATAGAGATAATTTTTGAATAGGAAAATTTTCCGCAGTGGCGGCGGCACCTAGATCCTATTATACTTCAAAATATAGTGTGTTAAGAGAAGATTGAGCTATAAGAAGGGGGAGGGGTAGATAGGTAGCACGGAGGATAGGGGAGGAGACAAATGTCGGGCCAACCTTAAAATTATTTTAGTTAACTTATTGATGATAAAAAATTGAAGTATGATTTTGAACACAACGGGTTTTCAAAGCCTTGCATTAATTTGTACACTTCCTATAAATATAACTTTCCAAATTCCTAAAAACCATTAGCGAATCAGTACATAAGCGTGTACCTCAACGGATATTAAGACGCGGTGCTAAAAAAAAACAACTTTTTTTTAGCTGTAAGATAAGGGCCTTCCTATGAAAATTGGACTGTACACCCACGGCCTTAGTCCACTGTGTAGATTATTGTCGTCATTGTTAACTTCCATTGTTTCATTTGAGTTGCGCAATACGCTTCAATTGCTCGTCGGTTGAGATTTCAATACGTGCGCACACGTTGGCACGATAGATGAAGGGACAAAACATCGCGTAGCTTAATTACTAATAAGTAATTTGTTTTTCGTTGTTAGCACTATAAAAGTAAATAAATTACTTCATAAGCAAAATTACTTCCAGTCTGTAACTATAATAGGATTTTAGTGTATACAAACTTAAAAAAAAAAGTTTTATTGAACTTAATATTGATATTATTTTACCATATTATTAGTAGGTGTTATTTCATAATATTACCTATCAAAAGTGGCAGCTGCAAATCACACGACGTGACGTACAAAGATTTTAAAATAGTTTTAAGTACATTTTGTAACATTCAAAATTGTTTCTTCTTCCTTGAGAATATGATTGTAGACAAGCTAATCCAAGTCACTTTTTCATGATTGTAATTAGTGAAACTAATCAAAAGATTGTTAATTTTTTCATCACGTCTCACTACCTATCGGGGCTAACCGCATATTAGCATATTTATCACGAGGAGGGTAACCACATATGCGTAGAGGGAGAGTGGAAAACCATTTAGGAGCAGCCTCATTCATCTCACTTGGCTGGAGTTCAAACTCTGACCACACAAGGGTGACACCTTAGCCCACGGTTCCATCTCTGCGGATTTAACTTTCAAGTTAAAATAAGGTAATGATAATGTATTGAACTCATAAATGGGTTTCAATAGTAAAAAAAATTCTATTTAGATATAAGTACTAAATATTCAATTTTAGAGACATGTAGTAGATTTTCGCCGAAAACATTTTTTCTCCCACCTAGATTAATATAACCATTATACAGGATGGGGTCGAAACAATTAGACGATCAGTAGCTTGAAAATTAACACTTTAATTGAAAAGTAAATACTCACTAGCTAAATAAAAGCAAACTAAATGCTACACTTTTTTTTTGAAGCTATTGTTAATCAGGTGAGCTCCACCGGACGTCAAACAAACCTCAGCAGGTTGTCCATCACTTTCTTCAGCATAGATAATCTAATTGTTTACGCCCCACCCTGTATAAAACTGTTGAAGTTTAGAACAGCAGAATAAGTCTAAAGGGCTTTGCAATGTTTTATAAAATAATGTATTTAGTGACTTGATAGCACATTACTGAACTAAATTTCGTTGAAATCGCTGAAAATATATTTTTCCATTTATTTGAGATATTTAACGTGCACTTTCTAAACCGAGTAATTATATAAACACAGGACTTATAAACTAATTCAGCTCTAGGAAAGACACAACATCCAACCCCCAACCGTTAATTCATCACTGTGAAAGGGGACACCCATATTTCACCAATGATAAAGTTGTCATCCCTGCCAGGAATCGAACCCGTTACCCTCAACCTAATAGATAGACACACTGCCGACTTAGTGAATGTGTCGGACTTGATGAATAATAGAACCATTAGAAATGAAGTCGGAAAACCTGAAAACAAGTCACAGATCTAGTTATTTCAATTAAGTCGAAAATAACATTAACAAACAATAACCCGCTTTAGTGGCCGAATGGTCTAAGGCATCACGCAAGTGTTGGACTGACCTGCTGATGACGGGGAGCTAGAGGTTCGAATCCCGGTAGGATCTAATGAGGGTGGTTTTTCCTAAATGTTTCCCCACTCTCTCAATACTTACTTACTCTATGACATTAGACACTCGAAAGTTAATTGCCGCACATACAAAAGTACACTATATATGACTATCTTGAGCTAGTTCTATCCAGTCCACCTATTACACCATATCTCTTTCAGGTCCATTATAATGTTATCCTCCCATTTGCTTTTAGTTCTTCCCAATGGTCTCTTAGGGATCGTCCATAAACCACGTAACGCTTTGAGGGGGGGGGGGGGGGAGCTCTAATGCCTACATGCTGTTACATAGGGGGAGGGTGGGGTACATTAAAGTGTTACGTAACACATATTTTATACTAAAATTCTAATGTTCAAAAATAATATTATTGTTTATGTTTTCACCTTTGATAAACATACTTATAGATAACTTCCGATTATCTGTGGCGTTGAAAATGCAAGTTTAGCACTTACTTTTTGTATATTAATTTTTTAATGCGCTTAGATGTTACTGTCTGCCCTAGACTACGAACTCCAAGCACATTAGAAAACACATATTTCCATGCGCATGACAGTGACAGGTCTATACTCACCACACTTGTTTAAATTTGTCCAATCTACTGACCCCCTCAAGTGCTTTTAGTTGGATAACAGTTGTCAGTCGAAGCGGCCATAATTTATAATTATAGTTGAGTTTGAGTATAATTCTTTTACATAGGCCGTGAATAATCGCTTGTGTTTGTAGAAAAACCAAAATAATTTATTTAAAAAGAGGAGACTTGTTTATTGTTTGCGTATAAAAAGCGATATCCAGAAAATAAAAAAAAAGTGTAATAGTCTCTAAGAGATGTTGTAGTGAAATGGAAAGAAGCAAAAGTACAGAATTTATCTCAAGGCAAGTTTGAGGAGTCCATCAATAGTGTTATTTCTTCGAACCAGAAGCATGTTAGGAAAAGTAAAGCTTTTATATCAATTATTTTCAAAAGCCTATACCTTTTCCCTTCTGATAAATTATTGTGTGTGTATATAAATGCAACTATTATACACCCGCTACGGTGGCCGCACTGTCTAAATTGTCATTCTCTCAGTAGACTAGACGGCCGATGTTGGGGAGATGGGATTCGATTACTAGTCAGATCTATTGAGGGTTACTTTTCCTAAATGGCTTCCCGCTCTCCCTCCATTGCAAATGCTGGTAGATTTTCTTTAAAATTCTATCTTTTTAGTATACATTTTGTAGGGTGGTATAGTCAAATTATAGTTATTCTAGTTATTTAGTTATTTTTATTATATTTATCTAATGGAGTAGAAATGAGGAAGGTAGAATTTTAGAGGTAATCTACCCTCATTAACGAGGGGAGAGAATATCAAGGTATTGATAAGTTAACTAAAGTAAAATTGTAAATTAATCCAAAATATAATTTAGAAAAGTTGTATGCCTGGAATTGTTTAAATAGATCTTTATATGATGATAATATGACTATAAAAAATGCACAATATTAAGAAGATGTCTTCCCTCAGCGTCAAGCATCGTATGTGGGCACTTTAACATCATCATGTAGCGCCACTACAGAAAAGGGCCATCCTACTCAGAACATAGTAGTGCCATCTGGCTCTTACTCAGATCGCAAACCTGGCATCCATAACATAAATATAGCAGAGGCTTTTCCTCATGAACGTGAGGAATTAGAGACCGTCTTTATGTTTGTATGAATAATAATACTTTCTGAAATAATTTATAATCAGGATTTAAAATGGATTATAAGAAGCATTAAATCTGAATCCCTCCTTTAGTATAACAAAACTTCCCTATGAAAAAATGACATTCATTCTTGGTGAGAAAAGTTACGTAACACAGGCTGAAAAAAAGGGGGGGGGGGGGCTAAAAAGGTAAGAAAAAAGCGTTACGTGGTTCATAGACGACCCCTTACCATAGTTCTAATTCAATGCTTGTGTAGATTAATTATTATTCAAATTGTTACGCAACACGTAATCAGGTCAGTCGATTACATCGACAGGAAGTTATAGAAATCGAAACTAGCTTGATTTTTCATTTAGTTTAAGTGTTTAACCCACTTCGATGGCTTCATGTATATATGAGACAGACTTTTTAATTTTGAGAATTTTAAATTTTACCAATTTTTTTTTTAAACCTTTCAACTATTTTTCCCTATTAAAAACATTAACTATTCAAATGTTCCACTCAATCAATAACAGTGATTACAGTTCTTTTCTCACACTCATGCATCGACTACAGCGCTTGGTGGTTGAATGTGTCACTAACGTCGGGCTTTCTATTGACCAGATATGATAATACTTCATTATAAACAAATCCTTTATGAATACATCACCTTATCCCGAGATTTAGCGATTTGAAAGTTTTACGGAAAAATTTCAATCTCTTAATTGCAACTATTTATTTGGATTTTATTTTCAGTTTATCATTATTAACATAATTTTAGGTTGGTTTGGCCTAAGTATTTGCTAACACCTTTCTTCCCCCCTCCTCCCCAGCACACTATTTGATGGTTTTTAGGTATAAATGTGATTAAAGAGGCTCTGGTTACCACCTCACCCTACCCAGATACAGCCTATACAAACATTATTTGCTTAAATATGTTCTATACGTTTGTTTTTGCAGCGCATCATACTACCCGTCCATACTATACACATTTTAATCATTCTAGTAGGTAAGGACTCACTTCAGTAGTCGCATTGTCTAAGGCGCTACTCTCGCAGTAGACTAGACTGCCGATGACGGGGAGATCAAGGTTCAAATAACAGTCGGGTTGTACTGAGGGTGGTTTCCCCAAAATGATTTTACACTCTCCCTCCACGTAAATTCGGGTACACTTTCTATAAATATATCCTTCCTAAAACTTCATAAAACTATAAGCGCAATTAGTACATAGCCTATATTCCGAACATGTAGTAAGTCGCGGTGGTAAAAAGGAAAAATAGTATGTTGGGGATGAAGAAGATATAATTTAGAAGAAATGTAACTGCATTTTAGCCAAGGCAATGTGGAAAACCATATAGGTAAAACCATCCTCTAAACACCCAACTGGAATATGAACCATGACCACCCCAACACCGGCAAACTAGACCATAAGAATCTGACGTTTAAACATCGTGTCCACTGATGTAGCTCTATACTTGCTGTTTGATAATATGTGTTTAAAATCTTTAGTGCATATCTAAAAACATGTGTTCTCCCATATGGTTATGTGGGTTGGCGAAATACATGAAGCAGCCTTTATTAAATTATGCAAACTAGAATTCCCACGGTCAAGTATTGAAAATAATAAAAAACATAGCAAAGTGTAAAATCGTTCTATGTGATTTTTGTTATTCAAAATGATGTACACACTAAAATTAAACTTTTTTTGTATGTGGTATGACTGCAGGCCTGAAAGAAATATAAAAGTATTGCCGGCCACTTTCACAATAGAATGGATGGTCATTTCCAACTCTCTTTTCACGCAAATAAGGATACATTTTCTCTAAATCATTCCTTCAGAATCCTTACTTCATTAGTGTAAATATGTATAGTTGAAGAGTAGCTAACATTGATAGTTTAAAGTGAATTTTATATATTAATAATATTATAAAAATCTATAAAATGAGGAGTCTGTTTGTCTGTCATGAGCATTACATGAGCATTACCGTACGCAGAGGCCTTATTAAAAAAAAATAATAGCCCATGTACAAGAAAATAAGCACCTCAAATCCAAAATTTTGGTTAATTTTTTTATTTAGCTAAAAACTAACT
This sequence comes from Timema podura, assembly GCA_033556935.1. Taxonomy (NCBI): domain Eukaryota; kingdom Metazoa; phylum Arthropoda; class Insecta; order Phasmatodea; family Timematidae; genus Timema; species Timema podura. The sequence goes on along the minus strand of JAVRXN010000002.1, from coordinate 52,688,022 downwards.
TCAAGTCACGTTCCACATACATTCATAAAGCTAAAAACATTTGTCCCGGGCAAAGCCGGGTTCTTATACAGGTAGTATAACGATATCCACACCAGCGCCTATGAGTGAGAAGGTAGGTTAGATCTGGAAACTGTGGCAGTGACCTCCCCCAAGGTTTCAGAGCTGGAGCCCCGCCTACCACCCATGTAATAAACATCACAAGCCATACTAGATTGTACACGCTATACACTGCAGCGCCTATGAGTGAGAAGGTAGGTTAGAGCTGGAAACTGTGGCAGTGACCTCCCCCAAGGTTCCAGAGCTGGAGCCCCACCCACCCCCCGTGAGATAAACATCACATGCCATACTAGATTGTACACGCTATACACTGCCGCGCCTATGAGTGAGAAGGTAGGTTAGAGCTGGAAACTGTGGCAGTGACCTCCCCCAAGGTTTCAGAGCTGGAGCCCCGCCTACCACCCATGTAATAAACATCACAAGCCATACTAGATTGTACACGCTATACACTGCAGCGCCTATGAGTGAGAAGGTAGGTTAGAGCTGGAAACTGTGGCAGTGACCTCCCCCAAGGTTTCAGAGCTGGAGCCCCGCCCACCACCCATGTAATAAACATCACAAGCCATACTAGATTGTACACGCTATACACTGCAGCGCCTATGAGTGAGAAGGTAGGTTAGAGCTGGAAACTGTGGCAGTGACCTCCCCCAAGGTTTCAGAGCTGGAGCCCCGCCCACCGTCCGTGGGAGAAACCCAACCATACAACCAGATACATCGGCATCTTCATCAGCATCAGCATCACTTCACATGGTTCCTGGGAACTATCTTCTCTACCCTAGACTTCTGTGGATACTTTTTGTCATTTCTGTTGTTCGCAGTTAGAGCTCAGGGATTTAAAATATACTTTCTAATATTATTATTTCAGTACACTACCTTCAAAATATATTAACAAAATAATAACAGCTAAATATGATCACCAAAACCTTAGTGCTGTCTATTAGCACCTTCACGCTTGAAATCTAGGAACTTCAAATGCTACATTATCACTCACGTCATCTGGAATAGAACCCACGTTCCTACGACACTCACGGGGGCGGGAATACCTTTATTGTAGTTACAATTATTATAGTATTAAATTCTCTATTAGTGATAACAATAAAATCGTGACCCTTACGATTGCATCTTACGTTTGACCAACCATCAAAGTGTGACTTGAATTCTTCACTAGACAAAAGTAATATTGATATGAGTTTCAATTTAATACTTAATTTTAATACATGGGACTTTTTCTTTAGAAAAGTTATTCAATATCGTAATGTCACTATATTCTAAATAAGAGCGCGTTTCAGCCTATGAACTTAATTTTCAAACTTTATTTGATTACAATTAATATATGAGCTATTTCTAAAAGTGTCAGTGAACATTACAATACTAAAATAACGTTGAAATATTGCATTCCGGTCTTTTTTTTAATAATAAGGTACTACAGAGACCTAATGATAAAAACTGGACTAGAGGCTAGATTTTTTTTACCATTGGTGATGTTGGGACTTCACCTTTCACAGTGTTAAATTTATGGCCAGGGGACAGGTTGTGGTGTTCGTTTTAGATTCGTGCCTAGAGGCTCCAAAGCTTACACTATAATATTTCTTGGCTTTCCCAGGTGTTTTAAAGAACATTTTTCAATTTTTCCTGACTACCTTTACCCGGGTTATATAGGGCAATACAATCTTTCCGTCGTTTCCGTTCATAAAATAAATGATAGAAGCTACAAAACTCCAACATTTATAAGTTTTTTCAGTATTAAATATTTTCAGTATTATTTGTGACATGTGTAAATGTGGCATAAAAACAACCATCCTAAGACCATCTAATGTTGAAACGCCAATCATTCTAGGCGAGAAAGCCAATCTCTCTCACTTTTATTTTAGTGTTGAGGTGGTATAGTAATGTTTATTTTCATCAAGTATTAGAATTGAAAATTAGGAAAAGAGTACAATCGAGAAACGCGTGATATTACTCGGTCAGTAAGTTGTTGATATCTCGCCGACTGTCATGGAATCTAAAACTAAGAATATACTAAACAATTTTACCGGTTCTATATAGGTGTGAAATGTAGTCTCTTACCTTACATGACGAACAAATATTCAGGGTGTTGGAAAACAGGGTGCTTAGGAAGTTATTTGGTCCAAAAAGGGATAAGGCTACTGGGGAGTAGGGGGACTTTACATAATGATGAGTTACAGACCCTGTACTAATCACAAGACATTGTTAGGATAATCAAGTCTCGTAGATTAATTGCGGTGGTCAGGACATGCAGCGCGAATGGAATAATCTAGAACCGTGTTCAGGGTGGATAACATTATAAGGGACCTGAAAAAGATAGGATGTAATGAGGGGGACTGGATATAACTAGTTCAAGATAGGGATAGGTGGCGTAACTTACTAAGTGCGACAGTGAGCTTTCGAGTTCCTAGTGCCATTAGGGTAGGTAAGTAAAGTACTTAAATTCCGTGACATTTTCATGTTTGTCCCGTCTGTAGTCTACAATGTTATGTTAGTCTGCAAGTCGTGTGTGGATATAATATACTTTGCACCGCGTCTTACTACCCATTCGGGTTACACGCTTAAGTACTAATTACGATAATGGGTTAGGAATTGGGAAGGTTGAATATAGATTAAGTGAACCCGCATTTGCGTGGAGGGAGAGTGGGAAATCATTTTGGAAAAACCACCCCAGTTCACCCGAGAGAGATTCGAACCTCGATCTCCCTGTTCTCGGCAGTCTAACTCAACATGAAACCAGCGCGTTAGCTAACTACGCCAACGAGGCGGGTCGGATATAATAGGTTGGTTCAGTAAAGTGCGCGTTCTAAGAATATACTGGTGAGTAATTTGTGCACCCTTGACAGCTGCGGCAGGTGAACCGAGCCACGCTTCTTGTGACCTTGTTTAGATTATCGCGATGTTGGGTAGGATTCACAAAGAGAAAAGTTTCTACTAGTACAACCTGGGCCGCAAAAAGAAGCCGGCATTTTTCAGTGCCACCTTAAGACTTGTCCCTTTGTGTCGAAAGGGATTGCCAACATGGCAACGCTACTGCTGTCCACTAAAATAACGGTATGTTGAAATATAAAAAATAAATAAACTACAGATTTCAGAAACTTAAAACGAAAAGAAGACTACTCAATGGAAATTATAACGCGAATGTGCTAATGTGCTAAATATGTGTGCATAGTTGAGCATTTTCTTAGATGTTTATTCATTACAAAGTCCAACCTGTGTTCACGTCAGAACTCAATTTTATAGTTCTTTTTACATACACGATTGTTTACAAAGAGGAGGGTAGGAGATCTTCAAATTTTGATATTATTATTATTATTATTATTATTATTATGTCTTACTACCCGTTCAGGCTATACGCATTTACGCTAATGTGCAATGGTAGGGTTATTGTGCGATGGAATGGAGGACCTACAGTTTAACGTGGAATCCGAACCACGGTGGAGGCCTGGCATTCCTCACAATCACAAGTTGTGAATAATACACGTCTTGTCAGAGGTGAAGGAAGGGTTTGGCAAAAAGATAAATCTGTGCCGGGACCGAGGATTGAACCCCGAACTCCCAGCACAGAAGTCTGAACACCTTATCCCTAGACCGCCAGGTCACCAATTTTGATATTCAATAGTAGTTTTTTTTACAAATATATATATATATATATATATATATATATATTCGAAGCTGCCTCGCCTATATGAAAGTTTGCGCCAGGCCCTCACTTAATTGGGGTCTCCAATCATCCAAACATCTCTCCTTTACAGCCGCAACATAGGTGCATAAATACATACTTTCTGAATTTGGCCATTTTAAAGGCGGTTAGAATGGTAAATATAATAATATTGTTAGATCCACTTCAGTGGTCGTGTGGTCTAACGCGCTACTTTTGAAGTAGATAAGACTGCCGATGATGGGGAGATCGAGGTTTGAATCTCGGTCGGGTGTACTGAGGCTGGTTTTACCAAAATGTTTTTCCACTCTCCACGCAAATGAGGGTATATTTCTTATAAATATAACCTCTCTAGTCCCTAAAACCATTAGCGAAATCTGTATCTCTATACAGCCTAAATATTATGCTAGTAAAACAAATAGAGAACATAGAATAAAGTAATTATTTTATGTGACCGGAGTCCCCTAAAAACGTCACAGCTCCAGTCCCCCTAGATTCTGTGGGTGGCTCTGATTCACAAGACATACAAAAATGAGCTGTAGGAAGAGTTAAAATAATTTTACATACTAGTAGGCTCAACAAAATGCATTCGAATACATTCATTAAATTCAAGGAAAAGAATGTAACGGGCAAATGCACAGATATTTTCCTGAAAAAAGACTGAAAAGTCACACCTTAAAAAAAAAAGCACCTTCAGCACACCCAGAAAGTATTTTGAGCATAGCCTGTTGCCACCTAAGATCAAGAATCGAGCGATGACCCCTAGGCCAACACACACGGTTATAGCTACTACTAATTATAGTAATGACCAGAACCCGGATTTTGACAATATGTCATCTTTTTATTGGTTCATCATCAACAATATTCATAAGTACATAAACTTTGTTAATGATCCCTTGTTTGTAGAAATGTATACATATATTAGGGCATTTTATGGGTATTTTTTGGTCATTTTGGAATTTTAAGATAATATTTTTTTGGTTTGCATTCTTGTAGAATAATTTTATGGCATTTTTTAAAAAGGATTTTTGAGTCATTTTAAAGTATTCATGTTGAAGGCTTTTCATTGCCTATATATTTCTTAGTTTTCATTTGGTAAAGTGCGTGTTAGATTTGGTCGTGCATTTATTACGACTCTTTGGTCATTTTTAAAAAAAATTCTAAGTCTTTTTTAGAATTTGAATATGTCATTTTTTGATCATTTTTAAATCATCAAAATCTTTGTCTTGCTAATGATTTAAAATTACTATTAGCACCGCATCTTACTACCCGTTCGGGTTATACGCCCTTACGCTATTGTGTAGTGTTAGGGTGATTGTGAGATGAAAGGGAGAACGTGGGATCCGAACCACGGTGGAGGCCTGGCATTCCACACATTCACAAGATGTAATTAAAATGATTTAATAGTATACAATGTTTGAATAGAATATAATCCCTTTTCTTAAAAACAAAGCGGCTAGTAACCAGAAATAAGATTTTGTTCTTCGCGTATTTTTTATCTCCCATCTTTCATTCAACTTTTTATCCCAACAAAATGACTGATCAGAGGACATTCATAAATTATATTAACAGTTTCTCTACAACTAGCAATTAAATTAGTTATTAAAATATTTTACGTCACGTTGGGTTAGTCGGTAGTGCATATACCCTTTGATTTGAGAGCAGTTTCCACGCAATAGCTATATTTATATAAAACAAGAGAGAGATGCGTTTAGTTTGACCTACTGCCAATGACACCATTTCTCAAGGTCAATATGGGGATTTATCTTTTCCGAGAGTCGCAAGAAGACCTTAACATATTCTCAGGCTGTTGATAAGTTTATCAAGCTGCCGTTCAAGACGTCCGTAATAAAAGCCCGCCCTTGAGGCCGGACGGATAAATAGGGATGAAGTGTTTTTTTACAAACCAAAGGGAGGATAGCTACCTCAGAGTATATATAAATTCCCAGGAAAACAAATATTATAAATATAAGTATTTTAATCTGTATACGGCATTTTAAAAAACCTCCATGGCGTCAGGCCGCAAGCGAGCCATACTAACCGAACGGCCGCAGTATGTTGGCGAATATAGTGCTAACATTTGCGGGAAGTGGGTGTAATGCGGTCAGCACAACAAAGCCTTAAGCTGTTAATATCAGTTTTCTAGATCGGAGACGCTATTTATTTATTCAAGCAGCTCCTAATTTGTCATCATGAAAGCCGAGTTTGGCCCCGTTCCAGACCCATAGCTTAACAGAAAAATTTGGAAGCGTCAGGGATCGAACCCAGGCTCTGTGTATCTGTAGTCAGTAACTCTGACCGATAGACCAGAGAGGCGGTCATATGGCATTTATGTTTAGGCAAAATCAAACAGTTGAATATAGCTTACACCATTATTGAAATTACCTATTTACCTTTAAGTCAGCCACAATCCGGAATCTCACAATACACTATGTCAATACATACTCACACATGCACAATATATCTTGCACCCTCAGTACACTAGTCTCAACGTGGCTACTCTCAGTCAGTCAAATTGGGCCCAGTCCAGCATTTCACCTAACAATAGCTCACTAAATACTCCAACATAACTTGCACCACCAGTAGACTTTCACCTAACACTATATCACTAAATACTCCAACATAGCTTGCACCACCAGTAGACTTTCACCTAACACTATATCACTAAATACTCCAACATAACTTGTACCACCTATACACCTTAACATAAAACATTATCAACATAACTTGAACCACGAGTACATCAATCTTAGCACACTTGCTCTTTGTAAATGACCTTCAAATGGGACCCTGCCCAGAATCTCACCAAACACTAGGTCACTAAATACTCCCACATGTTCAATACAACTTGCACCCTCAGTACATCGGTCTCAACACAGCTGCTCTCAGTATAATGACCTTCAAATGGGACCCAGCCCAGAATCTCACCAAACACTAGGTCACTAAATACTCCCACATGTTCAATACAACTTGCACCCTCAGTACATCGGTCTCAACACAGCTGCTCTCAGTATAATGACCTTCAAATGGGACCCAGCTCGGAATCTCCCCGAAACCGAACCTTGAGTGTCTCCTCACGTCTACATAACCTCACTATTCAACTTCCTCTGGTTTCCCCTTACAAAGTCTTGGATGCTTTTGTGTTCGTCCAACGCCACCTTCATACGCCATCTGCTAGCACTCCTTTATTTTTCCGTGCAGTATGCGGGTTACTTGTACACATGCTGTCCCTGTGGCCGAGTGCTACTACAGGTAGAGAAAAATGTGAGATGTAAAAGCTCCAATTTTGAAAAAAATGTCTTGCTATTTAAATGGAATACAATCAATCTAACCCAAGTTTTAATTTTACTTAAGGACGTTGACACCAGAAAAATTATCAAATGAGTTACAATAAAGCAAAAACAACGACCATCTCTCTTCTCAAACTCATGTATCGACTACAGTTATTAGTGGTCGAATCTGTCACTAAAGTTGGGTCTGCTGCAGACCAGGCATGTTAATATTTCAATATTATAATCAAAGCCTTAACGAATACATCTCCTTCCCCTGGAATTCAATGATTTAACTTCTTTTAAAACTCTCATAATTGGCATTATTTGTTCAGATTAAAAAGTTACCCGGAAGTTCCCATCTATAACTACAGATCCAAGGTCCTTAACTCAATCCCAGGAAGCAGAAGGTTGTGTCCGGGCAAGTCGTATTTTTGTTTTGTTTCGTATTACGCATTTACAAGCTTTTAAGGATGGATCCAAACCTAAGAATTCTGTGATAGCCACAACCTAGACTGGAAATTGAGACCTTGAAGAAAGAAAAAACGCACTCAATTTAATCTCTTTAAGTTTTATTAACCTCGCCAAACTACGGTTCATCCGCATTTAACTACACTAATCGGGTACGGATATTGAAGGTAAGGTTAGTAGAAAATATAGCCGCATCTGCATTATGGAAGCGTGGTGAATCATTTAGGAAAAAACACTTTAGGTAAACCCAGTTGGGGGATTCTAACCTCGACAATCTTGTTAACAGCGTACCAGATTACCTTCTGAAAAATATGGATAGTTTCATCTTTAAATGGTAGGTTCAATCCCCCCCCCCCCCTTCCAAGGAGCTTTTTAAAATTATATACACATTTATTAATATAATTACCAATTTATTGATTTATTTTCGTGTCGAATGCACAAATTAAAATTATTATTTTTTGGTAAATTGTATAATTTTAATGTTGCTAATAAATGCATGCTTTGTAGCAGCTATAAAATAAACATGTTCATGTAACTAGGCATTAGCTTTTTTTTAAGGACTTGGTGCAAAAAGTGGCTTAAATATATAAACGTGTAGCTTACACTACTTTCAAAAAGTAATATACACAGTAACAGTAGTAAAAATTGATACAGTTTATTATAGCTAAACAATGAGTTTTAGATTACTGGATTATGGACCAGGCTATAATTTGTAGGAATGTAAAATAACGAGAGGAAAAAACAACACAATGCACTTGAAATTAAAAAAAGTGTCAAAACTCGCTTTGGTGAGCAAGTCTCGCCTGGTTTTGTGATGACGAGGGAGGTTCGGGATTCAAATCCCGGTCGAGAATACTAAAGTGGTTTCTCCAAAAGGGTGTCCCACTCCCCCTACTCACAAATGCGGGTACATTTCCTCCAAAATTCAATTATACTTATCCCTATTCCATTAGTACGAATATGCGGCTAACCTGGACGAGAAATAAGGGTTAGATATATTATAGTTTGTAGCCCAAAATAGTATTATTTCATTCCTTTGAGTGAGTTTCGAGAGCACTGCTTCAATCAAAGCCAAAAAATCATTGTTATTCCTCCATAGCTGAGTGAGAAAGAACACCGACCACAAGGCTGTGGAACAATGCTTCCTTCCATCTCTTTGTGTTTTGGTTTTATCAACGATGAGATATGGTTTTTGGTGGGGTTTTATTTTAGCACCGCGTCTTACTGCCCGTTCGGGCTACACGCTAATGGTTTTAGGGACTAGGGAGGCTATATTTATAAGAGGTATACCCGAATTTGAGTGGAGAGTGGAAAACCATTTTGGAAAAACCAGCCTCAGTACACCCGACTGAGATTAAAACCTCGATCTCCCCATCATCGGTAGTCTAGTATATTGTAAGCGTAGCGCGTTAGACCATGCGGCCACCGAAGCGGGTGTTTTGGTGTTGTCAAGCTAGTGTGTAAGTCGTGAGGTGATATGAGCTTAGGTTTAAAAAAAAAGTACTTTAAATACACAGAATACGCAATAAGAGACATAATGGTGAATATGAGGTTTGAAATAAAATAAATAAAAAAGGTTTGCCATTATGTTACCAGCTGACAAACAGAACCCAAGTTATAAACATCCTCTGTACGTTTAGTAAATCTGGGTCTTGCATAAACCATGGTTTTACTAAACACTGTAAATGTATAGCAAGAACAGAGTAAAAAGGACAGTATCCGTATAGACAAAGTATCCTTTCTCTATGGTAACTGACAATTTCAACAGTCCCTAAAAGAATCCCGCTTCGGTGGACGCATGGTCTAGGGCGCTACTCTCACAATAGACCAAGACTGCCGATGACGGGGAGATTGTGGTTCAACCCCGGTCGGGTGTATTGAGGGTGGTTTTTCCTAAAGTGTTTCCCACTCTCTTTATACACACAAATACGGGTACACTTCCTCTAAATTCAACCTTCGTCATCCGTAACCTATTTGCGTAATTAGTTCATATAGGCGTATAATCCTAATGGGTAGTAAGAGGAGGTGCTAAAAGAAATTTAAAATATTTGGCCCTTGGGAAAAAAGCCGGTGGACCAACCTGGTCTAAGGCGTGAAAATGACATTTGGTTGACGTTCCCACCAATGCGGATACTAAAGATATCAGCGTGAACGTTTTGAACCAAATGAATACATCAACAAAGGGATTTTTGATAATGGTATGTTTAAAACAAGGGTTATTAACGACTTAATCCAATAGATGAGGGTAGTTTGGGGGGAAAAATCTCCCGCATTATCGGAAATAATAATAATAATAATAATAATAATAATAAAATGTCTTACTACTCTATAGCATTAGAAACTCGAAAGTTCATTGCCGCAATTACAAAAGTACGCAACCATCTAACCCTATCCTGAGCTAGCTCTATCCAGTCCACCTCATTACACTCTTATCCAGTGATGTGATCTTAAATTTAGCAGTGCCGGAATGCAAGGCCGTATCCACCCAAAAGTTGAAGGAAGGGAGTGGAGAATTCGGAACCCCAACCGCCTTAGGCGACAAATTTCACAAATATAAAAAATTTATATTTGTAATATTTCTAAAACAAACACACATCCATGTGATCGTCCGTTAATTCAACACCGTGAAAGAGGAACCTCATATAAAATCATAAATTATATATTTGTAGGTCGAATCCCGGAGCCTGAACTAAGTGTGCAGACGCGACAACATGACACCGACTGAGCTAAGGTGTAGGGCAGTTCACAAACTTTAAAAGTAACGACCTTGACTGACAGTTCTGAAACACAACGGTTTAAATCGTAGTTAACATTACATTGGAATAACTTATCTGACAGTTCAATAAGTCATTAGATAATAGTTTTATGTTTTCATTTATTTACGTACAACATACAAACAGCTGTCTAGCCTGATAGAGGATATCAATTTGATAGTTTTTAAATGAATTATCTTTTGCTAGTTTAATTAAAGTTTTATTTTTAAAACCCGCTTCAGTGGCCGCAATGTCTAAGGCGTCACGCTCGAAAAAGACTATACTGCCGATGAAAGGAAGATCAGGGTTCCAATCCCGGCCGGGTGTACCGAGTTTTTTCTTAAATGGTCTTACACTCTCCTCCCACACAAATGCGGGTACACTTCCTCTAAACTCAACCTTTATTATCCTTAACTCACTAGTGTAATTTGTAGAATGCGTATAACCTGAACAGTTGGTAATACGCGGTGTTAAAAGAAATTAAACCCATGAAAGATTACCACTTAAGTTATGTAATAGTAATACTACCCGTCCAAGGTATCCACATGTTTAAACTAATATGACTAGGATAAATATGGTAGACTTTTGGAGCAGTGTGGTTATGCGTGGAAGGAGCGTGGGAAAACCATCTAAGAACACCCGACCGGAATTTGAACCCTGACATCTTCAATACCGATAAAACAAACGGGATAAGTTCTTAGCACCCTTAAGGCACTATTTAGATTCCGTGTTTTGTGTATCTAAGCTTGGAACCGTGTTGTGTTTAGTTAAAAATTAAATTGACTGTTTTGTTTAGCAAAAAAATGAAACCTTATTTTGTTTAGATGATCAAAGAACCGTGTTTTTTGAAGTGTAAATTAGAACCTTATTTTGATAGTTGAAAATGGAACCGTGATTTGTTTATTTGAAAATTCCACCGTGTTTTGTTTACTTGAAAATGGTGCCGTGCTTTTTAGCTGAAAAGCTAACCGTATTTGTCTAGGTGAAAATGAAACCGTGTTTTGCCTGGATGAAAATGGAACCGTGTTTTGCCTGGGATGAAAATGGAACCGTGTTTTGCCTGGATGAAAATGGAACCGCGTTGATGACTGTTGGGAGACTTGGATATTGTTACAGTGCGAAAACCCATCGCCACGGGTATAACGGTAAATGAGCAGAATAGCGAAACAACGGGACTTGTCCTGAAAAAAAAACTAAACAAGGTCATCGACAAAACATGCTAGCATAGTTGACAGCGACTCTGAATATCCCGGTTCAATCCATCAGTAGGCACAAAAAGGGGGGTATTTTTTATCCTCGCTTCAGGTTAGCAACTTATTTAAAATCCATCCTACTCATCGTGTTCCCTTGGAATAGAGCGTTCAGGACCCTCAGCTATATCCCAGTTTTATTTTGAATGACAGCTAGAAAAACAGGGTGTCTAGGTAAACAATATTTTAAAATTACTTGACACTTTCAAGTTTCCCACAGACAATTTGTTTTTACAGCCACTAAATATAGATATTAAGTATATTACAAACATTATATTATTAGTACATCAACTTAATGTTAGACACTCATATAATATAAAATTGTATCAATCTATGAAGGGGTTAAAAGGATTTCAGTCAAAAATGATGGGCTATATTTGGTATTGTGATATGTTAGATTTCAGTGAGCTCCTATTGAGACATTAAAAGATCGCCTTACACCAGCAGAGTTTAAAATTGTTGCGAGACCCTTTTTTTAAATTAGTTTCTTCTTCCTATAACGTAATCGAATCCTTGCGCACGTCCATAGCCATGATTTCAACTTTGGCTAAAGACGCGCAGTAAAGGGGTAGAAAGACGACACAAGAATAATAAATATTGAATTTGAGAATTGAGATTAGTTTGTTCAAAAGGGACCAATATGTTAAAAGAAATTCGCGGTTTGTTTTAAATGTAGCAAAAAAAAGTAATTTTGACTATTGATAATAAAATTTGCATTTTTTTTAAGGGAATACGTGAAAATTTAAGAAGTCTGACAGGCCAAGTAATCTGGAGCTGTCATATATCAACCTATAAAATAATACTAATATAGTAAACCGTTATCAACGCTGACCACAAAACATATGTTTGTAGTTTTTTTAAAGGTGCTTTCAAATAAATGTCTATTCGTAATAAGATCAAGGCACTAAAGTGATAAAATACATAAAAGTATAACTATTTAATCAGACCTACAATGAATCACCGTAGCGAAGTGGTATGGGGAGCCGACTACCACAGGCAAAACTGAGCCTAACAAGTCCGCGTGTCCACCGATGCGGACCGGGACCCTAACGAAATGGTAGAGCGAACACCCAGATAGAAATAAGAAATGGCTTGTAATAATAAAACTTTCTCCTAAACTAGGATACCAAACAGGATGATTACTATAATATTAGCAACACTGGTTTTCCACAGTGTGGGAAGTGCACATATAGAAATTGACAATATATTTTAACATGAATACTCTGCAGTTACAGCCCGATTTAGATAGAAATTAACTTTACTGACAGTTTTGAAAGGTACTTAAGGTGGGAGTCTAGAGGACGTGAGAAAAGGGTAGTCAGTGTTTTATTGCAGTTTTTATAGCAAAACTGTTTTTGTTCGAAATAAATCAAATAATTCTTTAGTAGAAACAATGAGTTTAATTTTCTTCAGGTGGTGACCTCAACAGTTTTAGAATATCTGTCAAGGTTATCCTGAAATTTAATGACAACTTTTTATATTCATTTAAAAAGTTTTGGTATTAACTGCTGTACAAATATTTTTTTGGTCCAACTACGTTAAAAAAATTTTTTTTTTTAATTTATTACAAACTTATCATAGGTTATTTTATATTGTTACAGAAGAGTTAGTTTTTTCTCTTAAGAATTACAAGTTTTAAATAAAATATTATTTCTAGAACGTCCTTATTTATAACAATTTAGAAGCACAGTCTGGCTATGTTTTCTAAAAATATTTCAATTTTTGTGTTCTAAAGATTTGTAATATTGCTTTGTTAAAAAAACAATTGATATAATTCCTACGGTAACGCGAACAGAATCGAAAGAAGAACATAAACCACGTGTCAATATCAGAACTACTGAACCTCAATATCTTTAAATTACTAAAACCCCTTAATCAATTCCTATATGAGCTACCAAAGAGTATGCAATTAATGATTTTAAATAAATTTGACGTTAACATGTCAAACTAACTAAAAATCCTCATTATATACTAATAGTAATTCATATAATATCATTATAAACAAACCAGAATTAACTATTAAAATAAATATCCGAAGCAGACCGTATCCTCATAATTTCAATAAAGCCTAATCAAAAATTATTTAAAAAAAAAGGCTCGCTAGCCTTGGTATAGACATTATTAGGATAAAATATACATTATACATCACTATCGATTCCAATCAAACAATAGGAATAGAGAAATAAAAGGTGACCTTGACTAAACGGGAAACACACTAGATAGCGATCTGTGTTGAAACAACATGAACCAGCCATTTTCGATCGGTTGGCATAGAATCTGCCTTCTAGGACAAGGCATTCAGGGTTCGAGTCCTGGTACTGTCTAGGAATATTGTTTGTAGTCCGTATCGTATTTTAAAAACTGACAACGTACCTTTGTTAAATTATTATTGTTTATTCAGACAAAGACGTAGGTAGTCTCATCTCGTCTGGTTTGTCGATGAAAGAATGGCCGGGACAGTAATTATAAGTCCCCCCCTCCCCCTAAAAAAAGTTACTTTCCCTCCTTGTAAATAAAGGTACATTTCTTCTGAATTTTTCATTACGTATTAGTGTAAATATAAGGATATCATGGACGGGTAGTAATTCATTTATGAAAAAAAAACCACTTTGGTAAACTATGGCGGGTGTTCAAACCCCAACTTTCCTGTAACCGGTAAATTAAGACTAGATGAGCTTGACATTTAGTCTGCGTGCCCACCGGCGCGGGTTATAAATAGTAAATTTTTCATATTTTATTTTAAATTAAAATATAATTTCAAGTAATATTGAAAATGGTTCCTTAAATTAGTTCAGTGTATGTTGTAACCCGAAAGGAGATTGAGAAGTGAAGGAAATTAAATAAAAACATGTTTTTGAGAGTTTGATAGAGTTTATAGCTTCAATGACACGACTGATTACAATAATTATTTAATTGAGTCGTGTTCGTAACAATGACCTTCGCGAAGTGATATATTTACATTTGTTGAGAACTGCGTAGTTAAAAAAAAAAAAACAACAACACAATAAATCAATCTCCAGATCTATAAGGAGATAAACTATAAGGCTACGGCCACACTTGCGACCTGGTCGCCGCGTTTAATCACCAGTTATCATGGCACCAAGGCGTGAATATGTGTTATTAGCCATAGTAGTATGAAGAAGAAACGTAAATCTAGATAATACCGTGTCCACCCCATTAATATGCAGAGAGGTGACCTGGTGGTCTAGGGGTAAGGTGTCAGACTTCTGTGCTGGTGGTCCGGGGTTCAATCCTCGGTCCCGGCATAGATTTATCTGATTGCCAAACCCTTCCTTCACCTCTGACAAGACGTGTATTAATCAAAACTTGTGAATGTGAGGAATGCCAGGCCTCGACCGTGGTTCGGATCTCACGTTAAACTGTAGGTCCTTCATTTCATCTCACAATCAGCCTACCATTGCACATTAGCGTAAGTGCGTATAGCCCGAATGGTTAGTAAGACGCGGTGCTAATAATAATATGCAGAGATGTACTTATGGACAGACTTGTAAACAACCTGAGAACACACCCCTTTTTAATTATAATGTTTTCAGTGTCACGTATAAAATGCAATCTATCGCTTTGTTCACGTTATTAAAAAATATTATTTAAAAAGTGTAATTAATTACTATGAGTGTAAACAACCTTTGCACTACGAGCCCTTGCCAAGCATTTCAATCTATTGTTAGTTTGTATAATGTATATTGAATGATTTTATTATTTTATTTATTGTTTAGTTCATCCCAACCCTCCACTGTTGCAACAGCAACCTCTATCCAGAGCTTGGATTTAACAGCCCTGTTTGCGTAGTCTCGATATTTCAGAATCCACAGTGGTGATCTTGTATTTACTTCATTTATAAATAGCTCGGTATCAAACATTGCTAAGTACCGTACTCTACCTAGTCAAACTCCAGACGGGCGGGAAACACTGGGCGGTTGGGTGGAGGAGTGGTAGCGTGGTCCTGAACACCTCAGAGTCCTTTTATGCACGGCGTAAGTGTCGTCGTACGCCCGACGGCATGAAAACGCCGCGTTCTGATTTAAAACCTTCTTCTTTGGCCCAAAGGTCCGGTGGTGCCAGTCGCAAACAATATTTTTGAACCTCTGAGTCCAGAATCCCAAAAAATCATTGATATCACATTAATTTTTATATTATGCTAGATATTTATTTTATGCGTAGTTATTTAATCATAACTTACCAATTTTCACTTTGTCTTTTGCATCCATTCCTTGATAGTCTGGATAGAATATTCCAAATACTTGGTTTGATTCTTATTTCGTCTATGAACCGTTCCGTGTCTATATTTTCCATTCCGGACTCAATAAATGATTAATTAAATGAGTTTTATAAATAAACAGTAAACAACAAAGAGAACAGTGAAAAGATCGCACAAAAAAACAACTTGATAAAATTATGTATAAAATAATGAAATGAATAAAATGGTTGTTTAAATACCGAGACAAAACAATACTGTGATGAGTGATGACACTGAATAATTACGAGATAGTGAAACGAAATTGGCTGCCCTGCTGTTTTTTTTCAACCGGCGACACGAAACGCCGCGTTTGCATAAATGGTATGGTATGTTTTCCATATAGCCCAGTGTACTTTCAAGACGTCGGGCGTACAGCGTTCTCTAGATCACGACGACATGTTTTTCAGAACGCGGCAGTAAAATTTGCATAAAGAGAACCAGTGCTCCCTGTGTAAAGTCTGTTCAGCGTAGGAATTGTTTTCTAAAAGGCCCTTTTCCCTACCAGAAAGCTATTATATAATAGGATTTTGTTAGGAAAAAAGACCTTTCAGAGAGTAATTCCTACCGTGAATGGCGTATACTTAGAGAACGCGGCGTTTCATGTCGTCGGGCGTACGACGACATGAAACGCCGTGCATAAAAGGGGTATTATCGGTCGACATTTTAACTTAGGATGAAGCAAGCAAACCCACACAAGTGTCCAGTGTTCTCGCGACAGGCTGCGACACGAACGCAAGTGTGGCCACCTCCATAAGAAATAAAGGCGAGCGTATTTGTCGTTGCGACCTGAAAACGCTCACGAAAGCGTTTTAAAATCTGTCGCTGATCGCCAAGTGTGGCCACCTCCATAAGAATCAATGTAATACACTACTGCGACCTGGTCGCAAGCGTGGCCGTAGCCTAATACGTAGTCTACTCACGAATCTGTGAGGTTTTTTTACACAGTTGTAAGATAATTTTATATTGCCATACGGCAGGTTATGTAGCTTATGACAGGTAGTTACCGGTATACATGTACAGTACTTACGCCTTCCTTTCCAGTTTCGAATGGAAATATACTAGCATATCCATTGTAAAGACCTTCCTCATCTAGCTTTAATAAAGTTACCAGACTTACTTTCATGTATTCATACGCCGAATCATGTGGCTTATGACAGTTAGTTACACGTATAAATACTTAATCCTTCCTAAACGACCTTCTAAATAGACTATAGGTGGCAGTAGGAAGAAACTTTCTTATCTGGATTTAATTTTTTTTTTTTTACCTGATTAACTTTATAGTTTAATGTATTCATGTGGCTTTTGACAGGTAGTTACCGGTAGCTGTAATCAAACGTGCCATTTTATAAGTTACAAAGTTTCCCGCAACTTGTGCGGCCATGACTACGAGAATAATAATTCGACGAGGACGGATGCAGGAGGAATAGACAGCCTCTACTCGCCGTCACAAACCCGCATACAAAGAGGTTTTACTACCGTGGCTGAAGGGCGGAGCGATAACAACCGAATCCGAAGAGCGAGAGAGAGGGCGCTACGATAGGTAGAGAGGGCGCTATGATAGGTTAAAGTAAAGGGTCATATCGCAGCCGATTAACCAGAATATTAGATACACGACTCATCTTGAACAAAAATAACGTCCCGAAGTGAGTTTTTTTAGCACCATGTCTTACTTACTACCCATCCGGAAGTATTTGGAAGGTTATATTTAGAGGAAGTGTACCCGCATTCGCGTGAAGGGAGAGTGTAAAACAATTTTGGAAAAAAAAACCTAAGTACACCCAACCGAGATTCGAAACTCGATCGCCCCGTCATCGGCGAGTAGAGCGTTAGACCACGCGGCCACCGAAACAGGTTGCAGTTTTTTGCAACATTAATTTGACAACAGCGAAATTGGGATCAGTTTATTAGATTTTTCCTAATTTTTAAATAATCATTTTTCCATTTTTTTTTGTAATTTTTTAAAATTTGGTCAGACGAGTTTTACTGGTGTCAACTATATTGTTTTACAAAAGTAGAAAACAGCATTGCGAAGTGACGCCAGGTTAGAGCTAAGTTCTTTTAGTAATAGTAATTGGGAAGAAATGTACTAAAGGCCTTTTCCCCTGTCAGAAATCTAACATATAAGTAGGGATTTTGTAAGAGAAAGCACCTTCCAGACGTTCTATTCCTAATATAGACAAAGTATATATTATATACCTAAGTTAAAGGTTATCCGTGGGGTAAAATGGGCTTTTGTGACAATTGACCCGAGGCAAATTTTGCCCAAAAAGATTTCCCTCGACGACTCTGGACAACTCAACTCAACTACAAAGCTTTGTGGTCAATATGTGGGTGTGAAAAGCAATTGTTATTGCTTTATCGACTATAGGCGTCGATAGCTATTAATTATTATGGGGGGGGGGGGGATAGAATGCACCCACTTTAACTTTAAACTAGAAAATAAAAATAATTTCTTACCAAATGAATAATATAGATGATATGATAGCAGAATTCATTCTACAAGTTATATAAAGACAAGTTACCTTGATCATTTATGCACTGTTTCAAACGTGGATTTTCAATTTATTTAATAAAACCATCCATTGTTCCTGGAGAAATCGAATAGGGAGTAGAAAATTGTTTTGAGGTCATTAGTACAGAAAACAGTTTTAAGATCATTAGACTTGTAAGGTAGGTAGGTATTGAGTTGCGCCCTGCGACCACCAAACCTACCCGAGGGAGGAGTACCCAATTTCATCCAGCCGCGTTTCACCTATATATATATATATATAATATATATATATATATATATATATGCCATATTCTCCCTTCCTCTATTCCTCTTGCTCGTAATTCGTTGTCTATGCCTTCTCTCCCCAACTTGTTCTTGGTCTTCCTCGCTTTCTATCACCTACCTAACTCTATTAATAGATCCATAAAGTTAGTCAGCTGTTTACAATAATAATATAACAAACATTCCATATTTATTTGAATTTTGCCTAGGTCAACTTATGTTATGTTAGGCTAGGTAAGGTTAGGTTGTTTTATGTAACATTTGACTGTAGAATTGACAGAATTATACTTTTATGTATCATTCTGAACATACTTTAGTCCATCCCTCCAAAAGCATTTTATTTCTTAGCCTTTACTCCTTCGAACGCAATTCAGGGGGCAACAAAATATGTGCCGGGGGAAGGGGGAAGTTCCCCCTTATAACGACGCCCGTTCATTTGATAATGTTTTTGTTAGAATAAATGAAATAGAAGTGTATAACTTTTAATTTTGTGATACATCGATTGCACTCCTGTCATTTAAATAATCTGAAAAAAATAAATCCGAAAATTTACAGTAATGAATTTTTTTCCATCTCACATCTTTAGTGCTGTGCTAAGCTGAACAATATTCTACCTTTGACTATACGCGCCGTGACCTTGATCGCGGCGGCACGAGGCACAGACCACGGGTTCCTCTTCCCAGACAGATGTTTCAGGCAAGAAACACAGACCCCACAACCCCCGTTCCTTTCCCCTCAATCATCAACTACCTGCGGCCGTAGCCACGATAGAGAACGTTGGGTTTCAGAACCTAACATACCCACCCTCCTGTGAAAGTAGGCGAGATAAGAGTGAATCAGGGTTCATTATAAGTGAGGTCCAATACTCTCATAGTCCCATATATGCTAGATGAACGTTACCACGAATTAATGGAGGGATGGAAGTCATTGAGAGTTAAAGGGGGTGGGGGAGCCAGCACGATTAAAGGGGGATATAAGTCCTTGCCAGTTAAAGGGGGATATAGGTCCTTGTGAGATAAAGGACAAGTCCTTGCAAGTTGAAGAGGGATATATGTGATTGCAAGTTAAAGGGAAGTGGAAATTTATGTTAGTTAAAGGGGGATAGAAGTCCCTGCGAGTTAAAGGGGGATATAGGTCCTTGTGAGATAAAAGAGGACAAGTCCTTGCAAGTTGAAGAGGGATATAAGTGATTGCAAGTTAAAGGGAAGTGGAAGTCCCTGCGAGTTAAAGGGGGATCTCTGTCCCTACAAGTTAAAGAGAAGTGGAAGTCCCTGCAAGTTAAAGGGTGATCTCTGTCCCTACAAGTTAAAGAGAAGTGGAAGTCCCTGCGAGCTAAAGGGTGATATGGATATAAGTCAATTTAAGTCCCCACGAGTTAAAGGGGGATGGAAGGCACTGCATGTTAAAGGGAAGTGGAAGTCTCTGTGAGTTAAAGGGTGATATAGATATAAGTGACTGTAAGTCCCTACGAGTTAGATGGGGATAGAAGTCCCTGTGAGTCAAAGGAGGATTTAAGTACCGGCGAGTTAAAGGGAGGTGGAAGTCACAGAGAATTAAAAGGAAATAAAAGTTACCAAGAGTTAGAGGGGGTATTTTATAATATAACCCCTTTTCGACACATAGTGTAGGTCATGAGAAAAACCCAAAACATGTTTTAAGGAACTGTCGTATTTTGTCAGTTTCACCTCTCGTATACTTTTCCATCTATTAGTGTCTGAAAATTGTTGGCGGACTAAAAAACACTGTCGAAAGGATAACAACTTCCTCCTGCCCCTTCCTTAACGTTTTAACTTCGAAGACACGACACGGTAACCTAGCAAAGACGAATGAAGACTCTCGAGTGAATTATAAGGACAAGAGGAAGGGGTGGGGTAAGGGGGGAGCCTAACAGCTGGTTTGGCCTGTCAGGGGTCTAATAACGCAACCCGCAGAGCTCATCAGTTCAGCGGGACAGACGCACACATCCAAGAACAGGCGGAGATGGGATTCACAGGCCGCCGAAACAAGGCAGTGCTTGTTTGTTGGTGGTTCCGCTGGCGCTTCCAAAGCAACTAAGTCTGTGTGAATCCATAATTTTCAAATTTGAATCGAATCTGAATCTCGGTTAACTTCTCGAATTGAATCCGAATCAAATCTCATGCCTAAAAAAATATCTAGTCGAGTTTGAATTGAATTTCATGCTAATTTGATAGAATCGAGTTCTAGTCGAGTTTCATGTTAAAAAAAAAAAGGATCGAATATTTTATTTTAGGCTTGCTATGATAATGTTTCAAATCAAATCCATGCTAAATATTTTACAATGTTAAGTTTCCGAATCCAATCCAATAATAAAATAGTTAAACATATTTAGTAACTATTTTAACCAGCAATAACGACATTAGACAGTAAATTAGGAAAATATGACATGCTATTTATTAATCGGTCAGTAAGTTGTTGTCATCTCGTCTGCTGTCAAGGAATGTAAAACTCACCATACAAAACAATAACTTTACAGATTGTTCTCTATGTTCGTGAAACATGGTCTCTTATACTCCATTCACGGTAGGAATTACTCTCTTAAAGGTCGTTTTTCCTAACAAAATCCTACTATATATTAGCTTTCTGGTAGGGAAAAAGGCCTTTCAGAAAACAATTCCTACGCTGAACAGACTTGACCTTACGTGACGAAAACAAATTTAGGGTGTTCGAAAACAAGGTGCTTAGGAAGATATTTGGTCCAAAAAGAGATGAGGATATACCGGGGAGTGGAGGAGGTCACATAATGTGTACTCATAAGACATCATTAGGATAGTTAAGTCTCGTAGATTACGGTGGGAAGGACATGCATGCAGCGTGAATGGGAGAATCTAGAATCTTGTTCAGGGTACTGACTGTCAAACCCAACGGGATGAGACCATTGGGAAGACCTAGACGCAGATAACATTAGAATGGACCTGAAAGAAGGGCGTAATGAAGTGGACTGGAAATAACTAGGGGATAGTTGGGGTACTTTTGTAAGTGTGGCAATGCACTTTCGGGTTCCTAATACCATGGAGTAAATAAGTGTAATTTTTAAAACTAATATTAATCATGGATTTAAAAAGTTTTTTTTTCTGGGCTTATTTTTGACCTCTTCCCAAACTCTCATCACACCTGCTGACCCTTCCTCCGCAGCACACTGGTTTAAAAACGCCGAGTTAGCCATTAGTCTAGGCCCTAGGGTTTAGTGTGTTTGTTGGAATGTAGGTTATTGATGAGGTCTGACTCCTATCTTGATCGCGCATGCGCGTCAGACGGAGCGACCTCTCCCAACGTGACATGACGCAACACGGAAGTTGGAGAGCAAGCAAAATATTCTCACAAATAACTGTACATACGCGAATAATAAGCTGCTACAGCATACATTAATATCGACATGTGTGCATCCTACAAATCAACATCGAGATAAGGTTTCACTTGAATAGTCTAATGCAAACTTATTTATTTGGACTAAGCATATTTGTAGATTATTGATTAATGCTTTTAGGTTACAACGGATTATGCTAAAATAGTATCAAGATAAGACGATGTATTTTAACATGAAGCAAGGACCATCAGTTCGTCAAACTCGTCTTATCTGATCTACTGGTGAAGGAGAGGTCAGAGTTCAAATACCGGACGGGCGAGACAAGGTGTCCCCTATCCCCTCCTTTTACACACCAGTTTGCTACCCCCCCCCTCCCGGAAAAGGTGGGAGCATTTATTCCCAATTCTACCTTACGCATCTCTATACCTTTAGTGTAATTAAATGCGGATATCCCGACGGACAGTAAGACAAGGTACAAAAAACAACAACTCATCAGTATGAAGACCTAAAGAACTAATAAACATTTCCAAATAGGTTTTGATTTTTATAAATGAAGAGCTTTCGTCAGACAGTTTAACATAAAAGGGTGAAAATACTTTTTTTTTTAATTCTGCACGTAACACTATTAATTTTTGGAAGATTTTATTTGTAGTCTTTTATCATTATCACCATCATCAACTGTTTCAAGCCTGTGGCCGGGTTAGTTTAGTAACATGCCTCCCTCTATTCTTCCATCACTCTTCCTCCCTTAATTTCTTCCATTCTCCTCCTCTCACTCGAACACTTTCTGTTATATGCTCCTCCTATCTCTTTCTTGGCCTCTCTTGCAGTCTTTTTCCCACATACTTCATTTCCAACATTTTCTTCGGCATCTTCTTTTTACATTCTCATTACATGCCCATACCATCTCAGTCTTGCTTCTAATGTGAGTATCCAAGATTGACCCAATATGTATCTGTTCATTTAGCTATTTACCTATTTATTTATTTGTTTACCTATCTAACTAACATGTCAAAATCGTCACAACCTGTCAAAAGTGATAGCTACAGAACAGAAGACTGCGTATGAATATTTGAAAGTAGATTTTGAATTGTTAGCGAAGGTGCTTTCTAAAAACTGATAGTTTATATTTGATAAAAAAAAGAAAAAGAATGTATAAAAGAATCTCAATCTTAGCAATATTTTTCAAATATATATATATATATAATATATATATATATATATATATATATATATAAAACTGTATTCAATTATTTTGAGGTGACTTTATTTAAATTTTAGGTATAGGCTATAGCGTGCACTTTATGAACTCTCGGCTGACTATTTCAACACACAACTTATAAACTAACTTAGCTCTAGAACAAACACAGCATCCAGCCACCCAGCCTTCAATTCATCACTGTGAAAGGGGAAACCCAAAATTCACTATTAATACATTTTCGGCCCTGCTGGGAATCGAGCTTGGGACCCTTATCTGAACTAAGGTGTCAGTATACTTTTTTTTTAAGTCAATACTTAAACAAAATGATTAGATACATTTTCGAGAAGCTACCACGTTGGGTAAATTAAACTTAATTTATTTCATATACATGATAAACTGTCGGATAAGTTTATAAATACCAAATTTGAAGAAAATACTTCGTGTCATTTAGCACAACACAATTTATAAAAAATATAAAAACTGGACGTTAACCATCTAGTTGAGTAATTAATTACCGGCCTAATTGGGTTCCTATCCCATATAAATGTTTTAAATTTTATAAAAATGTTTAGAGTCGTTTATGAAGTAACCTATTTTGCGTTAGATGATTTGAGAAAATTATACATCTTTTTAAATTTTAGACGTTTGTATTTTTCCCTCATAGATATAGGATAAAAGCATTTCTAAATATAGAATCAAATTTGAAAAATAAAAGTAAATTAACCCAAGCTCTAGAGAAATTCACGGACATAGGCTTTTTCATACAGGTGCCAACTTAAAAATAACCTTTTATGGATCCTGGTGAACAAAAAAATACATTCTCGTTCAAATCGCCAGATTTACAGCATCTATATTTTCTAACCCGGGCCGCGGTCTGTATGTCAAGCTAATTTAGTCTGGTTTGCCAGTAACGTGGGGTTAGGGTTCGAATCCCGGTATAGTATATTGAGGGTGTTTTTTTACTAAATGGTACCCACTCTACACGAATGAGGGTACATTTCCTTTAAATTCTACCTTCCTCGTTCCAACCTCAAGATCGTAATTAATTGATATGCGTATAGACCGAACGGGTACTATGAAACTGGCCCTATGACATAGTGAATTTCTTCTTCTTCTTGTATGCTTCGCAAAGACTTAAATTATTAAGTAAAAATACAGATAAGCAGTTTGTACAACTTTACTCTTATTACGAGTCCGACACCTTAGGTCAGTCGGTAACGTGTCTGTCAGCTGAGATATGGGTCACAGGTTCAATTCCTGACATTGACAGAAATTTTATTATTGGTTAAAAGTGGGTTACCTCTTTCCTTCACGGTGATGAATTAACGGCTGGATGTTGTGTTTGTTCTAAAATAAAGTAAGTTTGTAAGTCTTGTGCTGATATAATCAGTCGGTTCATAAAGTGCACGTCAAATACCTCAAATAAAATAAACTTAAAATCATGAAAATGATAATACAATGAGCGGACAGTGAAATAAATAACTATAAGTAGGCCCATCGTGTAGAGCCAGACTGCCGAGGACGGAGAGATCGAGGTTCGAATCTTGGTCGGGTGAACTGGGGGGAGGGGGGGTTCCCTAAAATGGTTTTCCACTCTCCCTCCACGCAAATACGGGTTCAATTCCTCTAAATCCAACCTTACCAATTCCTAATACATTAGCGTAATTAGTACTTAACCGTATAACCCAAACGGGTAGTAAGACGCGGTGCTAAATAAAGAAACTTTAAGTAAAGGGACGGATTCCCCCCTTTTGGTGGAAAACCTTCTCAATTACACCTTTTGAAAATCAAATAGGTCAAGATCTTTAGAATTGTGGAGTCATACAAGGAGACAGAAACTATTCTTTGTGTAGCATAATGTTTGGTTACATTCAAAGAATTTTGTTGAGTTTTCGCAAAAACTCGGAATCTTGAACTTGTTGCTGTTTTACATGTTCTCCAAATTTCTATACGCCCTAATTTACAAAATAAAAAAAAAGAAGAAGAAGGGAATATCAGACTAGAGTCGATCAAC
The DNA here is from genome assembly GCA_033556935.1 of Timema podura. Classification (NCBI taxonomy): domain Eukaryota; kingdom Metazoa; phylum Arthropoda; class Insecta; order Phasmatodea; family Timematidae; genus Timema; species Timema podura. Next base: position 52,662,984 of record JAVRXN010000002.1, on the reverse strand, counting down.
GAACCTTTAAGACCTCGACATTCAACACGCAATACTACCTACCATCTGGCAAAGAAAATGTTGGCAGCTCGCAAAAGGGAGCAACGTTTACCGTCTAGTCTACTTTGCGAGATGTCAACAAAATTAATTAACGTTTCAAGCTGTCGTGATTGGAAGGAAACGCACGCTAACCCCTCCCCCACCAACCGGCGCTACAGCGAGATAGGATGTGGTGAGTCTTTGGATCTCTCGAAAACTTGGTGTGGTAAAGAAGAAGGGAATTGAGGAAGAACTAGCAGCAATATTCTTGCCAAATAAAACAGACTAAAATTCTTTAGATCACAGGACATTTTTCAAAAAAATATACATTTAAACAAGTTAAAATATATATTTTTTACTTAAAAATGTGGATGTAAATGCGGCAATTAACTTTCGAGTTCCTAATGCCATAGAGTAAGTAAAAAAAACGTAGATTTTTTTTCCCCTATACTTAAAACTAACCAAAAATTATTAGCAGCTTAGACTCTATTTAGAGTTAACTCCGAATCCCTCGTATTCTAACCGCTTTCAAATAATTTAATAAGTGCTGTAATGACTCATGGCCTTAATTTGATATTAAAAACGTGTTCGCATGATTTAGTCAGCACTTTTAACAGTTTAACAAGGCACTTTGTTGAACGAAACATTTGATAAAACTTGGGTCTTCAGTGTCAAGGAGGGTTCGAATACTGACGATGCTGACAAATATATACTCCATTCACGGTAGGAATTACTCTCTGAAAGGTCTTTTTTCCTACCAATATCCTACTATATAATAGATTTCTGGTAGTTAAAAAGGCATTTCAGAAAACAATTCCTACGTTGAACAGACTTTACTTACTCTTTGTATATCTGACACCTTAGCTCAGTCAATAGCATGTCTGTCTACTGAGTTAAGGGTCTCGGGTTAGATTTCTGACATGGCTAAAAATTCATGATTGGTAAAATGTGGGTTTCCCCTTTCACAGTGATTAATTAACGGTCGGGGACTGAGTGTTGTCTCTAGTATTACAGATTTAAATTGGTTTATAAGTCGTTCAGAAAGTGTACGTTAAATACCTCAAATAAACTAAAATAAAACAATTCTTTGTAAGCCAGGTTGTTTTTTCTCTCCAATTAATAGCCTTCTAGGTATTGGGATCGGCGTGGGTAATATGTAGTCTATAAGGCGTAAGTTTATATGTTAAATTAGTTTGTACTGTCCAATTTTCATAGAAACAGCCTTTGAGGAAATACAAAAATGTTATTTGCTCTCAACATTGATAGTATTTTACTATAATATTAGTGTTTTTTTTAACACCACGTCTTATTATCCATTGGGCTAATTTATGTACATGCTAATGGTTTTAGGGATTAGGAAGGTTATATTCAAAAGAAGTGTACCCGCATTTGTGTGGAGGGAGAGTGAAAGACCATTTAGGAAAAACCACCCTCAGTACACGCGACTGAAATTCGAACCTCAATCTCCCCGTCATCGGCAGTCTAATCTACTGCGAGAGTAGCGCCTTAGACCATGCGGCCAACAAAACGGCTATTATTAGTGTTGTTTTATAGTTAGTTTATTTATAAAATATATATGAAAGAGATAGCTGCAGATCACACGATTTGACATAATAACACTTGAACCTAGATATATTAACGAGAGCTCGTGTTCTGACCTAATACTCGTATATGTGTTTAAAACGTTAACTGCGCCAATAAAAACAAACAAGTTTAACAAATATCTTATCGAAGCTTTCAAAAAAGAATATAGTGCAGTTCATTCACATAATGTTAGAAAACAGTTATCAGTATTCCCTAATCTCAAACAAACAATAGAACATGTCACAAGATAAAACTTGGAATAGTGGAAGAATACAAGGAAACGGACATCCTTAAATCTAATTTTATTCACGAAATAAGAAGGCTTGACGCCAATAAACGCAGCGAAGACCCGATTCAAAATAGCGGTTACTCTACAAAGCTATGAGGCAAAGGAGAGCGGATCGCGCCTGATTCTGATCCGGGAAGTCAGTTGGTTCGATCCCGACCAGCTGAATTGTGATGGTTTTCATCAAGGCCGTAGTCAGGGGGGGTTTTCGGGGTTCAAACCCCCCCCCCCCCGAAATTTTATGAACAAAATATATATGGCTTTATTTATGGTTCAAACAATATCAAAATTAAGGTACAAGTACAAATTAGGCGTCTATGTTACCATAAAAAGCACTTCAGAGAGCTTCCAGAGGTGTTTATTAATTAAAATTTTTTCTAGCCTTCGGCAGTTATGGTGTTATGTTACCATAAAAAACATTTTAGAGAGCTTCTAGAGCCGTTTAATAATTAGAATTTGTCCTAGCCTCCGATAGTAAGGGGGTAGTGTTGCCATAAAAAACACTCCAGATAGCTTATAGAACAGTTTTTTATTTAGAATTTTTTTCTAGACTCCATCAATTAGGGGATGGGCCCACCAAACCCCCCCTGAAATTATTGGCTGGCTACGGCCTTGGTTTTCATCAATCTTTCTCACTAGTGCAATTTATTTTTAAAAAATACACCCTAAAAAGAGAACGCCAGAATGAAGATTGGGGCTTTTATTTGCATAATTTTGACTTTCCCTATAAAAAATAACTTCTGACGTAATTGCTGAAATCGAACCCCTTTGATACCGTTTTAAATCAAGAAGAATATCAAGAAATGAACCAACTTCGGTGGTCGTATGGTCTAAGACAACATTCTTACAGTAGACTGGATTCCCAATTACGGAGAGATCGGGGTTCTATTCCCTGTCGGATGTAAGGAAAGTGGTTTTTCCCCTCTCTCGCATCTTTAATCGACACTAGAGCAAATGTAATCATCCTATAAAAGTAGTCAACTTAACTAACGAATGTTTTAAAGGCAGAGAATAAGTAGTGTAGGATTTGAAGTCAATTAATTATGATGTAATGTTTTAATACTATTAATGAGTTTTTAATAGCAGTAGAACCGTGATGATCTGTAAAAGTGTGATTATTAGATAATGTGATACTTGTAAAATGAAACATAAAACTTACAACATTTGCTGTCCATTTGTACTCTGTTATGAATAGGTAAGTAAGATATACCTACATTATTTCAAATATTATAATTATTTTATTTTAAAACGGTCATATTAGATCATGTTCATGTCTTTCGGGACTAAATTTCAGCGACATACATACATTTCCATTAATAATGATAAGTCGAAATTGGTGGTCTTGGGATGAAGTGCTCACCTTAGGACTCGATGTTAGTGGGTTCAAACCCCGCCGGGGTCGACGGATTTTTTCTTGTGAGATAAAAATCCGTAGCACAACTTCCTTCGGAGGGTAAATAAAGCCATCTTGTTTCATGTCAATTGTGGCATGTAATCACTAACTATAAATTATAAGTATCCATTTGTTCAAATAATGCAATAATTTTTGTATTGACTTATGGCCTTAAGTTGATATTTAAAATACATTAATACATATGTATTAGGGCCTACTATATTTTATTCGTTATTACATACAATACATTATGGAAGTCTAGTAATAATGGAATGATTCAATCCCAGGGGAGGTCAAACATTTTGGCATTAACGAATAATAAATGGAATACTTGACACCAGTTTGGGTCGAACCTTTGTGATGGTTTGGTAAATTTAAATAATCTATATACTTTGAAAGCTTGAGGTGGGGCTCTAAGGAACGCGAGAAAATGTCAGTGTTTTTGTAGTTTTTATATCAAAACATTTATTTGGTCAAAATAAATCAAATATTGCTTCAATCCAGACAAAGAGTTTAATTTCTCTTCACACGGTGACCTCAAAAGTAGTTAATCTAATGACAACTTTTTCTCTTAATTTAAAAAGTTTGTTATCATGTGACGCTATGCTTATTACAGTTATTCAACAAATGTTGATATCGCCAAGTGGACGAAATTAAACTGAAGCAATATTTGATTTATTTTGGCCAGAGAAATGTTTTGCTATAAAACTGCAAAAATATTGGACTTTTCTCGAGTTCCCCTTATCACCACCTTAAACACAGCATCGATGAACCTCTTGAGCCACTCCTACCACCGAGCCACTAGCGCCACCCCGTCTCACCAAGCCACGAGCTGCGCATGAATGACGCAAATGCGAGGTGAGAGGTAATACAGTCCTATTTTCATAGAAAATTTTTTTAGAAGATAGAAACATTTTTTTTGTGACCAAAATTGATAAGATTTTACAATTTTGTAGGTAAAGTAGAAGCTCGATAATCCGACACCATTAAGACAAGCCTAGTGTCGGGTAGTATGTTAAGTGTATTTAATGAAGAAATATTTTGTTTGTTTTGGATAAAAAAATATTCTTTGGATTGAAAGAAATACGGACTTTATTGGCGTTACCTCCCCACCCAAAGTCGTGGATGTTCTCTCTCTCTCTCTCAACGCTGTAAGTCAGAACTGAACCCGAAGCGCGCGAAAAGTAACCAGCAACTAGTCCAGGACAACGAAGCCAGGTGCCGTTATGGCCAGCAGAGGCCCCATCACCTGTAATTATAACTCAAGACATGGGAAGGGGGACGGAGGAGGCTGATTGTTTGGTTACCGGAGATATTTTGAAACATTATTTATTTTTAACTGTGAAAATAAGTTAATGGGGTTACAACTAACTATGTCCACGGTTTAGAAACCATTTAAACAATAGCCTTATTGCAAATGTGCCTTTTTACATTCTCTCGACACCTCAGTGAGAAAGTATTGTGATCGTCAATAAAATCGAACTTGAGATTTTGATGAATGTCAACGTTTCATGGCCCCCTGAAACTAAAAAAGTGATTTTCGCAATGCCGTCTATATGTCTGTCTGTCCGTCTGTCTGTACCTCAGGCTAGAGCCGAAACTATTTTACGGATCGGGCTATAACTTCGTGTTCATAAGGTTCTTCCGAAGGAATTTTTGAATTTAATATCCAACCCTAAATTTAAGGGTAGTTTACTGAAGGACAAAAAGAGAAAAAGTAGATTTTCTCAAAACTAGCTTTAATGATTTTGATTACATTTTATATCTAGACATTATTTATCATTATAAACAAGATGAAAATTCTAATTTTATCATGAAAATGACTTTTAAGATATTTACATAGGGGAAATTTTCCAATTTTCATAATTTCGCCACAACTATTTGAGATACTAAATAACTTATCATTGTAAAGTTGTAGTACTATTAAAGAAAAAAATCTTTTATTTGAAATATATTTTTATAAAACCAATTGTTTCTCAGATATAAGTAAATATAATATAACCTTTTTAATTCAAGTTTGAAAATTAATTTGATTCTTATGCTCTTTAGTGGAAAAAGATATTTCTCTTTTCTCAATATTTCTGTAACAGGGTTCCGAGTTCCTAACGACATTGAGTAAGTAACAGTGTATATTATTTCATTTATGATCATTGATGTAGTGTTTCTACAACAATGTATATAACTTTGATTTTGTTTCACAAATCCTGTGAGTTTTTAGTAAATGTCTATTTTAAGATAAAAGCGGGAGAAAGTCTAAATTTATTTTACTAATTCATAACCTGAATAATAAAATCAAATATATTTAGTAATTACCTATTAACGTTAAAGATAGCCCAAATAAAGAGAAAATGGCAGAAGTTATTTAAAGTGAAGAGGAAGAAAGCTTAGATTGAATTTTGCATTATGGTAGATTTTATAGCAAATATAATTTTTTGGTTTGCTGATGCCGTAAAAGTCAGGGTTCGAATCTATGCCGGTCTAAATAAGGTGTTTTTTCAAAATAATTTACCACTCTTCGTACACACACATATGAGTACTTTTACCTCAATTTTGAAAGGATGTTACGGATAAGATTTTTATTATGATACCGTATTCTATCATTCCCACGCGATCGATCCGAGAGTGCAGGGGTGTAGGAGGGGAGAGGGTCTGTCCTCTTATCCTGGCCTCTCGGCACGGAATAACCGCGACAAGTTCCCGTCAAAAGATATTAAAGGTTTGCTCCCACCAAGCCGAACCGAAGTGGGGAAGCCAGTACCACTCACATCTAGTCGAATAAAATCGGTTCCGAAGTGCGGTATTTTGACTCTTATATCTAAGCGAAGAGGAAAATCGTAATACAGGAAAGTGCAAGGTGTCATCCTGCCTCCCTTACGTGTGCACGATCTTCTGGAACGTTTCACGTAGCGATATGAGAGTTCAGCGATGGAGTCAAGCGAGAGGAAGAAGAAAGGCGTCGACGTCGGGATCGGAGCGCACCCGCGCACGAGGCGAAGAAACCAGGGAGTCGGCCGGCTCCTGTCCGCAAGAAGTCAGCGGCGAGCATCGGAGGAACACCACGCCGTCAGCAACAGACCTGTGTAGCCCATCATGGTCGGGAAGGAGGCGGTGGGCGGGAGGGGGAGGGGGTGAAGTTTCCGTTAGCTGAAGGCACTTCCGGTCAAGAAGGAGCTTGTGAGTCTGGTGACAAGTGGACCTTATCCCGAAGACCAAGACTTTAGCGGTTGCGGCCCTCTCGAAGGCCAACACGTCTGCTGGCGTGACCTCTCCAACTCCCGGAGGTGATCGTGCCACTGGCGGCTGCCATCAAGAGTCGCTTGCCCTTCTCAGGGCGGGTGACGATACGGCCCTTTATTAGGCCACCGAGGCATCCGGTATGGTTGTAAGGTAACCATGAGATCGTGTATGACTCCAGTGTGGTACTATGGGAGCTTACCGCACCCTCCAAAGGCTTTTTACTAGTTTCGTGGTCCAGCACGGGTCCTACGAGCTATGCAAGAAGCGGCTGGTCAGGGTTGTGTTCAAGGGGCTTTTGACCAACACAAAGCCGGATGACGTCCGGAGAGAACTGGAGAAGATGGGATTCCCCGTGAAAACCATCACTCAGATGCTCTCCCAATGGACACGGGACCGGAAGAGCGGAGAGGCAGAAATTGGCAAAATTCGTCGTCTCTGACTCCCGTAGAGCATACTGCAAGGCTGTATCTGTATACTGTTACAGTCCTGCGTAGGTTCCGCATCTCGGTGGATAAGTATAAGTCACCCAGTGGCCTCGTTCAGTGAAAGAACTGCTACCGGTTCGGTCATGTGCGAAAGGATTGCCGCGTCAGTCCGAAATGTTGGTTCTGTGTTGGTTACCACGAGAGGGGCGGTTGCCCGGAGGAGAGGCGATCCCCCCCCCCTCCCCCCGAAGTGCCTGCACTGCTCGGAAACTCACTCCTCGGCTTGGCGGGGCTGCCCGACGTATAATGCCCGGCGTATGGGGCGCAGAGACGGCACAAGCTTCCAAGGTTCGTGAAGGGAGGACGAATGGCTTAAACGAAGGCAAGAAGCCCTCGGGGCACGTTGCAGAACGGAAGGTGACCGTGGCTCCTTCTTCAACAAAGCCACTGGTAAAATCTTTCGCCAGTGCATTGTTAGGGAGACCAACCCCTTCCTCCGGGCCATGGCTCCCGCCAAAGCCGCAGTCCCGGAGGCTGGAGATGCCCGCCATCAAAGGTCACTTCCGGAAGCTTGTGCAGGACTTCTATGACAGGCTTACCGGTGCCACCAATTCTCTTATACAGGGGCTTGGGAACTACGTCATAGATCCTAGCAGGTACCACCGACGTCCCAAAGGCCTGTTCAGATAAACGAGAAGTGTAAAATGTGGTCAGCGGGAGGCTCTCACCCAGCCCCGCCATAGAGTAGTGTCTTCGCACGTAACTCTAAAATCACATATCCGGTTTACAGTTTTCATTTCTCATAGTAATTAAAATATGTTTCGTACCCTAGTTTCAGTAACCTTCTCGAAATGCGACAATCCACCCTTACTGTTCAGTTCAGTCGACATCATGGTGTGACCAATTGGTCGGTACAGTGATGGGATTTGCTCTCGTGTTCCCCTTCAGGAAGCATTAGATCATGCCAATACGCGTCTGCGTAATGCATTAGGAGAGATCACTCCACAGTGAATGGTTTAGTAGCATTGGCACTTTGTGTATATGAACTGTAAGATTCAAATAAATGGAAGTAAACCTTCCTGTTCTATTTTCAAAATGTTTTGGCCTACTTACTCCCACGCGTTCTCTCTCGTTTTTATATTGCTATAGTTTTTATCATTATTATCATACATAAATCTGTAACCCTGAACTAAAGTTATTAGTTTTCTTCGTCCATTACCGCTTCACTTTAAACAAATAACATTAACTGGAAAATCTGCACTGCACCCAAGCTATTGAACACTTCCTTATCGCTGCGATAAAACTACACTGATCTGCTGAATATCTGTGAGCTTGCTCGGAAGCTACCGATTACTAAAACTTTGGAACAGTGTCGCTTTCGAACCGAAGAAAGTATTCTCGGCGGAGAATTATTTTCGCTTCAGTTTGTTTAGGTCAGTGGGTTTCAAATCCTTTTTGAGCTGACGTCCCCCTTGAATGATCGTAAAATTCCCACACCCCTTCCCTCCAACAATTTTTTTAGTCAAATTAACACACCCACCCTTCCTAAATTTTTTGACACAATTATAAAAAAAAATGTTAAAATGTTTGTTTACTAATCAATTCCTTATACAAAAACCAACGTAACACTGTTAGCGTAACGATACAAATAAAGTGACTGAAATTAATGTGATGGTTAGCAGAATTTTGTTTTTAAGTTATCTTGAATATTGGGCCTTACAACTGATAGGCAGTGTTGTCAATATCTCAAGAAAATAATTTTCTTTCTTTGGAAAATGGATTGAACTAAAGAATGATTTCAATTCTTAGCTGGTCTTAACGTTATTTCCTAACTGTTCCACGCCCCCTCAGAAAGTACTTCACGCCTCCCAGGTTGAGAACCATTGGTTTAGGTATAAGCGGGTCTATTTAAATATGTGGAAATAATATTTTTTATGGATGCCACGCTTCGGTTCGGTTCAACTAGATGAGAGCGGACCTTGAGACGCCGACCCGATAATCGTCATTTTACTTATAAGGACGTAAGGAACTATCGGTTGTGACGGGAAGTCGGGGAAATTAAGCTACTTTGACAAAGTGGATCCCTGAGCCAACTCGGTTATTCGTGCCACCTGTGTCTCACCAATCTCACTACAAACTATTTGACATTTTGTAGCGGCCGATCGTGACGTTAAAACGAGATCATTACTCCGTGAAACAGTGGCACAACGTCAATAAAAGGCTAGAACTTGTGATTATATTTTTGTGTTCATAGAATCAACACTTGAAGAACTATTTTGTATTTATCCCTGCAGGTTATTTTTTTATTCGTTGTGCTTAAGGGCCTATCACCTCCTCCCCCTCGTTTTACTACACGAGAAAACTTTAAGGAGGTGCAAAGACATTCGAATGGATACAAGATGGGAAACTATATAATTTGAAGAACCCACCCGCAAGGTTTTTAGTCCAAAGTCCGTTACACTAGCCGTGTGGCCGACCAACCTTGTTGGTTCGATAAACCTCTGTTTATCTGTGGTACGACGGAATAAAACATGAGCAGTAGTTCCATTGTGGAAGTTAGATCACAAGAAGTCACTTACCGTATCACCTGTCGTTGGGAAAGGAGGAATACTATTGGAAAGTAATATTCCAAAGTAAACCAGGGATGTACAAAAACACGCGCTCGTTTCTAATATAAACGGGGATTTAGTTATCAAGGGCGTAGAAAGGGGGGAGGGGGTCCCCCTCTGGAATTGAATGGACCCCCACTAGGGACAGTGTATAAGGAAATAAAAAAAGTTATATTTCCGATAAACGACAGTTTACGTATAAACACCTCTATTGTTTATAGGTTTGCCAACATTTTCTAGCGAATCCCCCTAGAAAAATTAGCGTTCTACCTCCTTGTTGATTATATACAGTCAAACCTCGACTACCCTAGCCAATTAGGGCTGCTATCACCTCGGATAGTGGGAAATTCGATTAGTAGAGACTTCAATGAGAATAGTTTTTTTTCTCTGAGCTTAAATAAACAATTAACTTTTATATATTGCATTTTTCTATATAAATAAGGTTGTGGAATCGAAATGCAGTTTTGTAAAATTACGGTTAATAAATACCCTTATTTTGACTGGAATGACAGTTTAGAAGACCTTTTTTCCCTACCAGAAACCTACTATACACTCCACTTATCTTGAAAGGTAGCAGTTTTGCCTTGACCGATTACAGTGTGATACTATCTTATAATCTGAGCCATAGTGTAATCAATCAAGGTAAGATTGCTTCACGAAAGTGTGAATGGAGTGTACGTCTAGTGTGATTGCTAGTTGCTACTTGATGGTAGGTAAGTTACAGTAAGGAGAACAAGTTAGAAGGATCATTAATTGGAGGGGGAGAATAGGTCAGCATTGATAACAATTTCTCTACATTAAAAGTAGCCTATTTTATAGGTTTTGATGTACGATCAAAAGTGACACCTGCGGTCCCATGACTTGTCTCATGAATACATGAAAGTATTTTAGTAACTTTTGAAACTGTCAAAATACTGTTAAGTATTCTTCCTACCTTGTTTTACCGTAACAGAATTACAAACGTTACTAAAAATACTTTAATGGATTCATAAGTTAACTGATATGCAGCTGTCACTTTTGATAGAAAGTATCAATGTAATTTTTTAAATAATATAGTTCCATTTTGTTAATGTTTGTAGCAAAAAGTGATTTCTTTACGTTCTAAATCTACCATGGGTAGTACTGCTATTTCATTATTAATATGTTTATATCTGTAACAGTGGCCGAGCAGTCTATAATTTTCCTATCCTCTCTCGACACCGGTGCGGGTATCCTTCATCTAAGCTACCCTCATCATATCTAACCTTTATATTTTGGTAATTAATAACTCTTGTTATCCATATGGGGGGGTCAAGTGGGCCAAAGCATATATTATTAAACAAAACAAAGGTCATTTTACTAGAAACCGTTGTAACCATTTTAATAAAATAGTACCTTTTTGTAAAGACTAGAGGAGATAAATTTAATAAAGTGAAAAATGGCAGCCCAAACAAGAGAATCAAACCCATGATCGTCACGTAGATTTTTCTCTTAAATTAATATAATTCTAATATAAGTTTTGTTCTTGGAGATAACCTCTATATAACAGTTAATTATACATTTATATTAAGATACAAACTAATTATGAACACTATCGTATAATCCGAACGGGTAGTAAGACACGGTGCTATATAACTTATGATAAACACACTAAAATTTACCAAAACTTTAAAAGTATGGCGTCCAAGATTTTCTTTTTCTTTTCGAAACGCCCAAATATTTACATTCGACATTTCCACGACCTTAATAAATAAGTGTAGTTTCGAATATGTGAGTCTTGGTTATAGAATATTGTATTTAGCATAGATTAACAAAGCTCTATATTGGGAAAGTAGTTAACGTATAAATTATTAAAAACTTTTTTTTAAATAAATGGTACGGCACACATAAACCAAGAGGTACCCTTCGTTTACCCGGAAAGGTAGCGAGCTTACCTTGCACGGTTCCACTATGACGCAGCTTATAAGATAAAGTCATAGGGTAATACGTCAAGGTAAGACTGCTATCTTTCAGGGTAAATACAGTGTACCTTCCATGTTCCTATTCACAAAAGATGAAAAGAGGAAATGAGTGCACAAATGGATATAAAAATAAATTTCTACCTAAGAGAGATGATAAGTTATACGAAATAATTTAAACTTTTATAGAAATATAGTGAAAAAAAACACACATATAAACAAAGATCAGACAATAACTAATATACACTGTTACAGAAACATTATTCATTCTGTGCCTTTTCAACTCCCCAATTCCAAAAGCTCTAGTTAAAAAATATATATATATCTCCCTATAACTCATAAAATATTTTTTTTTTTCAAATAAACGTTTTATTATCTGTAAGAGTTCGAATTAGTAATGATAATTTATTTCGTTTCTCAACGAGTTGCGTGGATATGATCATAATTTAAAATATCCGCTTTTGTAAAGTATCCAAAAAGTCATTATGATGGGTAAATAAGATGCGTCATTTTGTTTGCAATGTTAAACAATGTATAGACGCGAGTTTTAATCAAAATCATTTGCACCAATTTGAAGAAAAAAGAAGTTTTTCTTATTTTTGCTAATGAGTTAACTACTCTTAGTTTTAGGGCTGGATGGATAATTCCGAAAACCCCTCTGGGGAATCTTTATGAAAATCATAGATACCAAGTTTTATCCTGATCGGTAAAATAGTTTCAGCTAGTCCGAGTTACAGACAGACAGACAGACAGACAAAGAGACAGTATTGCGAAAACCACATTGCTGGGCCCAGGCTGTCATGAAACGTCAACATCCATAAAAATCTCAAATTAGATTTTTTTTTAGGAGCACAATACTTCCTCTCTATGACGTGTCTAAGGAAAGTAAAAATGGTTATGAATTTAAAACAAGTTAATCACGAGACTACGTGGATAATGAAGGTAAATAGAATCAACTGGACCTATATTTACTTCGAGAAAAATCCACTGTAAGGAATTCCACCTTTGTGAAACCTGTCAAGATTGAACCCGGGCCTCTTGGGTTAGAGTCGGGAACACAATCTTTGGGGTCAAACCACCCAGTGACATTGACATTAATAGCAATATTAAGTTTATAACAACAAACACTGAGTTAAGTGCCTAGTTGCTTTTTGAATGGTTGGAATGAAATTAGCCAGCAAATCGTAAAACGCAAGACTTAAGTACAGGCGTGAGTAGAGAGCATTACTCAAGAACGGTTTAACTCCTCGTTTTATAACTTTAAACAATTGGTATATTTTGAACACCGTTCATCACCTCTACCGTGACCCACCAAGTCTTACTACCCATCCGGGACAGTGGGGTACGGATGAGGAAGGTAAAGGACAGAGAGAGTGTACCAGTATTTGCGTTGAGGGATAGTAAAAAGCCCTTTAGAAAAATATACTTCAATATACCCGGCCAGAATTCAAACCCTGACTCACCATCACCGGCAAAGAAAACTAGAAGAACTTAACGTTTAGCCCACGACGCGATGTGGGCAATAAAATGTGTATGGCCACTTAAACTCTCTTTAACTAATTTAATAAGCATTTTATATACACAGTACTACACAGAACAGTATTAGTACAGTACTTATATAGAAACTTAACCTAATACACTACAAAATCGACTCCACCCTAGCATTAATACGTATTTATATAATCTGATTGTTAGGACGAGCTTAAAACACAAATATTCAATTATCTTACACAACATATGAGATGAAACCAGGGACCTTTATAGCTGTAGTCAGCCTCTGGAACGGGCTAACAAACCTGACAATGACCCGGAGTTTGGCCACCCCTCTGGCCAAGCCTCGCGAGGAACGCAGCGGCAGGGCAGGAGGCACTCGTAACCGGAAGAAACGAAGCGACACGCGAAAAAACAAAAACCCCACGTCACCATAATAATTATACCCTCACTTTCCCTGCAAAGGACACCAGCAGTGTGCATTGCCTCTAGCCTGGATACGATTCCGGTCTGGCTGAGCAATGATGCAGTGTTATTCCTTTTTTTTATTGTACAATTTTTTTTACGCGTTCTAGCTATCCGCATTTAATTACAATGTAATAGGAAATAAGGTAAAATTTAAAGGAAATGTTTCCACAATTGCGTGGAAGGATAGCGGGAAAACATTAAAGGGAAAACCACGCTAAGTACACCCAAACGGAATTTGAGTCCCGATTTTCCAGTCATCACCAAACCGGAAAAGACGAAGATGACGGCTTTTCCCGCAGGTCCATCGATGCGGGTGTTATTTTTTCCCTTTAAAACTAACGGATGGATAGAGACAAACAAGATTATGGGGTGTGCCCAGTGGTTAGACATATTCTTAGCTCAATCGGCAAGACGTTTGTCGATTTAAGGGCCCTCGGTTCAGTTCGAAATGAGGGTTGAAAATGCAGTACTGTGAGGTTAAGGGCCAGTTTCATAGTAAGACTTAGTACGCCTCAAGTGAGGTGCTACACTAAATAAAAGACTACACCTACGACCTACCTAAACTCGAATTGAATGATCCAGTTTCGCGTATGCAACTGTCCCATTCCATTCTGGTCTAGATAGGTATCTAGTATAGAGCCGCACTTGGGGAGTACTAACTATGACTATGAATAGGCCCAAACTATCTTATATTTGACTAAGTGGTAAAAGTTCGACTACTTATTATCTGCCGGTAGTATGTGCAGAACTAAGGGCTCAAGATTTGATTCTTGACAAGACTGAGAGATGAACAATTGGTCAAAGTAAGTGGGACTTCCCCTTTCACAGTGATAAACTCATGACTGGAAGACTGTGTGCTGATTCTGTTCTTAAGCTTGTAAGTCGTGTGCTAATATCAATTGGTTCAGAAAGTGCATGCCAAATAACCCTACTATAAAAACCAATAGTATGGGTAGTGTTGTTATACTGTTCTATACCATGTGCTGAACACTTTGTATTTAGTAGTAGTACTAGTAATAATAATAATGAGTGGTTTAATGTACACTTTTTACCCCATAATTATGAACGATATATTGATTACATGATGCCACGGCTTACAAACTAACATAACCTTCGACAGCACACCCACGCGTCAGGAACGCACAATATGGGTACAAGGACCAACTGATGGTCAGATAGTAAGTACTAAATTATCTTAAGGAGCTTTATATCTGATAAAATCAGGCTACCCTGCGTTTGTGCCTTCTACAATCATACGACCACAAGTAACGATCTTAGAGATTAGAAAGTTCACTCTGAACGCCCCAAATAAAAGCATCGTTATTCAAATAAAACTTAAGAATACGCTGGTGCGCTCTTAATGACAGCAGTTAGTGGCGTCACGGTTTCTGCAGCTGCACCGCTTAAACGTATTCCACACGCATGTGGCACCTGTCCCACCTTTAATTGAAGCTAAGGCAGGTCCACATACGTTTATTATTTATTTATTTAGCACCGCGTCTTACAACCCGTTCGGGTTATACGCTTAAGTACTGATTATACTAATGGGTTAAGAATTGGGAAGGTTGAATTTAGAGGAAGTTAGCCCGCATTTGCGTGGAGGGAGAATGGAAAACAATCTAGGAGAAGCCACCCTCAGTTCACCCGACCGAGATTTGAACCTCGATCTCCCCGTCCTCAGCAGGCTAGCTCAACACAAAACTAGCGCGTCAGCTAACTACGCCACCGAGGCGGGTGTCCACATGAAGACCAATAAGGCGGCCACTGAGCGTAGTGTGGAATTAAAGGCGAGTTCACACATAAACCAAAATGACAGCCACTGTGGGTAGTATGGGGCTGAAGGCGGGTTCACACATAAACCAAAATGACAGCCACTGTGGGTAGTATGGGGCTGAAGGCGGGTTCACACATAAACCAAAATGACAGCCACTGTGGGTAGTATGGGGCTGAAGGCGGGTTCACACAGGGGCTAATATGGCGGCCACTGTGCGTAGTATGAAGCTGAAGGCGCGTTCACACAGGGGATAATATGGCGGCTACTGTGTAGCCTAGAGATAAAGACAGGCACACGCCGAGGTATAGTCGGCCGGGTGCATAGGGGGTGATTTTTTTAATAGGGGTTAGTAATATTGTCTACGTTAATGCGCGTTCATGTTTACAGAACTGTACTCCTCATCCCTCCTATATAAATTAAGGCTTAAAAATAATGATGATTCATTCTTTAATTCTCACTGGCGTTGAGTTATCTCTGAAGATCATATTCCTCTGGATATAAAATGAATTCCAATAAAATAAAGATGTAAACGAGCATTCTATTTTATTCCCGAAATAGCGGTACTCAGAGTGTATTTATTTCGCGTGCATTGAGTCTTACTGCCCATTCAGACTATCAGAAAATTCACACGTGTGGGAAAGGAATGAATATGGTCGAATTTATACTAAAGAATGTACCTGTATTTGCGTGAAAGGAGTGATATAAATATTTTTTTAAGGAGGTGGCGGGGATCTCAGTACAGCCAGGTTTCAAACCTAGACTTACCCTATCACCATCAATATATACTTGAAGAGTCTGACGCTTCTATCAGCGTGATGGTTTCTCGAAAGTATCTGAAATACGCAACAATACAGATTGAACCAAGATTGATCACGTAGCCCGTACCAGACACAAGGGACCTCGCCAAAGTTAGAAAAAAGACACACATCGAAAGGAGGAACAAAAACGGAGAACATCAGGACTCACAAATGGTTTCGGTCAGCCAAGCATTACTTATGGGTGTACGTACTACCACCTGTTCTGTAGGGAAAAAAAAAGAACTGTTCTGCAAAAAAAACAGTAGGTATGGGATCACCCTACCAAACAATTTGACATAGCCAATTTTCATAAATTCATAGTAATTTTTAAAAATATTTTAAGAACTATCGAAGCTGGACCGTTAGCGCTGAAACGACCAGTTAAGGTGGGTGGAAGGAAATCCGAGTTTGGGTCAGTTAGTCAACATAAAACGAATATCACCTCAGTAAATGTGTTCGGTTAATTTTATACACTTAAGGCGGCCGCCTCGGTCAGCGAGAAAGTATCAATCACTCTCAGGCCACACGACTTATAAATACAACGGTCTGTATCGTTTTTTGTAACTACTTCTCTACAGTAGCCCCATGGCTTCTTTGGTGTTGACTGACAGCTCTGAAAAGTTACCAGACCAAATTTTGCATCCCTACGCCGAAGCATATGATCTGCAAAAACATGTGTTTAGCAGCTGTCACTTCTGACAGTCAACATTTAGGTATATACCTCAATGTTGACTGTCAGAAGTCGGCTGTGAACTGTCAATCAGCACCAAAGAAGCCATGGGGCTACTTTAGTCTGTCTAGACTTCTACTACCTTTCGCTCTTCCTCAACAACCACTCTTTGAAATATCAATAAGAGAGGAAATAAAGCTACGATACTTCTTATCTCAAGGTAGATATTATTATTATTATTATTATTATTATTATTATCATCATCACCGCGTATTACTACCCGTTCGGGTTATACGCACTTACGCTAATGTGCAATGGTAGGGTGATTGTGAGATGAAATGGAGGACCTACAGTTTAATGTGGGATCCGAACCACGGTGGAGGCCTGGCATTCCATACATTCACAAGTTGTGATTAATACACGTCTTGTCAGAGGTGAAGGAAGGGTTTGGCAATCAGATAAATCTGTGCCGGGACCGAGGATTGAACCCCGTCAAGGTAAATAAAAGAGGAAAGCTCACTACTAGTTCTCAAATATCTTAATTTTCTGCTGTGAGCCTATAAAAAAATTATTGTATTAGTTAGCGGAAGTCTAGCCCCAAATATGCTTAAAACGTAGTTTAAAATGAGCTAGTATCACATTTTCAGACTTTTTTTTTCTATCAATAAAATATTGTCGAGAAAAAAGAACCCCGTGAGAATCTTTTAACTTTATTTTTGTCATGAAACATATTTTGAAATCACACCTCATAGATTGCGATAGTGCTGAGCGTCTGCGCGGCAACGTCTAGCTCACCAAGGCGGCCCCTTTAATAATCTCAACAGTTATTCTGAAAAAAAGGTGTCATTTAGGCATCAGGCATTTGAACATAATATTTTTATTTTGTCCAAAAAAATGTGTTTTTGTAATAAAAACTGTAACAAATACTAAGCATAGCTTGCGTTTCATTAACCCCACCTTAAAAGAGCAGATAAAAAAATAATGAAGAGGAGATGGCCGGAGTCCGTAATCTACGAACACTGTAGAGCAGTGCTTCGTAAACTTTTTAGAACCACGCCACGACTAAATTTTTAAAACGACAAATTATCGCGACCAATCTAGCTTTAATGGACATGAGACGGGGGGAGGGGTTGATTTAATTAATTTTTTAAAATTTATTATTGAATATAATTTTACAAAAACTTCTCTATTCCTCAACATGAGGCGTGCGCGAAGGATGCGTGTGTTTCCGGTTTATGTTGATAATGTCATTGACATCCACGCCACGAACATGAAACCCAATTCCCGTATCAGTATATAACGTGCCTTATTTATCCCCCCCCCTTTTTATATCATTTTCTATTTTCAAATAGTTACAACATTTTCACATTTCAAAAACTTTTTGCGACCTACAGTTTGGGATCTCTGCTGCAGAGGTGTTTCCTAAGAAAGTTATGCGTCCACAAGACAAGCACGTGGTTCGAACCCTCGACCTCGCCACGTGACAGACAGATAACGGGGAAGGAGCAGAAGGAGAAGGAGAGGGGGAGGGGGGGAGGGTACGTCAAGCCCTGCCGTCTAGGGATCTGTGAAGGACGTCCAAAGCGACAGAAGTGTGAGTTAATGGTGACATTTTGTGCTGTCGCAGACTCTCTCGTGGATTGTCTACGCTCGTCTCCTGCAGAGAATCCGGGAACAAATATAGCTCACACCTGCTCCGCCAACACGTGCTCGCTGGGGAGGGGGGCTTAACCGCACAACGCCCCTTACGTGCACTTTCTAAACACGAGATCACATCAGTATTACGAGCTGTACACTAAGAGCCACTGTTTAGACTTGAGTTCTGATTAAACCTACATTTTCGTCTGGTCGTAGTGGACTGAAAAACTAAGCTTACGCTAATTCGAGCAAGGATTTGAGGTCAGCATGCAAAAACGTGAAATTAATACGTTAGAAGAAAATAAATCGGCTGATTATATTTATAATTAATATAATTATGCAATTTATTTTTTTACTTTAACAGTTCTCACTATTCTGGATTTGAACTTAAGATTTTTCTAAAAACTTCAAATAGCATAAATAATAGCTTTTGCTATTTAATTCTTAATATGCAATCCCGTTCAATTTAATAATTGTACAAATGGCAGCAATATGCCAACTACCGAGTCGAAGATGGCTGCGTTATCTGATAGCTCGTGATCTTAATATAATCACATACTTGTAGCCGACGATTTCCGCTAAGTCCATCATCGACTCTGTCTTAAAATATGAGTGAAGAATGACCCTGGGCACGGGACGAATCCTGGATAGCTCAGTGGTTAGAGCATTGGTGTACTAAGCCAAAGGTCCCGGGTTCGATTCCCGTGTCCATGTGTCATTTTTCAATTTTCAGAATTCAAATTATGTTGCCAACCTCATAGTGAACCGTCCTAAACCGTCCGTTTTATAACACTCTTGCTACTCCTAGTACTTCATGTAGGCTTATAGCCTATGTATATATATATATATATATATAGTATTTATAGTTATACTTAAATACTCTATGGCATTAGGAACTTGAAAGTTCACTGTAGCACCTATAAAGTATGCCTATATTTATATATATAAAATTATCTGGTCAACCTCGGTGGTCTTGGAACAAAGTGCTCGCTTCAGGGCCCGATGTTCATGGATTCAAACCCACAAGGAGTCGACGGATTTTTATTGAGCGATAAAAATCAGTAGCACAATTTCTTTCGGATGGGATTGTGACATGTAAATTAACCCTGGAAGGTATGTGAAAAAATTACTTTTCCCGCCAAAATTGGTGGGCCCTTTCACGTTCACTCATAGAGATCCAGTGCGGAAGGCAACGGGGAACCAACCACTACACTATTTGAATCCCCTAGTGCATGGGATTTCTCTACCAGTATGTTGCAGGCAGCACTTACCAGCCGAAGGGTTGAATGCATGCTCAGCGTCGGATGGATAGAAATCACATCAAACCAAACTTGGGGCCAGTTTCATAGTTAGATTTAGTACGCCTCAAGTGCGGCGCTATACTAAATACAAGAGTCACCTACCTGAAATTGAATGGAATGGGCCAGTTTCATATGCGAGACTGGCCCATTCCATTCTGGTCTAGGTAGGTGTCGTCCTGTATTTAGTATCGACTCGAACTTTAGGCGTGCTAAGTTTGACTATGAAACTGGCCCTTAGGGTTGTTAACTTATGAAGAGGATAACATTATATATATATAATAAATATATGTATTATTTGATAAGTCCGTTTTCTGTAATTATTTATTTATTAAGTTAAGTTTAGATGAATTACATAAGAATTACAATATTAATTTCCTTGAGTAAAAGCTATGAACGTAGATCTTATAATAACAAGAGGATTATAATAATAAATGTAAACATGGTGTATATAAATTATTATTCACGTTACATAAATAGTTTATCATAATAACATTTTTTTAAACATTGAAACAATTTTTATTTTTGACCATCTAAAATTTAAAATAACGTAGTAAAACAGATAAACAGATAATCACTCCTAGTTTATGATAGTACGAGATTACTAGAAAACATTTGAGCCGATTTTGACAAACAATAACTCGTTTTAAAGGTTAGGGTCCAGAATGTCGGCAAAAATAGTAGCTTCCAACAAAATCCCAACTTTATTAGCAAATTTTCCGCTTTTCCGCTGTGTGCGCAATTGCTCATCTGTACAATCATTATTTTTTTTTCATCACCATAGAAGCCATGATTTGTGTATAGTTGTAAATCAATACATTAGATATATTTTATCTTTAGATAAAA
Organism: Timema podura; assembly: GCA_033556935.1. NCBI lineage: Eukaryota > Metazoa > Arthropoda > Insecta > Phasmatodea > Timematidae > Timema > Timema podura. Next base: position 52,642,513 of record JAVRXN010000002.1, on the reverse strand, counting down.
ATAATAGCATCTCATTTCTTTAATGAGTGGTTTGGTGCAACAAATACATATAGAGAGATCTGGGAGATGGGTCGATTGGTTTTCATCGTGTTGTGAAGGAGAATAATATACGTTTCGCTTAAAATTAAACAACGTAAACCCAACCTCATTGGAAAGTTAATAGCCTTTGACGAGTAAACATATAGCTAGAAATTCTAAAGAGGCTGCATTCTATCAAACATTTCCTAATGTTTCATTTATTCGTGGTATTTAACGTGAACTTTCTGATCAGACTGATCATAATTATCAGCACACGACCTATAGATTAACTTAAAACTAGAACAGACACAACATCCAGCCCCCAGTCGTTAATTCATCACTGTGAAAGGGAAACCCACATTTCACCTATGAAATTTTTTTCGGCATCCGGGAATTGAACCCGGTTTTCCAATCAAAAAGTTTTAAATTCATTTTAGCGCTATAATCTGCAACCATCGCTACTACGATCCACTAGTATATATTTTATAAAGGTTGTTTTATGGTACATCTTTGAAAACTGGTAAAAGCCACTTATTATATCCAACAAGTTTTACCATTTTAACTGTACCTGCACAGGTGTTCACGCGGTTTAACACTTTAAGTTCTTAAAATACTGGATTACTGGTAAACGTTCAAGCCTTGAACGAATGATTGAGGGTAGTTTTCTCACTCCCTCTCACAGTTAATGCGGATGCATTCTTTCTCTATGCGTTACTCATCCCTGCCCCTTTAATTAGGTCGTTAGTAGATCCTGTGTTGCAAAAACGTAACCTCTCTCTTCTCCGATAATGACACTAGAAAGCAGGAACAACAAAACACAACATATTAGTTATCTTGAGTGTGTGTGTGTGTGTGTGTGTGTGTGTGTGTGTCTCCCGGGCGGGAGGGATTTGCTGTAACTTTTTTACACCCTTTCCCTTTCCTTAAGCTCTAGTCAGGGTGAAAAGAGGAGTAAAGGGTTGTCGATAAAGGGCAAGGGAGCTCTGGAAACTGCCCGCCAGGATCCGAAAGGGGTCGTCTATAAATAGCTCACGCAGGACAACACTCACGTACATCAAGTTAGCCCGCCACTTTCTCCAAATGAATTGAAATTACTACAGTCCTTTGTGCTACGTTTGTGCTCATATGTGCCCGAAGCACAGCGTTTGTGCTATTTAATTTCTCAAATTATTAAGATTTTAGTGTGGCGGGCCAACTTGATTTCAAGCTGGCCCGCCACATTTTCAAAATCAAAATTTTCTTATGCCAATCGTTAGTGGTGCGTTTGTGCTCATATGTGCCCGAAATTCAGCTTTTGTGCTATTAGATGACGCCCATGGCAATGTTTTTAGTGTGGCGGGCCAGCTTGATGTTCAAGTTGGCCCGCCACATCCTCGAAATCAAAATTTTCTTATACCATTCGTTAGTGGTGCGTTTGTGCTCATATGTTCCCGAACATAAACATTTATGCTTTAAAATTTGACATTCTATTGAACATTTAATGTGGTGGGCCAACTCGAAACCTATGCCGTAACCTGTAGAAAAATTGAGTTCAAGCTGACCCACCACGTTAACAAAAATCACTGTAGCAAAATTCTTTTTTCACCATTCGTTTGTGCTTAGTTTGTGCTAATATGTGTCCAAACATGAACATTTGTGCTCAAGCTCAGAGATCAAGCTAACAAGCCACATATCCCTGTACCGTAACACGTAGAAAATTTTAGTTCAAGCTAGCCACATTTTGAAAAAAGATCACCGTAGCAGAACATTTTTTGCATCATTTATTTGGTATTAGTTTGTGCTTTAAAATTATACCTTTAAGAGAGCATTTAATGACGCAAGCTAGCTTGAGCTCAAATTGACCACTACACTAAATGTTATCTAAAAGGCCTATTTCCACAGCACAAAATAATGTTCATGTTCAAATATATATATATAAAATTTTTGTGGTTTTCCCATCCTATATTAATTCTAATGGTGATTCTTATTTGTAAATGTCTTACTTTGATTATAATAGTATTGAAGTATTTTAACACATCAGTTTTACATACATACATACAAACATTATTTTACTTACAATCTTACCAATTAAATTAGGCCGTTAGTAGCAAGTGTGCTAAACATATCGATAGTAATAAAAATGTCAAAATGAGAAGTTTTCCTAGCACTCCATGAACCAACACACAATAATATTGGCTAGTGCCTGTAAACTAGACTGTACTGGGTCGAACGCGCACGCTTGAAAAATAGAACCAGTTCTATCTTTCAAGCGCTCGCTCGAGTCTGGCCACCTCTCATTACAACCAATGTGTTCTATTTTATATTTTAGTCACTTGCGCGCTCGCTCAGTCTGGCCTTACTTTTAAATAACTTTTTCTTATTTCTTTAGATAACTAATTTCAAGGCAATAGCAGATCCAATGGCGTAGGAGGGAAATCTAACCTCCACAACGCATTGAAAATCATCAAAAATATTGAATCCAATACCTTAATATTGTAAAAAAAAAACTCTTATCCCTTGCTCTATCTCCTACATGACCTAACCAATAACTCTTTCACCCTAGCTATAATTTGCAGAAAAGCAAGTGGGCTTTAAAGTAGAATTTTACAGCAGTATTATTACTAAGTTTAGTATGATAGCCATGCATTATAATGCATACCTATTTTTTGTATTCATAGTAAAATACTTTACGCCTATGTACGGGCTTATTATTTTTGGTTTTATTTTGTTTGCATTAAAACTACATTTTTGCTATTCGAAATTAAGTTTTATTTCACTATTCTTCTCTTTAATATTATAATAAGTTAAAACTATTTTGATAAACTTGCAAAATTATTATAAATTAAAGTCTTTATTAATAAAAATAATTAAATGTTTACTTGACGGAGCCTTAATAAGACCAATACCCCTGACAACAAGCCATGCATACAACCGCTTGTTTCAAGGCTTGCATGTCTTTATACAACCCCCTCCCCATTCTAGATCAAATATTGACAAAGCTTTTTAGAGTTGTTTGTAGTATTGTAAAACACGTTTTGCATGTTGACCACGTCATTCTACAAAAAAGTTCAATTGTAGGCTTACACAATCAATTATTGTGCTCCAGTTGTGAAGTGTTAGCTTTCCCGCTTCACTCCATTGGACGCAAAAGCTCTCTTCCCCTCAGTATCCTACCAAGCAATCCGCCCCGCCTGACTTCGCCTCACAACAGTGGACAGCAGAATTAAAATCATTGTAACAAGCATAATTTAATAGCACCAAAGCTGAATTTCGGGCACATATGAGCACAAACGCACCACTAACGAATGGCATAAGAAAATTTTGATTTTGAAAATGTGGCGGGCCAGCTTGAAATCAAGTTGGCCCGCCACACTAAAATCGTAATAATTTGAGTAATTAAATAGCACAAACGCCGTGCTTCGGGCACATATGAGCACAAACGTAGCACAAAGGACTGTAGTAATTTCAATTCATTTGGAGAAAGTGGCGGGCTAACTTGATGTACGTCAACACTCCATGCCTCTATCTATCCTCCCTTCGGCTCAACGAAAGGGAGAGGACTTGAATTAATCTTTTTGACAAATTGAAAAACTTATGGTGCGACAACTTATGTTAGGTTCTCAACTACTTCCCAGACAAGTGCTGGTGGCGTTCTTTAAAACACACTTTCATCCAGGGACGAAATCAAAGATTTAGCTTGGGGTGGGTGGGGTAGGGAGGGGGGGAATTAGGTATCAACCGCCTCAGATGAGACCTCCTGAAAATCTTTGAAAATTAAGTCCCTCTAGTAACAATCAGAAGAGGGGTTTCATACCTCAATATACACACCATACTCAAAAATGGAGCAGCCCAAATTAGAGCAGTTACCTTTTTGAGACCATGTCCATGCGGTAGAGGGGAAAGAAGAGATTTCATCCCCTAACCCTCTTCATTTCTATTTTAATTACTAATACAATCCAAACAAATATAACTTGTGATAGCATAAACAATTTTTTTTATGTTTATACTACAATTAACACAGGCTTACATTCTTAAATTATTATAATTTGGGGTTCGGGGGGGGGGGGGGTTTACGGAGAGCCATATGTCCCAGTGCTCTTCTCCCTCGCCTTCCTCTCGTAGGTTGACAAATGGTTCCCAGTTTGTAGAGGCATTAGATTCCGGAAATAAATTATCTCTCAAATGCCACACAAAGGACGAAGGAAAGATAATATTACGTAGGTCAAGCTCAAGTTGGAATCACGATCATCTAGGAGAAGGAGGAACAGGGCAAGGGGGAAATGGAGCTAAGGGATGGAAGAGAGCGCTAAAAATAGCCGGTCTGGTTCAGGTAAAGTGTGGAGGTATGCCGCGCGCAGTACAGCTCAAGTTACCCTCCCTTCACCCCTGGCTGCTCGCTACATTGCAGGGGTTGTGTGGATCAATACACAGGTACACCGGGGTGAAAAAAAAAGAGAAGAGGATGGAAACGCTTCAGGTTGAACTTGTCTGTCCTTGTGTACTTAGGATGACATAACGGGGATGAAGACCTCGCAACGGTGGACACGCAGACTAAAAACGTCAAGCTCTCGTCTTGTCTTGTTCGTCTGTGACGCGCAAGGTCATGGTTCAAATATGCGGCCTGGTATACTGAGGATGGATTTCCTAAATATATTTTCTTCACTGCCTCTACTAAAATGCGGACACATTTCCTACCTTCCACATCCCTACACTTCTAAAATAATCGATAGCGGATAGCCCGGATGGATAGTACGACACGCAGAAAAAAAAGGATGAGGGAAGATAGGATTGATTGTATTCGTTTCCTCTGGTGTCTTGAGATCCTCTGAGTCAGGACGCTCGAGACATGCGTATGGAACAGGACAGTAAAAGGCGGGAGAGGGGGTTAGGGGGGACAGTTTCCCCAGGCCTTTGTTTCTTGAGGACCCCCAAAGGCCCATCTCTTTCTTTACAGCAACAAGTCTTGCCGCAGCTATAACGCACGTGTGTGTTTTTTTTACCGTTTTTTTTACCCGGAACCAGCTGTTAGCTTTTTGTAAGGGTAAGAATAATGTGGGCCTAGCTTAGTAATATAAGAAAACTTTCAAATTATTTTTTGCCCTGTACATAGTTTACATTATATATTAATAAACATTAACAAAGCACAGAACTTAAGTTAGTATTTTTTTTTTACGTTAGGGAGCCTCCCTGAAACTGCCCGCGTGCCCACTGATGGGGGTCATGGCTCAATAGTAACGGTAACGAAGAATCATGGATCCGATTCGTTCTATTAACGAGAGAGATTTACAGCCTTCTTAGAAACAAGACCATCGTTAAATATGAAAGAAGTATACAAGAACGCGCATCTTATTTGCTAAATTAACATGAGAGTCATTTCATTGTCAAAGTTTTGGTCCAAAAATTCTGAATAAAAAAACATCGGTACTTACTTACTGGCGTTAGGAACTTGAAAGTTCCATTACCAAACCTATAAAACTACGCAACCTATCCATATCTTGAGTTAGTTCTATCCAGTCCACCTCATTACACCATATCTCTTTCAGGTCCATTCTAATGTTATCCTCCCATCTGCAGCTAGGTCTTCTTAATTAGTGGGTTTGGCAGTCAGTATCCTGAACACGGCTCTAGATTCTACCATTCACGCTGCATGTTCTCCCCACCCTAATATGCGAGCTTTGACTATCCTAATAATGTCAACAGGGTATGAAAATCATCATTATGTAACCTCCTCCACTCTAATAAATCTGTATTCTTTGTTTGATCATATACGTAGTATTTTCAGCATTCACTTCTAAACCTATTTTCTTACTAGCCTCTAATGAAATTTCTGCATTTCTTGCAACAGTTTTCTTACTATTGCCTAAATCATCTGCTTATCATAATAGACGCAATGTACCGTTTAATGTCAACCCTTCCCTACTCTCTTGCATTACCCTAATAACATATAACACTAAGTCTTGATTTAAAAGTAATGGGCGAAGTGCATCTACTTGTTTCAACTCATTATGTATTCCGAAAATATTTGATTAGTGACATCCAATCAGCTTGATACATTTTATGAGTATCCCAAACTTAACTAAAATTTCATTTAATATGTTTATTTTTAATAAATCATAGGCCTTTTTAAAATCTATGGGTTAGTGATGTACCATCATGCTGAATTTACCTTTTTTCTTAATATTTTCCGAATAGTAAAAATCTGGTCCGTTGTTGATCTGTATCGTCAAACTTAGCAATAAATAACACATCTATATTTTTCCAAAGAATTATTATCACAACTTAAAATGTGAATGTCCCCGATGGTAATTTTAAATAATCATTATTTTATATAAGAACACCAAGTTGTAAAGAGGTGGTGCTATAATTTAATTTAACATCAATTTGTAGGAATACCGTAAAAGTTATAAGGCTTACCGTAAAATTTGTACCGGAAATTAATGCTGTGACGAGAGTAGAGTTTGTCATCCTTCTTCATAAAAAAAAAGTAGCTAATATAATTATGTGAAAAATACGTACATTAAAATGTGTTTGTAAACAATAATATTGTTTTCCAATAGAATACGCTCAAACTTCTTGGTGATGAGCCCAGAAGACTAAGCTATAGGTTTAAAAAAAAACACTTCGAAATCAACAACTATAAGAGGATAAGACCTTACAACGCAAAGGCAATTATTTACATCACTAGAAAAAGTATGTCAATCTCACCTCGATTGATCTCGTAAAACAATTTTTTCAGCTATTTAAACGTTTAAAAATTATAATTTTTTCATACAAATTTACAGCCAGTATATCATTCAGTAAATTAGAAGAACTAAACACAAAAAAATATGTGCAGGATAACTGCGCATTAGCTTGAATCCTTATTTTGATTCAAATAGCCCCTTGATCCAAATAGCCCCACTCTACCATATTTACTTATTGTTAGAGCACTGTCCTGGTTAGGTACAAGGCTCAATTTTCATTTTCAGGAATTAAATATCATTTGTAAATGTTATATTGCAAACATGATCAACATATTCCATCAAATTATTATCATGGTACCCGTTTCGGTGGCCACATGGTTTTAGGAGCTACTATCGTAGTAGACTAGACTGCAGATGACGGGGAGATCATGATTCTATCCCGGTCACGTGTACCGAGGCTGGTTTTTCCTATATTGTTTCCCACTTTCTCTCCACGCAAATGAGGGTAAACATCCTCTAAATTCAACCTTACTCATTCCTAATCCATTAGTGTAGTTAGTACATAAGCGTATGGCCCAAATGGGTGATAATACATGGTGTTAAAAAATATTATCGTGGTATTTAATTTAATTAAATTTGCTACATTTTTATTGTTATTGTTATTTTTTATAAGCATTGCATACAAAGTTATAGGTTTGGATCATGCATAAATATGAATGTAAATAAAAAACATGAGATTTAGATTACTAAAAATTTATTTTATTTAAAAAAATGTTATACTGTAATAATAATAATAATAATAATAATAATATAATAATAATAATAATAATAATATATAAAAAAGTCAATTTGACACTCAAAAATTTTATCTAATCTTCATCTACCATCATAACTTCATATGTAATGCTTATGGAGCTCGTTAGCACTAAATAAGAACTATGAAAATAGTAACAATAACAATAAAAAATGTTAATAACAATTTTTTTACTAACTTTGATGTTATTTATGTTCCCAAAACACCGAGACCATATCAATGTTTCATTTAAAAATTAAAAATAGCAAATAATACTATGCCTATGTGAATCGTAAAAAATAGCCATTCACCATTTGCTTGTTATACGTCAATAATATGCTCACTATTAATATTTCGAGATACTTCACTTTAAAAATAGGAAACATCAATTTTCGTCCAGTACTTGCCGAGATTTCAATATTTTTTTCCGGCTGAGCGAATTTGAAGGCGAGCGATCGCTTTCCAACGCTCGAAGCCAAGCCAAGCCGCCAGAGAGGATTCCCCACCACGTCACCACTTCTCCGCTCGCAAGCCAGAGAGCCCGAAGCAACAAACACACCGGTGTTCAGACGCGTTTTTTAGGTATTAAATCGGACCCTGCTTACATTTCATTATATGGGGGTTATAGATAAACTCCTTGCGAACAAGTAGCGCTTTGAAAAATCACTCTATGACCATTATCGGCCGCTTCCAAGCAGTTTTTCGGGAACACCTGTTTTTTATATATTCGCGATTTCCGCAAAAAGTTATGATTATTTTTGCCCGAAATTTCTATTGTATGTAGGCACCAACATGAGCTACAATTTAAGCTCCGAAACAAGTTCTTATGACAATTACGACTTCTGTAATTAAATGTAAAAAAATGGCAATTTTTCGCGGTTTTGATTTTTTATTGAAAAAAGTTGTGAGCCAATTTCAATCAACCAGGGCTCATTTTTTTCGTCTTTGTAAGCGCTATCACGGGCTATTTTTTGTTTTTAGTAAAAAAATTCACACCTTAAAAGTGAAAATATCAGTTTTCGGTACTTTTATGAATTTTTTTAACTGTAAAGCTAGAAGCCGATTTATTCCAAGGTATACACATTCAATTTCTACGATTTTTCTCCTAATTATCACGTTGAGAAGGTGTATGGTTAATTTATTTTAAGAAATGAATGTTTTTCCGCTACCTTACCTGGACTATTCTTCTGGAGAGAGGATAATCAATCAGACCGTAAGAAAAAGCCTCAAAAGGGCAGGCATCTAGGATCGAAAGGTGTCTAATTTATGTTAACGAATTGCTGATCGGGGGACTGGGTGTTGTGCATATTCTAGACTTAAGATAGGTTTTAAGTCATGTGGTGATACGATTCGTTCGTAGAGTACACGTTAAATAGCCTTTATAAAAAAGTTACAAGCAAAATTGAAGGTATTTTAAAAGTATTTCCAGTGCTGTTTTCTAACTATAGAGTTGGTGGACACCTGGCAGTCTAGGGGTAAGGTGTCGGACTTCTGTGCTGGGGGTCCGGGGTTCAATCCTCGGTCCCAGCACAGATTTATCTGATTGCCAAACTCTTCCTTCACCTCTGACAAGACGTGCCTTAATCACAACTTGTGAATGGGTGGAATGCCAGGCCTCCTCCGTGGTTCGGATCCCACGTTAAACTGTAGGTCCTGAATTTCATCTCCCAATCACCCTACCATTACACATTAGCGTAAGTGCGTACAATCCGTACGGGTAGTAAGACGCGGTACTAATAATAATCTAGCTATAGAATGTAAAGTTGTCGGAGAAGATACTTTCGAGTTGCGGCCATGAACGATTGCCTGAGTATCTCAATTTATAGAGAATTGTCTAGGCCCAGGATCTAATTCGCAGCTTACCAGAGGCTTTCCGAAAATTATTTTTGTGAAAGTTTTAGCTTACAAACTTAAAAAAACAAATAAACTTAACAATTAAACGTATTTTAATTTCTCAAAGTGTATTCAAATTCACAGTCGTAACTAACTGATTGTTTAGATAAATATGTGTAAGATAAATTGTTATTGACGAACACAAAGGTAAAATACTAAATCTAAACATAAATCAGTATTCCTTACTACTTAAATAAACCAGCAATATTATTCCACGTAGACATTCTATTTCAACAGGAATACTTTCCCTCGCTACTTAGGGAATTTTATACCCTCCCTCTAGGTCAAGGGTCTTAAACCTTTTAAGGTCCATGAACCAAAGTTTCTGTCTCTTGTTGGCTCGCAGGCCGCCATAATGTATCGACAATATTAGGATTGAACAATTAATAATTAATATATATTTCTTTTGGTGTCCCAAGTGTTTCAGCTGTGATGAGCGAGCACGAACATTCCCGAATGTGCTCGAACACTTACGACTATGTTCGAACACTCCCGTCTGTGTTCGAACACTCTCGACTCTGTTCGAACACTCCCAGATCTGTTCGAACACTCCCGACTGTGTTCGAACACTCTCGACTCTGTTCGAACACTCTCGACTCTGTTCGAACACTCTCGACTCTGTTCGAACACTCTCGACTTTGTTCGAACACTCCCAGCAATGTTCGAACACTCCCAACTATGTTCGAACACTCCCGACTATGTTCGAACACTCCCGACTATGTTCAAACACTTTCGACTATTTTCGAACATTCACAACTTTGTTCAAACACTCCCGACTGTGTTCAAACACTCCCGACTATGTTCGAACATTCACTACTGTGTTCGAACACTCACGAATATTCTGAAAATTGAAAAATGACACCTGGATACGGGAATCGAACCCGGGACCTTTGGCTTAGTACACCAATGCTCTAACCACTGAGCTATCCAGGATTCGTCCCGTGCCAAGGGTCATTCTTCACTCATAGTTTAAGGCAGAGTCTATGATGGACTTAGCGGAAATCGTCGGCTACACGTATGTGACCATGTTCAAACACTGCCGACTTTGTTCAAACACTCCCGACTTTGTTCAAACACTCCCGACTGTGTTCAAACACTCCCGACTGTGTTCAAACACTCCCGACTATGTTCTAACACTCCCGACTGTGTTCGAAAACTCCCGACTGTGTTCGAAAACTCCCGACTATGTTCGAACACTCCCGACTATGTTCGAACACTCCCGACTATGTTCAAACACTTTCGACTATTTTCGAACATTCACAACTTTGTTCAAACACTCCCGACTGTGTTCAAACACTCCCGACTATGTTCGAACATTCACTACTGTGTTCGAACACTCACGAATATTCTGAAAATTGAAAAATGACACCTGGATACGGGAATCGAACCCGGGACCTTTGGCTTAGTACACCAATGCTCTAACCACTGAGCTATCCAGGATTCGTCCCGTGCCAAGGGTCATTCTTCACTCATAGTTTAAGGCAGAGTCTATGATGGACTTAGCGGAAATCGTCGGCTACACGTATGTGACCATGTTCAAACACTGCCGACTTTGTTCAAACACTCCCGACTTTGTTCAAACACTCCCGACTTTGTTCAAACACTCCCGACTGTGTTCAAACACTCCCGACTGTGTTCAAACACTCCCGACTATGTTCTAACACTCCCGACTGTGTTCGAAAACTCCCGACTGTGTTCGAACACTCCCGACTGTGTTCAAACACTTCAGACTGTGTTCAAACACTCCCGACTGTGTTCAAACACTCCCGACTGTGTTCAAACACTCCCGACTATGTTCAAACACTCCCGACTGTGTTCAAACACTCCCGACTATGTTCAAACACTCCCGACTATGTTCGAATACTCACGAAATAGTATTTCCTCCCTTGTCTACTAGGGTAGTTGGTCATTTCCCGGTTCAAGGTACATTTGTATAAAAACATAAACATTTTCTTCGAGTATAAATTAAAAATATTTTATAAAATAACTTAAAATATGTATTAATTTTATTATTTAATTATGTAAAATATAAATCTGTATTTGTCATTGTTTCTATTGAAATAATTTTATAGTTTTCATGAGCCAGCGGGCCACGGGTTGAGATCCCTGCTCAAGGTGAACGCTCGTACAATTCCTAAACATACACCCTCCCAAAGTACGTTCGCTACTGGTGGTTGGCGCGAGGAAATAACCAACTCGAGTTGAGACATTGACCGCTAAGGAGTTGTGGAGGGGTGATAAAGGGGTAGAGGGTACGAGAGAATGGATGCTGTGAACGAACGGCCTTGACCCGGAGCGAGCGCGAAATTCTTTTCGCACAGTCCCCCTTCTTTGGCATCTTCACTCCACTTGTTCAGAGAAAGGGCCTTTGAAGCAATAGTGGTCTAAGGAGCAACGAAATTCCATCTCGTGTCGTCTCCAATCACTGTGGACGCAGAAAGGTGGGGGGAGGACAGGGTGGGGTTTCCACAAGGCCGTAGTCAGGGGGGGTTTTCGGGGTTCAAACACCCCCAAAATTTTATGAACAAAATATATATTGCTTTATTTATGGGTCAAACAATATCAAAATTAAGGTACAAATACAAATTAGGGGGCTGTTTTACCATAAAAAGCACTTCAGAGAGCTTCCAGAGGTGTTTATTATTTAGAATTTTTTCTAGCGTTCGGCAGTTATGGTGTTATTTTGTCATAAATTTTTTTTTCAGATGGCTTCTAGAGGTGTTTAATATTTAGAATTGTTCCTATTTTTCGGCGGTTAGGGGGCTATGTTGCCATAAAGAAACACTTTAGAGAGCTTCTAGAGCCGTTTAATAACTAGAATTTGTCCTAGCCTCCGGTAGTTAGGGGGTAGTGTTGCCATAAAAAAACACTTCAGATTGCTTCTAGAACAGTTTTTTATTTAGAATTTTTTCTAGCCTCCTTCAATTGGGGGATGGGCCCACCAAACCCCCCCTGAAATTATTGGCGGGCTACGGCCTTGGGTTTCCAGTCCTCCTACCCCTTGACATTTTGTACCCCGCTTGTATTTGATGAACCACTTCAAAGTGTGTGTGGAGGGGAAAGGGTAGGGTTCTACATATACATATACTATTAATTTTGGTAAAACATTAGCTATACACAAATTAGCTCTGACAACATTTCAAATAACTTTTTTTTGTTACATGTTACTTTTTTTTTTGTTTTTGTTTTCTACACTTTGCCACTGTAGTCGCTGACGCGCACTACTCACTGGCCATTGCAGTGGACTATATGTTAGCTACAGCATGATTTTTGGTCCCGTCAAAGTTAAAATGGTGACGCCTGAGAATAATGAACTATTGTTGCTTCTTCTGTTGGGAAAGGAAAAGAGCAGGCGAAACCGAACAATGCATGTTCTCTTTGTTCATTGAAAGATCATCAAAAGGACTTGACCATACGCTATACAAAGATTTGATACAAGATGATTAAATGTTTTTTTTTTCGATACTTTAGAATGCCAAAAACTCGCTTGATGAATTATTCGAAGATGTTAAGTGCAGAATTAAACTAACTACACTATTGGCTCTAGGCATGGTGATCACAGCTCCACAATGCCCGAAAGAATGATTTAAAATAAGATGGCTGGCATCAGTGGCTGGTGGCTGTGGCTCTGTCTAAACGCACCAATGCAAAACAATAGTCTGCTAGTAATGGTTCGGACACGTCACAGGACCATCGGTAGCGAGGGCGAGCTTCGGCCCATCTACAGTCGCCTACCCTCGCCACTGCCACGCTCTAATATGGTATAGATTATAGAAGAACAAAGGACGTTTCTGGGAAAGAAAAGAGTTGTATTCATCTGCATCTTAGATCAGTAATTATAAAACCTTATTCTCATCCAACCCTCATCGGGCTAAAATACAAGCTCTCCGATTTTCCGGTGACAGGCAGGTCAGTGTTCGAATCTTAGCCAGGTGTACTACAGTATGGGTAGTTTTTCACATGAAATGCTATCCCAAGGATCCACAAACTTTCGTTTGTCGTGTACCACTTTCGGGGCCATGGCCTTACGTCACGTATCCTGAAATCTTTGGCGCACCCCTGGAGGTACGCGTACCACAATTTTATAAAAACTGTTATATCCTATAGTATTCTAAGGAATCATAAAAAAAGCTCTAATTCAAATATAAAGATCTTGAGATTTGAAATCTGTAGAAAGAGTTGTATAATTGATAAAACAGTTTTTTTTTAGTTTTCTTTAAGTAAATAATAAAAGAGCTCAATCCTATAACAAATACAAAAGTAAAAAAGATACATACTAGATTCCCTAAAAAATTGTCCTTTTTTTCTCTTTATGACGTAACAAATAACCAATAAATATAAATTATTTAGTGATGTCAAACCTTTGCCAAGAAATCAGTTTGGTGTACGATGCTAGATTCTCAAACAAAATAAAGTTTTTATTTAAATTTATTCAATAGACAATTTTACTAAAATTGTACATTCATAAAGATTCAACATTAAAAAAGTAGATTCAAATCCAAGAAAAATCTAATACAACCATAATTAAAAAAAAAAATATGGTAGGACACAATCGTACATGCTTTATATAGGCCCTAGCTTGGTTATTATTTTTTGGAACAAGATTTAAAAAAAATCTGATATTAATAAACTACCATTATATTATACGTTTTCCTATCTAAAAATTCCAATGTTATTTATAATGCAAAAAAAAAAAAAGCTTCGTTTTAATCCACAATATTAGCGCCTTTTATTAACAATTCCAAATCTAAAAACATCTTGTTAATTAACTATCCTTGATTTCAATTATGGGTTTAAAACCACTATACCGGCTCGAGGTATGACCATAAAAGATCTAAATATTAAGTTTGAACTAAATACATTAAAAATAGTATCAGCTCTGACAAATTATCGCGGTAAAATGTATTCAAAACTTTTTGTCGGGAGGTTGTATTGATTGAATTAGATTAATATATGTATTTGACGGAATTTAGACAGGTTCAGCGCGCTTAGAAATCAGCCTAGGGAGGTGGTGAGCTTCCGCTCGCTAGACGACGGAAAAAAAAAGGCAGCGACTGACTTGAGCCGAGCTTTGTAATGTAATGTAAGCTTGTCTCAAGCGGGCCTTACACGATCAATAATATTGACAATACCTGATCATATTGTCAATAATATTGACCGTGTAAGGTGAAAAACTGGATTGACGGTCGATATTGATGGAGTATTGAAGGAAATCCGGATTTTCTGTTTTTCGGGCATCAATACTGGAAAGTGGAGGGGATATTGTCAATATTATTGACCATATAGGGGTGAGCGTCAATATTTCCATCAATACTCAGTTCAGTTCAGGTCGCGCTCCTGTGAAGGTGACAATGACCGACCCCATTACAAACGACTTAGTCCTTGGGAAAGATGAAGATATTGTTGGCTCACCCGGTTCCCGTGAGGAAGAAGATGCCCTTCCCCACTTCATCGAACAATATGAGCTTTCCTCAGAGCTGTGGAATCCGACCAACCCATTATATTCGAAGAAGGCAGCAAGAAATTTTGCTCTTGATCTCCTCATACCCATTTTAATGAGAATAAATCTGGGGGCCAACAAGAGGGAAGATGTGAAAAAAAAAAGTCTAAGAACTTCAAGTCTTCAAAATTTCTTCCAATGGCCAAGTATCTCAGGGTTAAGGCTAATCTTTCCTTAACAGTTATACTTTCACTCATATTTGTGTCCTCCCATTTCAAAAACGGTTCAACTATCTGTATAAGTTTTTTAAAGGTACTTTCCTCCATTCGAAAGTAGTTCTTGAAATCTTCAACATCGCTGAGGCTAATTTCCTTCAACAAAACTAGATGATAATATTCTTATCTTTTCTTCAACCATTCCTTCATCCAGCGTTTGGATTTCACTCGACGAGTAGTTCCAAGCGCCAAAATAATAGCTATGCAACCTTTTGTGCGATTATCCATGTTTTGGACGGACAAAGCCCAGAAATAACCGAATAAAACCACACATATTCACCCTGCTCATACGCAGAAAGAGAGGTATTGTGCAAATTTATTGACAAAAGTATTGTCAATAATATTGATGATTGTGTAAATAGGGAAAGTTTGAGACTGGTTGGCACGAGGATTGACGGCTGTATTGTCAATACTGATATTGTCAATATTATTGATCGTGTAAATAGGGGAAGTTTGAGACTGGTTGGCACGAGGATTGACGGCTGTATTGTCAATACTGATATTGTCAATATTATTGATCGTGTAAATAGGGGAAGTTTGAGACTGGTTGGCACGAGGATTGACGGCTGTATTGTCAATACTGATATTGTCAATATTATTGATCGTGTAAGGCCCGCTTCACAGTTCCTGATTGGGCGCGGCGAATGCTCACTTTGAATGCTCGTCTAGACAGTGCTCCGGTTTTTTCTCATTTCTAGCTGAAATGTGTGGACCTACAACTATCGAGTGCAGCGATTCTTTTATTGGGATGTTGCTATTTGGAGAAAATAATCATAAAAGACAGAAACGGCGGTGAAAGACGAACTTATTTAGGGAAAGGAGGGCTAATGGTGGATCGTCATTAATGACTATTTTGAAAAATCAAGAAATTAGTCGTGTTAAAAAAAAAATATATATATAATGTTGTCGATCTTGAGAATCTCACTCGCACCCTTTGACTCGGACACCAAAGACCGACACGGACCCGAGAGAAGACGAAGTAAGGCGAGGCGAGAGCACCATCCCCCACACGGGTCGTCTCGGCGAGAGTGTGGATGAGGCATTACAATCAAAGGGATTCGCGGAAAAATCGACTGTTGGGTGGAGCACGTTTTCATTGATCATCGAGCTCGATGTTCGATACCACGCAATGACTAGGGTGTTACAATACAATCCTCGTGTTACATTACATCGTTCTGTTACAAGTCAGTCGCCGGCTTAAGGCATTGCACCACTCCCTAATTACACACTTGTTTACTTACAAAGAAGACACCAACCAGCCTATCTGGGCAATAAAAGGATAAAGAGTGACGAAATTACTGTCAATCCTACAGCCAATATAATATAAAATATTATTTAATTTTGAGTATAATAGCATATTATATTTAATATTTATAAATTTAAAAGCTTGATAAAATAATATCTTTATAAAAAAAATTCCTTGGCTTTAAGAGTTTAATTTTAAGAAAAACCTATGTTTTCCCATTTTACACCACTATGATAAATTTAACGAGCGCTCTCCCACCACCACAACACTTAAATGAGAAGTGAGTTGTTTTTCTAAAATAAACATATTTTTACTTTCTCGCTATCTTACAGGTAGATAAAGTATTGGGAGCATCAACAAAATCGAACTAGAGATTTTGATTAATCTCGACGTTTTATGACCCCCCCCCCCCCGAATCCGAAAAAGTGGTTTTTGAATTTCCGTCTGTCTGTCTGTCTGTACCTCCAACTAGAACTTATTTTACCGATCAGGCTAAAACTTGGTATCTAGGGTTTTAATAGGGTTGCCCCGAGTGGTTTTTGGGATTGGATCATTAACCCTAAATCAAGGGAAGTTAACTGAAGGGCAAAAAGAGAGAGAGTCGATTTTCTCAAAATCGGCTACAACAATTTTGATTAAATTTCATTTCTACACATTTATAAATATTCCAAACAAAATGGCTACCATCAATATTTCGGCAAAATGACTTTAAGGGCTCCGGTCTGATGCGTAAATTATCATTTTTTCAATCATATCTCCGAAACTATTTGAGATATGAAATTACTTATCATTACAAATATGTAGATCTATTTATAATACAAATATTTTATTCGAAGCAAATTTTTATAAAACCAATAACTTTCAAGCTAAACAAATATACATACATGTAAACTTTTCGAACACTAAACGGTAAAGTATTGCGACCGTTAAAAAAATCTAACCTGAAATGTTGATAGATGCCAACGTCTCATGACCCCCCGAACCCTAAAAAATAGTCTTTGCAATGCCGTCTGTCTGTTTAAACTTAAAATTAAGAGTAGTTTAATAAAGGGCGAAAAGAGAAAAAACAGATTTTCTCAAAATCGGTTCTAACGATTATGATTAAAATTCGTATCTAGTCGTTGATTAAGATTATAAATAAACTGGCTATTTTTATTTTCCCAGAAGCGGAAATTTCCGTATCTACGCAACTATTTAAGATAATAAATAACTTATCATTGCAAAATTGTAGTACTATTAGAAACTAAAAACTTTTATGTTAAATATATTTTTATAAAACCAACGGTTTCTGAGATATTTGCAAATATATTAATACAATTTTGTGAGCTTTAGTTGTAAAGATATACTACTTAAGTTTTAACGCAATAATTCTCCAATGCCATAGAGTAATTAAATATAAGTAAGTCTCTCAAAATGTTTATGTTATTTTTCCTTAAACCTCTTAAGTGAAATGTTTGTACAACAACGATCTATCTCTATTTTAGACTCAATAGTCGATATTTACATTTTTTATTAGTCAAAATTTATAAACGATGAATTTAATAGCAATGCTTTGACATGAAGATCTGCAACACCTAATAAAACGTCAAAATTTTTAACCAGAAGTCGAAATTTTAATACGAAGTGTTGACCCTTGTGGATCCAATATTGATCTTTTATATCGGTCCAAACATACAAATGAGGACATTAAGTCCTTAAAAATAAAATTATAAAATTTAAAATAGGGACTAAAAAATGTTTTGCATAAGTATAGTGCAATCTATGCTTGGGTTTGCTAGTGTATATTATTTCTTTTCACATATATTACGAGTTTTGAGTAAATATCTCCATTTTTAAACAATAGAGGGAGAAAGTCCGTGCGGAGTTTCGTACCATTTATTTTTAAAGTACTGATATAAAGTCATACAAGAATCTGGGTTCCCATGGTGATGTAAACAAAGAATGATTATACAGATGAGATGATCCACCGCGCACACAGCAGAAAAACCGGAAATTCGCTGCGAAAATCGGGTTTACGTTGAAAAATACTTTTTTTAGCAACGCATCTTACTACCTGTTATGTATTAATTACGCTAATCTTTTTTAGAGATTAGAAAGATTATATTTAGAGGACGTGTACTCAAATTTACGTGGAGGGAGAATGTAGAACCATTTTGTAAAAACCAGTCTCAGTACACCCGACCAAGATTCGAACCTCAATCTCCCCATTATCGGCAGTCTAGTCTATTGCAAGAGTAGCGCCTTATACCATGCGGCCACTGAAGCAGGTTTGGAAGCTACTATTCTATAATATTGTTAGATGGACATAAATAGGCTGTACAAAGTTTATTAATGATGCTTGGAACTTATTCCACAGCTAGTGTGCGCACACAGCTCCTGGTTAAAAAAAACCCACATAAATGCGGCACCACCCAGCCCAGTGTGCCGTGGTACAATGGTGCACCACGAACCCTTCAAAAGTGTGCCGCCAAATTTAAACCAATGTGTTAACATAATACCTCCGCGAATTAAGATTCCAATCCCTCGCGAACATCACATGCCAAGTAAAGGAGGAAACTTAGAGAACTTGAAAATTAAACGAACCCTCTTCGGTGGCCGCATGGTCTAAAGCGTGACTATCGCAATAGATTAGACTGCCGATGACGGGGATATTATGGTTCGATCCCGGTCGGGTGTACTGAGAGTAGTTCTCCCTGAATGAGTTCACTCTCTCTTTCTCCACGTAAATGCGGGTACACTTCCTATAAATTCAACTTTCCTAATCCCTAATCCATTAGCGTAATTAGTACATAAGCATATAACCCGAACGGGTAGTAGGACGCGGTGCTAAAAAGAAAAGAAAGCAACATGAAACGAGAGTCGTCTTATCGTTTACACGCCTTAATCTTAGAAAAATAAAAAAAGTAACAACAAACGTTCAAGAATCATATTAAACTACTAATTAATTAATCATTACAATTCGAACTATGCTTATTGTAGTTTTATTTTATTGTTTCTTTAAGAACAAAGAAACCTGCTTCAGTGGCTACATGATTTAAGACGTAATTCACGCAATAGAGTAGATTGTCAATGACAGGGAGATAGAGGTTCGAATCCCAGTCGAGTGTACTGAGGGGGACTTTTAATAACGCAAATGCGGGTACACTTCCTATGAATTCAACCTTCCTAAGCCCTAACACACTAGCGTAATTAGTGCATTTGTGTATAACCTGAACATGTAGTATAGACTCAGATATATATATGTAAAACATTTATAAAATTGTAAATATATATTAGTCACATTTTATTAATATATTATGTTATTGGAATATTTTTTAGAAACATCTTTTCTTATAAAGTGGTGCTCGCTCTTCAATCCTTTTAAGTATGCCGCCAAAAATGATTCTATTTGAATTCTATTAGAAAGAGTGCCGTTAACACAAACAGGTTGAGAACTACCGGGATTCAAGCCATTCGGTAAAAATGTCAGAAAACACATTTCCTGCGACGCAGACTCGGGAAAACAAACGCTTGACAAGACCCGCAGACAGAGATGAATATCATGTGTGTTTATCTGCGCTAGATAAGGGAAACGACACCGTTTAACACGTTGTGATAGGTTCAGTAGCCTCCCACTACAACGGCAAAAACAACCTGTGGGAGCGAGCCTAGGCCAAGCCTGTAAGGAGGAGACATTGAACTTGCAGAGAGAGAGAGAGAGACTTGACTGCCCGACCGCCTGTCATTGCTGCCTCTTGCGCAATGTTTACAACAACACACGGCGCAGTACAGTACACTCGAGGACACATAAAGTCTGTTCAGCGTAGGAATTGTTTTATGAAAGGCCTTTTTCCCTACCAGAAAGCTAATATATAGTAGGATTTTGGTAGGAAAAAAGACCTTTAAGAGAGTAATTCCTGCAGTGAATGCAGTATAAATTCGACGACATCCGTCCTTACGTGGTGAATACGGCGCGGAGGCGAACTTCGAATGCAATAAATAAATGTTAAGAAAATAGGGTTTGAGAGGTTACGCCGAGAACCAGCGGTGTACCAAGTGGGGAAGAATTTTTTTAAGCACCGCGTTTTACTACCTGTTCAGGTATTACGCATATATACTTCCGCTAATGATTTAAGGATTAGAAAGATTGAATTTAGAGGCAGTGTACCAGCATTCGAGTGGAGGGAGAGTGTAAAAAGCATTAAGAAAAACATTCTCAGTACACCCGACCGGGATTCGAACCACGATCTCCCTGTTATCAGCAATCTAGTCTAACACGAAAGTGACGCCTTGGACCATGCGGCCACCAAAGCAGGTGTATCATTTGCTCCCATTCTAAAAAACACGAATAATTTCAATCAAAGCTTAAAAAAATTGAGGTGGAACTATAATATAGAGCAAAATTTAATTGTGTCCAGTGAATAGAATAATTTTTCTAAGACCAAGCTTACAAAGTGATAATTTAGGTGCAGCGTTAAATACATTTAAAAAAAGTCTCTAAAATTCATCAGTTGAAAAAAAAATTGCTTTGATAAATTATATGTCCTCTTTCTCATCCCCAAGGCCGGTTTCTGAGTGGGCCATTAGTCAGAACGGTGGAGTGGGTTTTTCGCAGGGCTGTTGAGTCGGAAGCATTTTGGGTGGAGTCGGAGCTGGGTGTCGATAAAATGTACCAACTCCGACTCCAAAATAAAAACTTATAATATTACACATGGCTCATACTCCATATTCTGGTCTATTTAAGGGATTTAAGGGTACTCTCAGGTCAAAAAAAGGGACCACATAAAAAATATGGGAACAACAAATATGTCACCCAAAATAATGTTTTTTAAATCCATACAACTAAGATAGTTGGTAATATATATATATATATATATATATTTAACGGTTTTTAATGCATATTAACTTTAAAGTTCAATTTTTAGCTTGTCTTTTAACTTAAGCTGAATTTTTAAGTTCATCGGTTATTTTAACCATATTAAACGACCAAAAATTATGTTGTTTTTTATTTGCCCCTGATTGGGGTACGGATAAGAAATATAAAGAGTACTTTTACACTCCCACTTGTTATCATTTTTATTTGATATGCATCTTTAATAGTACATATTACATTTAACTTTGGCTAGTAGTTAATCGGACCTTTTACTACTTAACCCTACTTTAGTTTTCTTTCTTGACAAAACTCTCAAAAGTTGAAGTTATTAGAGAAGATGACTTTTTTTTCAATTTTTTGTATGTATGTGTGTTTCTTTATTAGCCTTATTATCTCCGAGTTTTAAAACTTTATATCCTTCCAATAGCCCATGAGCTACCTGCAGTTCTTCAAAGCTTTTTTCATTTCAGCACAGATGTAATCCATGATGATGTTTGCTCAAGAAGAGTGTCAGCAGCACTATTTTTCTGGACTTCTTATTTTCATAACAAAATGTATCTTGATATCATCAAAAGCCTTATTTTTTTCACTTTCTACTCTTAAGATTTCTTTTGCCCTTTCTCTTTCTCATCTTCTTTAAGTATCTTTTCATTCAGCTTGGTTTCCTCAAGTACTGAAGACACTTACTTCTTGCATTTATTCCATAGGCAATGAGCTCTTTTGTGATTGGAACAAAAGCATGTTTATTGCCATAAGACATCTATACATCTATGACATTCAATTATGCCCTGACATCTTATCTCAGACAGTAGTACGTCCATCTACTGAGCTAGCCTTTTTTATTTATTGCCACGTCTTACTACCGGTTTTATTTTATTTATTTAGCATCGCGACTTACTATCCGTTCGGATTATACGCCTAAGTATTAATTACGTTAATGGGTTAGGAATTGGGAAGGTTGAATTTAGAGGTCAACCCGCATTTGCGTGGAGGTAGAGTGGAAAACCATTTAGGGAAAACTACCCCCAATTCACCCAACCGAGATTCGAACCTCGATCTCCCCGTCCTCGGCAGTATTGCTCAACACGAAACCAAGCGCGTTAGCTAACTTCGCCACCGAGGCGGGTCTACTACCTGTTCAGGTTATACGTATATACAATTACTCTGATGAGGTAGGGATGAGAAAGGAAGCGTTTTAGAGGTAATCTACCTGCATTTGCGCGGAAGGAGAGTGGGAAACAATTTAGGGGAAACCACCTTCAGTAGATCCGACCAGGATTTAAACCCCGTTCTCCCCGTATTCAGAAGTCCAGTCTAACACGAAAGTGACGCCTAAGACCATTCAGTCACAGTCACCTTTGTTCAGTGATTAATTAACGGCTGGGAGATTAAGTCCTTGTTATAGAGTTTGTAAGACGTGTGCTAATTTGATTAATTAGTTCAGAAAGTATAATTTAAATATCTCCAATATAAGAAAAATTATACCACAATAACCACAGCTAAATTAAAACCTTTGTGACCTTAAACACCAACATACGTGAGCGTAAATATATAACTTTAATCGTTAACAAAGACGTAGCAAGAATATACTATTTATTTATTAATAAAAATGTTAAACTCTTAAATATATTATAATTGTAGTAATTTGGTGAGAAGAAACTTTTAGAAAATACAAACATGTTATTTCGCACTCAAAAGTGAACAACTTTTACGATTTTATTAGTGTTATTTTATTGTTAGTGATACAATTAATCAAAACCGACAGCTGTAGAATCACATAACTTGTTGTACAAATACGTGAAAGAAAATTTAGTAGCTTTCGTGTCAGTGAAAAAAATGTTTCCTTCTATCAGAATTGAACTCAGCAACTAAAAGGCGCAGAGTTTGTTTTTGTTGCACCTTTGTGTGGCTCTTCATCTTCTATGAGGCAGTTCGCCTCATGCCTTTGTTTGTTCTTGAGTAATAATTATGATCCCTGAATTAAACAATCTTAAGATTATGCAGAGTCATGTATCAATTCTAAAGTCACGTGATTAGTGAGAAAATACTTTTTACAGTGTTGTAATGTAGTTTAATGAAAAACTCAGTTTGTCAGTGAAAGAATTATAAGTTTTTATATGTAATATAATTTTACTATTAAAGCACAAAATAGTTGAGTTTTTTTCACCTATAAAACAAACAATATAAGTCTAGAGTTCCGTAGTAGATCACAACAGATTTTTCTTCTCTGGAGTAGATCACTAGATCCAAAGTCCGGCCACTCCTGTTCTATTATCATCAAGACGCGTGGCAAATATGAAGAGGAATCCAAAAAGGAATAGTTATATAACGTGGTGGCCAGCTGCGCAGCAAATAGCAAGCCAACAAGGGGAAGCCTCGATGGCGAAATACCCGCGTGACCTCGCGAAATACTTGGCAACTGGTTTTGTCCGAAGGTGGAGCTGATGAACTTGCCTCGCCACGCCCAGTCGACTTAAAGGACGGTCTCGCTAATGACCTTAACAACATCACATGTTAATTGTTATTTTATACTTCTTCCTATTCTCATGGTCAAGTAAAGTAATAACAACCCGCACCGGTGGGCACGTGGACAAAGTCCCATCTAGCCTAATTTCCCGATAAAAGGGGGGGTCGTGGTTCGAATCATGGCCAAGTTTACAGGGACTGTTTTTACTAAATATTCTTTCATTGTCTTTTCATGCAAACGCAGTTGCATTTAGTCTAAATTATGCATTCTTCATCCCTAACCCATTAATAAAAAAAGGGGGAATTACTCGTACGGGTAGTAAAAACGTTGTAAAAAGAAGATAATTTACTTCTTAGTAAAATATACTTTTATTTTTAATTGTAACCCGCCTCGGTGGCGTAGTTGGCTAACGCGCCAGTCGTGTTGAGTCAGACCATCGAAGACGGGGAGATCGAGGTTCGAAACTCGGTCGGGTGAACTGGGGGTGGTTTTTCCTAAATGTTTTTCCACTCTCCCTCCACGCAAATGCGGGTTCACTTCCTCTAAATTCAACCTTCCCATTTTCTAATCCATTAGTGTAATTAGTACTTAGGCGTATAACCCGAACGGGTAGTAAGACGCGGTGCTAAAATTAAAAAATTATTTTTAATTTAAGGTATTGACAATGTGCACTTCAATTTTTAATAAAATGTAGTATTTATTGATATTTTGAGATGGAGGGGGGCCTAGAGTAACATCCACCCCACCCACCTCGGAACTACGTGCCTAACGGATATATTAGTAGTAATATTTTCATAGGAAGAACCTCCGAGCAAATTCAAACATATTTTTGTGGCCTAAATTGATAACATTGTAGTATATTATTAGTGTTATTTTTTAGGCATATATAATATCGATCAAAAGTGACAGATGCAGAGTACATGATTTGACGTATGAATATGTGAAAGTATATTTAGTAGCGTTTATGGGACCTTCCTATTAAAATTGGACTGTACAAGAGATACCATTCGCAACAGTCATGCTCGTACCGATAATAATGGACTTGTGGGGTTGTTCCACCTCAGTTTCAGGGGCGTCTTTTGGGCCCGGGCGAACAGGGCGGCTGTCCGAGGGGGAGGGGGCGCCAAACAAACTATCCACTTTACCTAAAGTAGCCTTAGTGTGATAAGATTATGTTAGGTTTGGGGATTATTTTCATATTTTCTTAATACAAGCAAGTTATATAGGGAGGCGCCAAAAAGCGATTCCGCCCGGGGTCGCAAAATTTACCTCTGGCCGTCCCTGCTCAGGTGATAGTTTCAGCTGGGGTGAAACGAAACGCTTGCACCGGCCTGGAGGAAGATTATAAATGACGTCCTGAAAAGACACGAAGTCATGTTGCCATGACAACATGCGAGCATTGGGACACTCCCCCTTTACACACACATTGAATACATCCGATTTTTAAAATTGTTTTTTTTTACCATCAGTTGGATATTTCCAATATTAATCCAGCCCGTTTCAGTGGTCGAATTTAAGTCTTAGGCGTTAATCTCGCAAAAGACTGGACCGCAGATAACGGGGAGATCGATCGGGGGTTCAAATCCCGGTATGGTATAGTGATCATATTTTTTCCTAAATGGTTTTACACTCTTCCTCCCCACAAATCCGGATATACTTCCTTCTAAATTCAACCTTCCTCATACCACAAAGATTAGTACATATTCGTATAGCCTGAACGGGTAGTAAAACAAAACAAATAAACTAAGAAAAGTAGATAAAGAAAATTAACTATTGCTAATTATATTTTTTATAATAGTGTTACCTATAATCAAAAGGCTGTGCAATGCAAACAAAAGGTTTCAATTTAAATAGAATATCGAGAATCCTTAATTTTTTCTCGGTAATATAATCTCACCCTTTAAATATTGGGATGATATATTTCCACATCATTTTATAAACAGTATAATATCGTACTAAACTAGGTTTTAAGTTTTTAGAATTGGTTTCTAATTCATTATTAATCAAATAAAATTTAAAAAAATGAAACTATTCTGCTGAAGAGATCCCGCAGCACAAACTAAGAACTATACTTTTAAAGTAAACTACGAATCACTAGTACCTTCCCCGGTTTCTACACACTGCCGGGATTCGAACCGACAAAGTGTCTATCGGAGGTGGTTGAGCAACAGTTTTGATGCATTGCGCGTTACATCTTGTCCCACACCACGAGGCCATCAATACACAAAAGCCCTTATCACTACCGACTGAGATACTAACCCGAACACCACCACTTATGACCTGACATTTCACTCTATTTTGATCTACTTGATTGTTTTCTCCCAACCATTCCAACACCGGTAGTCATGGGAGACATTCTCCCACAGGGTTTGCGTTCAATTTCATGGTCTCATGGTGTGGGCAAGATCTTCGAATGTTACCTAACCCCTCCAAGATTGTTGGTTTGAATCCCAGCGGGTTCCAAATTTCGGAATCTTCAGGTGGTGCGAGTTATTCGGAGCTAACCATAAGTGTAATATTATGTGCTAATAACTATTAGCTCAAAATAATAATCCTTATACTGTATAAAGATTCTCGAGCTTTTACCCCTTTTAGGATTGGGTGCTTGGATTCTCTTCTTTTTAATTCGTGCGCCACGTCTTACTTAACTTACTTTTCATCCAAGATTTCCGATTTACACCAATAGGGCAGGAGAAGAAGGTAACATTTTAGAGGAAAATGTACCTTCATTAATGTTGAGGGAAAGTGGGAAGCTATTTAGTTAAGGTCACCTCAGTCTACCAGGCCAGGAGTCACACCCCCACCTTCCTGCCGCCGAAATACCTAAATACATCGATGCCTTTGATCTTGTGTCCACCAAGGAGGGTTCAAATATTTCTGCTGTGGCGCAAAAGTTAAGGGTGCCGCCTGGAAAAACGACGGGACTCATTGCAAACATGTAGAAATTCTGCGTGATCTATTTTATTTGAAAATATGGTTAACGCCAAAATGAAGATGAAAGGTTTCAACATGTTCCTTAAAGGTTAAAAGCGATTATTTTAAGTTTTATATTTAAAAAAAATTGTACTAAAAGTTGAAGTTAGTTTATTTTCAAGGACGTTTAACCTGAAATGTCAGTTCTAAGATCAAAGTAAATATTGTAGTTATAAACCTTGAACTAGCCTTCTCTTAAACAAATAATATACATACTTTAAACATGCTTACAACAAAACATTATAAGATAATTGGATATTATTTTAGTGTTGGAAGCTTCAAAACTGCAATTCCTATAAGAAACATCGCAGTGTGAGGCCCATTTCCCTTCAAGTACGCCCCTAAATCTAGTTTTTCAGTTGGCATCACCCAGGATCGATCCCGGTGTTTTGTAAATCATTTATGAGGAAATAATACAAATTTCACTAATTTTAAAGCTCATGATAACCGTTTTATATAGTTACATATCCTCCCTTTTCATTCCAAATGATAATAAAAATTGGACGAATATGAGAAAGAGGGGTCAGCCTCACAGCTGACAAAACTTGGCCACTCTCCGATATTAACGCCGAATTTAAAACTTAGAGAATGCGCTTGCCGAGATGATGATCTATTTTGTGTGTTCAGTTGAAGAAGACTGACGTCACGTGGTCAGGTGGGAGGAAGGGAGGGAAGGGGGGGAGGGAAGGACAGAGAAGGTGAGGAGAATCATTCACCTCTACACGCGCCAACAGCGTCAGGGACTTCCGAACTTGGTAGAACACAAGGCGACATATTATATTATCAAGTATTTACTAAACACGAGGTCATTAAAGCACACAACATGAAAGAAACCCCATTTTAACGGCAATGCCTACTATTTTGAATATTTATTTTTGTTGTTGGAAGATTACTGTACTAATTGAATTAGTAATAGTTATGTTCATAATTCGATAATTCAACTCAGTCTATGGCAAGTATGGCTAGTGAATTAAGCAGGGAGTTGAACCAAAATACTTTTCGGTTCTGGTTCATGTTCCGGTTCTTTAAACAAAATTTTAAAGTTTCCTGTTCTGGTTCCAGTTTTATAAAAATAAACGTTCTTGTTCTTTTCGGTTCCGGTTCTTAAAAATTTATGTAGTTTTAGTTCTATTAAAATATTTGTAAACTAAACATAATGTTAAAACATAATAATACAAAACGAACTAATTATACAAAAATACCAATAATTCAGGAGATTTATAATTTATTTAAAATTCATGATTCCAACTAAGCAGGAGATCATTTTATTTTGTTTTCGTATGTCGACTCTAAAAAATAATAAAAAGAAGACGACCTCTGCGGTCTAGTTATTAAGTTTCTGGCTACAGATATAGAGGTACCAGGTTCGATCCTCAGCGCTTCCATATTTTTCTGTGAAGCAGTTGCTCTGAAACGGTGTTAAACTCAGCCTCGTGATGACAAATGAGGAGCTACTTGAATTAAAAAGTAGCAGTTACGGTCTCCAAAACTGAGATTAACGGCCGAAGGGTTCTTCGTGCTGGTCACATGACTCACTATCCACAGAAGTTGACTCTCTATCTTCGCCAAAAGATGGAAGCGGTTCGTTCGGAATGGCTCGATTGCCCGCTGACGCGATGGAATTTTATTTTAAATCTTTTTAAAATATTTTAATTTAATTTTAAAATCAATATGTCACAAATAATTTATTTTATGCGTAATTACAATTAAAAATAAATAAAATATCTAAAGCTGGTTTGATACAATAAACCAGCTAACTTACTTACCATGTCGGAACCAAACAGAAATAGTGTGTACCCATATTATTTTAGTTTATTTGTCTAAAAAATTTAAATCAGTTATGTAGTGTGTCTGTCAATTATTTTTATGTATTCAAACATTATTTTAGGCTTCATTAACAGGATATTAAAAAAATGTTTCGACTTTATCCTCGATTTTAATTCAAACATTTTATATTTAAAATGTTAGTACTTTCTTGAAGGCTTTAATTTCTAGAGACCCCAAAATAATAAATGAGTTTGCGGGGTACAATATATCAAATGTAGGTAATTTACCTCAAGAATCATCTTTGATATCCTTGATGTGTCACTCGGAGAGAGAAAGTAGGAAATCGTTTAGGAAAGCTCCATACTCAGTACACCCAGGCGGGATTCGAGCCCCGAAGGCAGTCCCGTCAATTTCTAGATTGACGCTTATAAGCTGACACCTCGAATCACCTCATTTTTACTTTATTTTGTATGCAAACGGGGACAAATTCAAATCGGGAGTATTTTCCGAGAGTGCATGCAGCGATAAGAGCCAATGTGATATGCCATAGTGTGCTCTTGCCTTTAGAGAACCTTTGTTGACTCTAAGGTAGGATACACCGTAGTGTGCTCTTGCCTTTAGAGAACCCTTTGTTGACTCTAAGGTAGGATACACCGTAGTGTGCTCTTTCCTTTAGAGAACCCTTTGTTGACTCTAAGGTAGGATACACCGTAGTGTGCTCTTGCCTTTAGAGAACCCTTTGTTGACTCTAAGGTAGGATACACCGTAGTGTGCTCTTGCCTTTAGAGAACCCTTTGTTGACTCTAAGGTAGGATACACCGTAGTGTGCTCTTGCCTTTAGAGAACCCTTTGTTGACTCTAAGGTAGGATACACCGTAGTGTACACCTGCCTTTAAGGAATCTTTTGTTGAGACTAGCAATTCTCAACTGGGGGGCCACGAAAGGTTTTTTTGGGGTGCCTCAAAAATTTATTAAATATTTTGTTTGCCTATTACTGAGGTCAATCATTTTAAATTCAAATTTTAGCTTCAAAAGAAATGAGGTCATAACTAAATGATGTATTATTATTATTATTAGCTCCGCGTCCTACTACCCGTTCGGGTTATACGCACTTACGCTAATGTGTAATGGTAGGGTGATTGTGAGATGAAATGGAGGACCTACAGTTTAACGTGGAATCCGAACCACGGTAGAGGCCTGGCATTCCTCACATTCACAAGTTGTGATTAATACACATCTTGTCAGAGGTGAAGGAAGGGTTTGGCAATCAGATAAATCTGTGCCGGGACAGAGGATAAATGATGTAATGATGGTTTCTGTAAAAATTACTAATTTTATAAAAGCAGATGCTCTTAATTCTAGACTGTTTTCTGCTATTTGTGAAGAAGTTGGTTTCGGCCATTCAACGCTACTACTTCACACAGATAATAGATGGTTGTCGCGAGGGAAAACTCTTGATCGTTTATTAAAATTAAAATCGGAAGTTGAAAATTTTTTAAATGATAAAAAATACAGTTTGACCATTTATTTCGATGGTGGTAATTGGATTGCAAAACTTTAATATTTGGCAGACATGTTTTATATTCTAAATCAGTAAGTTTATCCTTACAAGGAAACCAGTCCAACATTTTTACTTGCATGAATGAATTCAAATAATAGAAATAAATGTTTATGAAATGTTTATGAACCATTCGCAAATGATTTTAGATAAACATTTTACATTTGATAAACAGCATATAAATTATTTAATTAAATGTCATCTCCAGAAATTAATAGACAAATTCGATAAATTTTTCCAAATAATGAATTGATAGCAGAAAATAGTGGATTAAAGATATAATTTTGAGCAAATGAAAATGCATTTTTTGGTGGTGAGGGAGTGAGTGAAAGACCAAATAGATAAAACTAACCGCAGTATACTCAGCAGGGATTCAAACCATTACTAAAAAAATTGAACCAAATGAAGATGATACCTTAGTCTGCGAGCCCATATGTGAAGGCATTAAAGAGTTATTTAATACGAAAGTGTATATTCTTGTCAGACCCAATATCGACTTATTTTATGTGTCTACATTTACAAATGAGGACTTTAAGGTTGGGTGCTAGTGAGCGCGAATTTAGTGCGCTTATTTAGCAGTTTTTATAGCATAAACTTTTTTTGAACAAAATAGATCAAATTTTTCTTCTATAGAAACATAGAGTTTAGCTTTCTGCACATGCTAATCTCAACAATTTTTGAATATCTGGTATGAGCATGGTGGCATTTGGTGACAAACTTTTTAAATTAAGAGAAAAATTTGTCATTAAATTCCAGGACACATCTGACAGATATTCAACAGATGTTGAGATTATCATGTGCGGAAAACTAAACTCTATGTTTCTATAGAAGAAATATTTGATTAATTTTGACTAAAAATGTTTATGCTGTAAAAACTTCAAAAATACTTCCCTAAACTCACGCTCACTAGCACCCCATCTTAATACTTCCCTTTCCTATTCCCGGAACCACTGGGGCTATGGGGCCCATCTTCGGGTGAGGGGTACCCATTGAGACACCTTACCCGAAAAAAAAAATCACCCTCTCCCAAACTCCTCCAGCTCTCCCCTCTCCCCAAACGCACCTCTAGAACCGTTAGTTAGTTTTACCTAAGTATTGCGCAATTTGCGCACGGGTTTGCTAGTACCTATCAATTAAAAAAAAGTAATGGCGGACGCATGGACAAAGGGGTCAAATAAATCTAGTTTGGTTTGCCGATGACGGGAAGGTTGGGGTTCAAATTCCAGCCGGGTGTACTTACTGTGTTTTTATTCAAATTTTCCCACTCTACCTCTACAAAAATGCTGGTACATTTTCTCTAGATTATTTCTTCTCCATCCCTAACCCACCAGTGTAATTAAATGTGTAGATCCTGGCCGGGTAGTAAGGCGTGGAGCAAACAAACACGAATCAATTGGACATCTTCAAATTAATGTGTATAAAGGGGGGCGGAGGGTCTTATTTTTCTATGCAAAAGCAGGACTAGAGAAAACATTTTGATGTCTAGATGATTAAAATATGAATAAGTAAATGACTTAATGAACGTGCGGTTTCACGATGAAACATGGCCACAATGTTTTCATGAGAGTAATTTGGTGTCCTCTCTAAAATGTCGCAGAAACTCTCGCTTATTATGAAGAGTAATTAAAAAAACACCTTTATATCCGGACCTACTTCAAGCTGGGAAGGTAATTAACCGTGTCTACGAGAGCTCAGCACGGAGAAACACTTTCCCTGAAGCGCGTTCTGCTTTCTAATTCCGCGCCACCGCCACTCCAATAAACATTTTACTATAGTGCTGCGTTTCTTCTTTTTGTGTGTGTGTGTGTGTGTGTGTGTGTGAGTATAAAAAAATAAGAATCACAAGAAAAGCAGAGAGAGGTCTTCCTAAAAGAGTAATGAAAACTCAAAGAAAACATAAACGTAAAAACACACCTAAGATGGCAAAATATGCGCGTTTAAAAAAAAAGATAGAAAAAAAAGAAAGGACGTTGCGCCCTCCAAACGATCGGGTCGAGTGAACTGGGGGGAGGGGGGGTTGTTCCTAAATGGTTTTCCACTCTCCATCCACGCAAAAGCGGGTTCACTTCCTCTAAATTCAACCTTCCCAATTCCTAATCCATTAGCGTAATTAGTACTTAAGCGTATAACCCGAACGGTAGTAAGACGTGGTGCTAAAATAATAATAATAATAATAATAATAATAATAATAATAATAATAATAATAATAATAATAATAATAATAATAATAATAATAATAATAATAATAATAATAATATAATTGAACCCTGATTTTAGGACTATTTGCTTTTACTGTAGAGTACGTTTTCAACGAATTAGGTGACCTGGTGGTCTAGGGGTAAGGTGTCAGACTTCTATGCTGGTGGTCAGGGGTTCAATCCTCGGTCCCGGCACAAATTTATCTGTTTGCCAAACCCTTCCTTCACCTCTGACAAGATGTGTATTAATTACAACTTGTGAATGTGTGGAATGCCAGGCCTACACCGTGGTTCGGATCTCACGTTAAACTGTTAAGTCCTCCATTTCATCTCACAATCACCTTACCATTAGACATTAGCGTATAAACTGAACGGGTAGTGAGACGCACTGCTAATAGTAATTCAACGAATTGGACGATTATTTCGGTCT
Source organism: Timema podura (assembly GCA_033556935.1). Classification (NCBI taxonomy): domain Eukaryota; kingdom Metazoa; phylum Arthropoda; class Insecta; order Phasmatodea; family Timematidae; genus Timema; species Timema podura. Next base: position 52,609,941 of record JAVRXN010000002.1, on the reverse strand, counting down.
ACACTCATTACCTGAAGCAACTCTAAGTAGTCCGACAACTTAACTCACTCAGAAACGAGTATTTATATTAAACTAAGAGTCTCAAGTTTGATTCCCGGTACGATCGGAACATTTATTATTGATAGAATATTTGAGTTTCCCCACCACCCTATTTTTTTTTTGCCGCGCTCCACGTCTTACTACTCGTCCTGATCATTCGAATATTACTAATGGTAAAAGAGATTTAAAAAAAGTTGAATGGTACGCCCAACCAAGATTCGAACCTCGATCTTACAGTCACTAGCAAACCAAACTATACGAGACTGACGCCTTTATTCGCGAGCCTGACTGTTGGGGACTAACAAATATAATCATAATTAACAGCAGGAAGATGTGTTTGAGTCGAGACTTAAATATGGTTTGGGCTAATTTTCTTAAAAGTTCTAACACACTAGCTATTAACGATGAAGGTAGCCCAGAGAAAGTGCACCCGCATTATCTTGACAAAAAATGAATGAATAAATAATATGTGGATACCAGTACATCCGGCTGGATACAAAATATAATCTTTCCGTTAGCAGAGACCAAGTGCTAGGCATGTTTAACGTCATGGACAGCGCAACCGGCTTTGTGGGCTTGGTTAATTTTATGTAAAACTGTCTCATCAAACCTTAGCCACTGACCTCTTTGCCCCTCCCATCTAAGAAATCCACGAGCCGCCACTACAGTGAATACCATACGAAACAAATACCGTTTCATTAGGAAGCTTTCTCAAGTAAAGAGGGCTACGCCATTAAAAACTTTTAACTGTAAACATCAAGTTGTTACTTGAGTGTGTGTGACTTTTCTAGAATTATAACTATGGAAGGTTAGGTGTACGATCTGAGACAATTTGTTGTGACTTTAATCTCAAACCCCTAAATTTTGGCTTTACAAATTCGAAATGTTGTAAACTTATAGTTAAAGGTTGGATGCTAGTGAGTGCGAATTTAGTGCGCTAATTTTGCAGTTTTTATAGCATAAACATTTTTTGAACAAAATAAATAAAAATTTTCTTCTATAGAAACATATAGTTTAGCTTTCTGCACGTGCTAATATCAACAGTTTTTTAATATCTATCATGAGCATAGTGGCATTTGGTGACAAACTTTTTAAATTAAGAGAAAAAGTTGTCATTAAATTCCAGGACACATCTGACAGATATTCAACAGATGTTGAGATTAGCATGTGCAGAAAACTAAACTATATGTTTCTATAGAAGAAATATTTGATTTATTTTGGCCAAAAATGTTTATGCTGTAAAAACTTCAAAAATACTTCCCTAAACTCACGCTCACTAGCACCCCATCTTTAGCCAATCAAGGAAAAGTATTTCCTCGTGGGTGTTCGTAGTATTCCGGAGCTAGAAGATAAAATGTTGTCAGTCATCTTTTCACGTACAGTAAAACCCCATTAGACCAAATCCCAGTAGTCCAAAATCCCCTTATCATCCGAACACAATTTTCGTAAAACTGGATAGAGAGCTGGGCAGAGAGGGGACAACTAACCAAATAAAATGAAATATATTTCATTGATTAGCAAACTCAAAGTTAAAAGATAATTAATTGTAAGAAACAGTTATAATAAATGCTAAATATTTAAATGTTTGAATCAACACAATGTGTTTTCCTGTAACTAAAAATAATTACAATATGCCTACTGGTAAGAAAAATAATGTAATATTTTTGGCTAGTTTTGTTGGTCATTTGGCTGTCAACAACTTAAACTAGTTTAAATCAAAAAGAATAGGAAAAGGTGCCAAGAGTAAGTGCACCGGTATTTTCCTGAAACTATGAAAACATCACTTGATAAAAAAAACTCCATATAATTTTTATTGGGTATATTTTACGTGCATTTTTCTAACACACTGATTATATCAACAACACATGACCAACACATTAACTAGCCTGTTACAAAGAAAAACACAACATTCAGTCCCCCAATTTACCAATAGTAAATCTTTGATCATGCCAGGAATGGAACCCGGGACTCTTACCTCAGTTGCAGGAGGGCTGGGAGATTTTAAAAAGGATTATGACATCACGATATATTATCGTCGGTGTTAAACATCTAAGTCCTAACTTATATTTGTACTTTACAGTAAACTTAGAATTGTGTATGTGACAACTAAAGAAAGGCGAGAGAGCGGTATTCAATGATATCCAGCACGTATCTGTCAGCACAGACTGTAGATAGATACACCGGGCCACGCCTACATTTGGGCTGGTGCGTCCTTTCAATCAATACTCCCCCCTCACACAAACACACCACCTCTTTTTTGCTCCTCGCCGGCCTGAATATGTATCTACCATGATTATCAACCAACCCACCACAACTTTTCCTCAATTTTCGTACCTATCGCCGGGATCACGAGATACAATCTCACTTTCGATTCAGGAAGTTAAGTTTATAGCGGTTGTTTTGTTTTTTTTGTTATTTACTTGCTCTGAGTCTTCCCACCCGATCGGACACTCCACGTGTTTACAATAGAAGGTCTAGGGTTAGAAAGGTAGAATTTAAATAAAGTGTTCCGCATTTGTATGGGAAGAAGTGGGAAACAAGACTTTCAGGTACGCTTGTGTTATTGGCACCTGGTTGTATAAAATATATATAATATACATAATATATATATATATATTGCATCTTAATACCCGTTCGAGCTATCACGATAATGGGAAAGGAATGAGCGAGGTAAAATTTAGAGGAAATATACCCGCATATAGGCGGAAAAAGCGTGAGCAACTATTTATGAAAAATAACCTTTGTGCAACCGATCGATATTTGAAACTCTACCTACCCACTACCGATAAATCAGATCAGTAAAGACTAACGCCTTTGTTTATGTCTACCAGTGCACCTTTTTTCGGGTTCCTAGTAGTTTACTTTTAATAGGCTGTCGATATAAGATGAGGAGAGATGAATTTTAATGAAATGTATCGACGTTCGTATGGAGAGGCGTTCCATAAGCTGGAACTGAAACTCAACCTCTACATCTCGCAGTCGTGGGTGGCTAACTAGAGATGTCACGATACCTGTTTTTCTCAATTTATATTCTAGAAAATGTCCTATTTCATTATTTTTCCAAGCTTCCGACCCTTATAAAAACATATTTATACAACTTCATAGCATAGCAAACAAACTAAAAATGTAAATAGTAATAAAAGATCAATTAATTTTAATTTAAACAAAGAAAAAGAGCCATCTTACCAAGTATTAAAGCATATGTTACATAATTAATAAAATAATTAGAAATTACAATAACAATACTTAGTACCGCGTCTTACTCCTACCCGTTCGAGTCATAGGACTACGCTTAAGTACTAATTAAGCTAATGGTTTAGGGAAAGGGAAGGTTGAATCTGGAAACAGTAAACCAGCATTTGCGTGGGAGAGTGGAAAACCATTTAGGAAAAACAACCCCAGTTCATCCAAGCGAGATTTGAACCTAGATCTCCCCGTCCTTGCCAGTCTATTTCAACACGAAACCAGCGCATTAGCTAACTACACCACCGAGAGGAGTGAAATTACAATAGTAAGCATGTATTTTCACCTACAAATAAAGCCACCCTGAGTTAAGCATTTATAAATAATTAAAATAAGGTATAATAAACAATGAAGAAAGCATAATTCTTTTAAATTCACCAAATAGGATTGTTAACTGAAACAAAATATAGAGCAGATAGCAAAATTGAGAGATAATTGATTACTACTCATTCTGAATTTTTCCGTTTTACTTAGATGACATTACTTTAATTGAGAGCTAAGAATCTAAACATCAAAAATCGTATATTAAGATTGATCCTCGATTCTTTCGATATCAGTAAGAACCGAGGGTATTGAAGTATAGAGTTTGACAGCCCTATTGCTAACCCTTCAATCACCTTGATATCAATAGCAATAATACATTTATAATATTATGTAATGAATTCACTTAATTATTAAGATAAATAATATTAGGGTGAATATATCAAGGGAATTCACCAGCATTATAGAAAGAGAGGGAAGAAAATGAGCTGTTTCTGTGAGGCCTCTTGTTTATCTGCTAATAACCCTTCCCCTCTTCCTCTGAAAAGTTTACACACTCATACTATTTGCGTCTTGAAACATTGGACTTGCTTCTTTTCTTGTTTCCAATTCTAGTTAGATTATACTTTTAGGGACTTTTTCAATCTACATTCTGGCAGGAAGAATCTTACAGATAAATTTCGTGACCAACTAGCCTAAGTTGTAGATGATTTATTAAAAACGTTAACAAAAACTACTTAAGAAAGTATATATCATTATTAGGTATTTTGTCTTTCGACAGTTCCATTCTTTTTGTCGGTAAATTTAGACCGCCAATACACCCTGCTCTCTGCTTCCTCCTTCAGCTCCATGTATTTTCTTCTTCCCTTAAAGTCATCTAATATTTAAATCCTCCTTCTTCCGAAGCTCCTCTTTCTTCAACCTTTCCTTCTATGATGTCGTGCAGAAGACAGTTCCTCCTAAGAATGTGTTCGATCCAGTTTGATATGTACCGAAGAATCACATCCAAAGTGGTTCTCTTCTCACCCACTCTTCAAAGGACTTATTCATTTGTCACCGTCTGTCCCCATGCTCTTCTCAAGTCTTCTCTTGCACCACAGTTTACGCTCTCCAAGTATTTCTTTTCCATCTTCCTTAGAGTCCAAGTTTCTGCTCCATACAACGCGATGGTTCAAATGAAGCATTTCATCAGTTTCTTCCTCAGTTCCAAACTTAACTTGCTGATTAGCAGTCTCTTCTTGTTGAAGGCTTCCTTGTTCATGGCGATCCTCGACTTTATTTACTTGGTGCAGTAGGCATCCTTTGTCGGCAAACTTCCCAGGTACTTGAACTGCTCTATGTTTTCCAACTCCTAATTTCCAATTTTGATTTTCAGCAGCTCCTTATTTTTTGAAATCACCATCACTTTTGACTTTTCAATGTTGATCCCATACCATATCTTCTCCCACTAGCCGGTTCATCTTTTCCTGCAACTCTTCATTATTTTTGGCTAACAGTGCTAGATCATCTACGTTTTTTATTGTGTTGATGACGCGTCCTTTTATCGTGAAATGTCCACGTCCCTCCAGGGCTTCCCTGACCAGCCACTCTTCATACAAGTTGAACAGACTGGGTGACAAACAGCATTCCTGCCTCACTCCTCTTCCCATCTCTACGCTTTTGGTCTTTCCGTCATTCAGCCTCACCTTCACTAGCTGTCCCAGATAAATGTTTGCAATCAGCCTTATGTCCCTCCAGTTGATGCTAATCTTCTTAAATATTTCCATCAGTTTCTTCCACTTTACTCTATCCTACACCTTTTGCTAGTCGGTGAAACCAATGTAGACCTCTTCCTTGACTTCCAGCACTCTCTTAAATTACTCTCGACATTCCGATGGCATCTCTGGTTCCTTTTCTGGCTCTAAAATGTTCTTCTTCCATCACACTTTCTATTTTGTGTTCTAGTCGCCTGTTGAGCATTATTGTCACGATCTTCCGCACATGAGAGATGAGGATGATGGTCCTATGGTCACTGCATTTTTTGGCTTGTTTCCTCTTCTTTAGAGCCACAACGGTTACGTTTAGAAAATCCTTGGGCCATTCTCCTGATTCATAAATCCTATATATAAGTTTTGTCAAGCCATTCAACCATTGTTCTCCAGTTTTTTTCAGAAGGTCGGATGGTATGTCGTTATCTCCAGCAACTCTCCTTCCTCGCATGTCCTTTATGGTTCTCTATACTTCACTCTTTAAAATGCTGGGTCGTTTTTCGTCTTCCTCTACCTTGTCTTCTGGTTCAATATCCAGGTCCCCTGGTCGATTTTTCTTGTGGTACAGTTTTGCAGTATACCTTTATATTTACAAATAATTATGAAATGTAAAGCAGCACCATTTAAATTACTCCCAGAATAATGTAGGTGAACCATTTATACAATATTGTCAAATTTACAATATTATGTTTTTTATCACAAATAATTTACCCAAATTGACTATTAAAATCAAACTACCTTGAAATATGGGTAGTTTTAAAATACTTTAAGACATTAAAAGCATTGAACCCTGATCAATAAAAACAAAATAGCATTCAACGAGGTCAAAGGAACGAAGTTTACACCATCAAGACTTGTTTGCGTCCAAGTGCAAAAACACACAAGAGACACGTAAAACATAATAATTACCACCACTTATTTTTCTCTTTGTGGGGCCATCAAATTTCCGCTATGCTCTTTTTTGCTTCGTAAGTCCTGTTCTACTACCTTTCTACTTCACTGACCACGTAAAAACAAAAGGCAAGTTGTTTTTATTCGTCTAAACACAATAGAGAAATACATCCATACACGCTTTCCGTCTTTAAATATGTCAGATACAGTACAGTAGTAAGCTCTAAGTTTTATTTAATCTCTACGCGTCTTACTGCCCCTATGAGCTATCCACATCTTTTAACTTTTTTTTAGATTAGCACCTTTGGTTACGTGGACAAGGTGTCAAGTCTTACCTAGTCTGGTTGGCCTGTGACAATGAGATCAAAGTTCGAATCTCACCCGGGCATACGTAGATAGATCTTACAACATGATTTATCACTTTCTTTCTATACAAATGTGGGTACACTTTTTCCAAAGTTACGATCCTCCTAACTAGTCGACCTCGGTGGTCTTGGAACTAGGTGCTCGCCTCAGAACCCGATCTTTCAACGTTCAAATCCAGCCGAGGTCGATGGATTTTTTACTGAGCTATAGAGATCCGTAGAACAACTTCCTTCTGCGGAGAAGTAAAGCCATCGGTCCGATACTCCGATGTCGATTGTGGCCCTGAAAGGCATGTGAACATACCTTTGTCGGTAAAATTGGTAGCCCCTTTCACTCTGGGTCATTATAAATTCTCGTGTGATGATATGATAAGTCGGTTCAAAAAGTGAGCGTTAAATACATCAAATAAATAGATAAAATACTGTTGAGAACTTACCACTAAATTATTTTTAAAGCTTTATTTTCATGAGGCGTTACATTCGCTTTAAATTACCATTATAACACCGATACCTTTAGATAATGTCGTTATAAACCTTTATTGTAAACATAATAATAGTTTTAAAAATATCAACGAAACCTTAGATCAATCTCTTGCGCGTGTGTCTTCTAAGCTAGGGATATATAATTCGATTCCCGTCACGGTCGAGGGGACTAGATTCAGAAAGTCCACGTTTAATGCCCCTGATACAGATAAATGTCCATCGACATGTGACATGCGCGACGTGAAGCTCCTTTCTAACAAGATTGCTCCTTGAAATGACGTATGAAGGGAAAACACAAAAGGAGACGGGATGTTGTCATTTGTAGTATGACACGAAGTATGATATAGTGGGGGTGAGGTTGTCACACAAGCGGGGTAGTTGCAAGGGATGTATGTAGAGGGAAGAGGGAGGGTTGTTTGCGATGAGATGAGACTTGTGAAGCACAAACTGAAAAGATGTTGTAAGAGTGGTGAAGGTTTTCAAGAAGAACCTTAACCTACAACCTGGAGCCGCCCGTCAAGGTAGAAAATGATATGACTTTGGTTCCTTGGCCAGGGTGTGTAAAGTGATGGTTCCATGGCTGACGGGAATACAACCACCCCAATTTCCTTACGAATCGACATGTCTGACAGCTTTAAAATGTTACTAGATCTACTTTCACGTATCCATGTGGGATACAACCGTCACTTTTGATAGATAATATTAATAATGATTAAAAAACACAAATAATATAGTAAATTGTTGCTAATGTTGATCACAAAAAGTTTTTATTTTCTAAATAAAAGGTGCTTCAAATGTCCTCTCGTAAGAAAATCAAGGTTCCAATAAGTATAGTAAGCTTCTGGAAGGTAGAAACCTTTTATAAACTACAAACATTTTACTCTATTATTAGTGTTGTTTTATAACTAAATAAGTATATATCATTAATCAAAAGTGACAGCTGCGGATCAGATGATTTGACGTGTGAATATATGAAACAAGATTTACTGTAGTAACTTTTTGCAAATGTCAGATGTTATTCTCAGGATCCTATATATGAGGGGGAGGGAGGTTGGCTCGACTTCGGAACGTTCATGAAATAAATTAGAATATTATTTAGTTTAGCTCATTAGATGTAGCCCAGACAGAGACATAACAAAAGGAAATGGACGAAGAGACATGGGCCTACATAGGTCATACTTTGTGTGTGGAATTTAATCCCTCAAACCATCCCCGCCCCCCGCCCCACTATCAACCTTCAGTAAGACCTTTAAGCCCGATTCCTGAACTTTCCTGGCGTTGGTTTGTTTTAATGGAACTGTTTTAAGTTACTGTAGCTTTTAAAAGTGTTACTGTTTACGACAGTGCTTGGAAAGTGCACGTCAAATATCCTGGAGATGTATGTTTAAAACTTATTCAAGAAGTTATGAAAAAGTTAACTGTGTAAGTTGATTACGTGTTTACGACCAGTTTTATTCTACGCATGAGCACACCAACAAACAAATAGATAGTTAAATTTTACAAACACGTAATTGAGGTGTATAGGGTCGGTGTGGTTCCCGCTTATTCTGGACTATAGAGTGTATTTATTTAAAAATAAAGTTTATTATTGCTAAAAAGAATAGTAATTTTCATAAGCGTAACTACTAACAAAAATTAATAATTTCTTTGTAGACCAGCAGCAACGAGCCTGCGGACTACCGGTTGGGAAACTATGAGCTAAGAGCACTAATAACACTAATATGTATAGAAAACAAGTGAGAGCCTACACATATATAGAGAAATGTGGGATGGAACATTTTCCCTTTTATAAAATTTTATTTTCAATTATATTTTTAAGGAAGGAAAAAATCCAGCTATTTAAATGTAAAAAATGCGATCAAGATAACCCGAGTTTAGACGTTAACACCAGAAAAACTATAATAAAATGAGCCGCAACAAAGTATTACTAGCGATTTCAGTTCTCTTCTCACTATCACGTATCGACTACGGCGCTTGGTGGCTGTATGCGTCACTATCGTTGGGTCTTCTGTAGACCAGATCATATGTAATAATTTAATAATTCAATATTACTATAAATCAAATTCCTCAGGGATTCAATCATCTGAAAATTTTACTGAAAAATGTTAATCTCTAACTGCCATTATTTTTTCGAATTTAGTATTTGACAACAACCCCCCCCCCCCCTCCTTCCCTCCAACACACTATTTATTTGATAAGTGCCGCCTCTCCCAACCTAATTAATAATAATAATAATATTTAGCACCGCGTCTTACTACCCGTTCGGGTTATACGCTTAAGTACTAATTACGCTAATGGATTAGGAATTGGGAAGGTTGAACATAGAGGAAGTGAACCCGCATTTGCGCGGAGGGAGAGTGGAAAACCATTAAGGAAAACCCCCCCCCCCCCCAGTTCACCCGACCGAGATTCAAACCTCGATCTCCCCGTCCTCGGCGGTCGAGCTTAACACGACTAGCGCGTTAGCCAACTACGCCACCGAGGCGGGTCCCAACCTAATTCATTCATGTACTTTATAGTAAGTCGCAATTCGGTACTGCGAACAATTTTAAGACTGAAAATTTACTGGGTTAAAAAGTCATCTCTTTATGTATCATGTATATCCTCATCTCACCCCTAATACTTGGGGCTGTAAACCAAGGGATGCTAAGCTGGCCACCCCTACAAAAGGCCACGCCTCCCTTCCAGTTTTTTTCCCCGCAAACCCTGTGAATAGTGAAAGAGAGAGGAAAGAAGCAGGGACCCTTTATTTACGACCAGCAGAGCAAACTATAGACTGGCAACAAAGAAAGGAAGCCTCAAGGAAAAAAAAGGGGACCTTTCTATTTCTTGTAAACCTACCTTCAGTGAGACACCGCCCAAAGACAGCTGCTGCTCACCGGCCGAGTGTTCTGGCGGCTGTTGCCAACTGAAGTCTACGATAGAGAGAGAAAAAACCAACCTGGACCTAGAGTAGGCGTTACTTCCTTCAGACCCATAGTTCGAATTCCAGGAGAGGAAGGATATATTTTGCGCGATGCGAAATAAGGCGTAGTACAGGAGATTTGGAACTTACACTAAGTTCCAGTTTCATAGTCGGACTTGAATACGGCGCTGTACTAGATGCAGGACGACACCTACCTAGACCAGAATGGAATGGGCTAGTTTCATATGCGAAACTGGCCCATTCCATTCAAATATAGGTAGGTGTCGTCTTGTATTTAGTATAGCACCGCACAAGCGTATTTAATCTATGAAACTTACCCTAAGTGCGATCTTGAATTGCGTGAAGCCGTTTAAATTGTAGTGTAAACAATCATGAATTAATTATCTTTTATTTAACTGTGGTATTTAGGGTAAAATGTAAGGGAACGCGAGTTAAAGTAAGTATTTTAGTAGCTTTTATTAAAAAAATGTGTTTGGCCAAAATAGATAAAATATTGCTCCAGGTGCAGTAGGAAGATTTATTTTAATTTTCCGGTAATCTCAACCGTTCTCGAATATTTGTAATGGGCATCACCGAGTTTGACCAATACTTTTTATTTAAAATGGTTCTCATAAAATGTAACTTTGCTCATCAGAAATATTCAAGTGTAAAAAATAAAAATAAAAGTATATATTAGAGCATTATTTTTTAAGAACCTGTACTGTGTTCAGCGCTGACCCGGGAAGTCATGGTTCGATTCGAATAACGGCCAGGTCTTTGCACATTTTACATTAAAATAATATCAAGTACGTATAGCTTTTAATACCGTAAAAAACTTGATCATACAATAAGACTTTACAAAGTATAAGTTTCTAAACCTGGAAAATAAATTTATAGTTTATACATTTTAGACCTTGCTGTACACTTAAAAATGCAAGAGCTCTGCAGTCACGTAACAATGGGATCTGTAACGAGGCCCTAGTCAGGGGGAGGGGGGTTTGGAGTTCAAACCCCCCTCCGAAATTTTATGAACAAAATATATATGTATTAAGTGTAAATAGCCGGAGCTATATTAATGGTAGTTGGTTCAGTTAGATATCATTCTGAAAATTGAAAAATGACACCTGGACACGGGAATCGAACCCGGGACCTTTGGCTTAGTACGCCAATGCTCTAACCACTGAGCTATCCAGGATTCGTCCCGTGCCCACGGTCATTCTTCACTCATATTTTAAGGCAGAGTCTATGATGGACAAAGCAGAAATCGTTCGATTCCCGTGTCCAGGTGTCATTTTTCAATTTTCAGAAAAATATATATGGCTTTATTTATGGTTCAAACAATATCAAAATTAAGGTACAAGTCCAAATCAGGAGGATGTGCACTTCAGAGAGCTTCTAAAGGTGTTTAATATTTAGAATTTATCCTAGCTTCCGGCAGTTAGGGGGTTATGATGTTATGTTGACATAAAAAGACACTTCAGAGAGCTTCTAGAGGTGTTTATAATTTATAATTTTTTCTAACATACGGCAATTGGGGGATGTGCCCCCCAAGCCCCCCCTGAAATTATTGGCTGGATATGGCCTTGATATGTAACCTCCCTCCCCCAAAATATCAACTAAAACGAGACCACTTAAAATTAAAACTCACCTTTTTCAAGGCAATACAGTCAAAATAAAGATAACTAGGCCAATATTAGATAGTATTAAAAAATCAATAAATATATATAATTTAATTATGTAGTTGTTGTTAAGGAATGTTCCCAACAATAATTTTTTTTAATTTTAGAACAAAATTTTGTTAATAAGAGAGTACAAACGGTTTCCCAACAAACACAAAATGTTAGTATACTTATCTCGTTCGAACACATTCAAAGTTTCAAATGTGTCAGAAATGTTGTATTATTAAGTTACTCTTAAGTCTTTTAAACTCAAACAACTCAGTGAAAAATAAATGGTACGGCGCACCGCACAGACTTTCTCTCTCTTTCTATAAACTCGTAAGATTTCTGAACGGAATAATGTACATTGTATCATCACCACTCCACATAAGAACACGCATAAAATAATATACAATGATATAGAATCAATGAGAAAAGAGGCGCATCTTTGTCCACCTAAGAACATTTCAAACAGTTTAATGTCTTCCACAAGGGTCAACACTTCGTATTAAAATTTCGATGTTTGGTTAAAATTTTAACATTTTATATGGTGTTGCAGATCTTCAAGTCATCGCATTGATATTTAATTATTCATTTATACATTTTGACCAATAAAAAATGTAAATATTGACTATTGAGTCTAAAATGGAGATAGATCATTGCTGTGCAAACATTTATCCTAAGAGCTTTAAGGAAAAATAACATACTTTTTTAGATACTTATATTTAATTACTCTATGGCATTGGAGAATTATTGCGTTAAGACTTAAGTAGTATATGTTTACAACTAAAGCTCACATAATTGTATTAATATATTTGCAAATATCTTAGAAACTGTTGCTTTTATAAAAATATATGTCAAATAAAAGTTTTTTATTTCTAATAGTCCTATAATTTTGCAATGATAAGTTGTTTAGTTTCTCAAATAGTTGTGGAGATACGGAAATTAACGCTTCTCTAAAGTACCCTAAAAATCATTTTCATAGGAAAATGAAAATAGCCAATATATTTATAATCTTAATCAACGCCTAGATACGAATTTTAATCAAAATCGTTTGAGCAGATTTTGAGAAAACCAAATTTTTCTCTTTTCGCCCTTTAGTAAACTACCCTTAATTTTAAGTTTTTATAGACATACAGACAGACGGCATTGCAAAGACTATTTTTTGGGTTCGGGGGGTCATGAGACGTCGACATCCATCAACATTTCAGGTTAGTTTTTTTTTTACGGTCGCAATACTTAAACTTAAATGTCCAAAAAGTTAAAAAATTCATATAATTGCGTATAGATTGAAAGTTATTGATTTTATAAAAATATGTTTCGGCTAAAATATCTGTATTATAAATATATATATACATATTTGTAATGCTAAGTAGTTTCATATCTTAAATAGTTTCGGAGCTATTATAAAAAATGTTAATTGACGCGTTAGACCGGAGCCCTTAAAGCCATTTTGCCGAAATATGGAGAGTAGCCATTTTGTTTGGGATATTTATTAATGTTCATAAATGAAATTTAATCAAAATCGTTAGAGCCGATTTTGAGAAAATCGATTTTTTCTCTTTTTTCCCTTCAGTAAACTACCCTTAATTTTAGGGGTAGATATCCAATTCCAAAAACCCCTCGGGGCAACCCTATGAAAACCCTAGATATCAAGTTTCAGCTCAATCGGTAAAATAGTTTAGGCTCTAGTTGGAGGTACAGACAGACAGACAGACGGAAATTCAAAAACCTCTTTTTCGGATTCAGGGAGTCATGAAACGTCAAAATTCATCAAAATATCGAGTTCGATTTTTTTGACGATCACCATACTTTCTCTAACTGTAAGATAGAGAGAAAGTAAAAAAAGACCAGTAAAAATGAAACATGGAGGTTTTAGAACATGTAGAAAGCCTACTAATGAAAACATTTGATTTTGACAACTTTAATTAGAGGTCAGGGTGAGGGGTGTTTTTTACTTGAGTCTCAACTAAAATTAGACACCAGCCGTATTGTGTATGAGTTTTTCAGCACCGCGTCTTACTACCCGTTCAGTTTGTACACATAAGTACTAGGCTAACTACGCTAATTTGTTAAGGATTAGGAAGATTGATTTACAGGAGGTGTACCCGCATTTGGGTGGAGTGGAAAATCATATAGGAAAAATGAGCCTCAGTACAATCCCGACCAGGATTTGCACTTCGATCTCCCTATCATCGACAGTTCAGTATGTTGCGTAAGTGACGCCCTAAACTATTCGGCCACCGAAGCGAGTTTGTGTGCTGTTCTGGCCGATCTTATATAGGGTGATGGATGGATATTTTGTTGAAACACTTTATTGTTGGACTTCAATAATCAAACTAATGATTAGAATATGTTAGTACCAATAAAAAAAACACCACTTCAAACTAATACTTCTTGCCCTGACAAAACGTCACCGATTAATAAGTACCCGCATCAGTGGTCGCATGTTTTATGGCGTCGCTCTCGCAATTGATTGGACTGCCGATAACCGACAGATCAGAGTTCGAATCCCGATCGGGTGCATTGAGGGCAAGGTTATATTTATACCCAGAAAAAATAGTTTTATTAAAAAAGTCCACATAAAAAACATCAATAACACCCACTTATTTTATTTTGTACGGAAAGCAGTTAGGCTATTGTATGATGTTTTGTTTATTTATGTTTTAATAGTTTAAAATATGATTAATTACTTTTAATAAATATTTAGGCTAACAGGTATATTAGAATTCTAACCAAACAAATTTAGCATAGGCCCTGACTAAACAATTAATGTTAATTAATACTTTAGAGAATTTTCTTGACCAATGTCTAATGTTTATAATTATTATTTTTTTAAATGTAGCTTTTAAGTAATAATATTATTGATACTGCCCCCGCCCCCTGTAAGTTAAAAGTCTTGATAGGCTTCCACCGTGGTTCGGATCCCACGTTAAACTGTAGGTTCTCAATTTAATCTCATAACCAGAATGGATAGTAAGACGCGGTGCTAATAATAATAATAATAATAATAATAATAATAATAATAATAATAATAATAATAATAATAATAATAATAACAACAATCTTGATTTACGGGACTGCTAACTAAACAACTTAATAAATATAAGTTAAGTCCTACACAAAATGTTTTTCTCACAAAAAAATTGCTATCAACCATGTGAATAAACTAGTTTGATGTTGCAGTCAATGTTTTCCTTTATTATTCTTACCTTAGAATATTAATATATATATATCTTTCACTTGATCCCAAATAATTATTATATTGGCTTGATTGGTTGAATCAATTAGCATACAATATAATAGTAGATTAAATTAAACCCAAAATAACCCAACCCCCCCAAAAAAACAATAATACACAACTGGTTTGGGCTTTTTTTTTACCAGCCCGGGATTTTTTCAACCCCGAATGAGGGTGGTTTTCTATAAACGGCTATCCACTCTCCTTACACACAAATAGTACTACGTTTCTTCTAAATTCTATCTTTCCTATTCCCACTCCATTGGTTTAAATATGCGGTCCATGTATACTGTATGCTTCAAATAAATAAATAGTAAAATGTGCTGCAAAAACAAAAACAAACTAGGTACTTGGTTTTGATAGCATAAGCGTACCTAAAAGGCTCTAAATGTCAAACGTTTCACAAATAGAGTAGCAGATAAAACCAGTATCACAACATAAAAAAGTTATGCGATGGAGTGATGGCCATATCATCTACTCAAGGATAATATTGTAAACCTTGATTTGTGTACGAGACGAGATAAAAATAAGAACTAGGGCAGAGTAAGAGATATAAGCGTGATCAAACGACAGACGAACTTGTAAAGTTTGCGCATCCTAAAGTGAAAGCGGCGTAGGAAACTTTGTCTATTTTTTTTTTATTTAGCACCGCGTCTTACTACCCGTTCGGGTTATACGCTTAAGTACTAATTACGCTAATGGATTAGGAATTGGGAAGGTTGAATGGAGGAAGTGAACCCGCATTTGCGTGGAGGACCATTTAGGAAAAACCACCCCCAGTTCACCCGACCGAGATTCGAACCTCGATCTCCCCGTCCTCGGCAGTCGGGCTCAACACGACTAGCGCGTTAGCCAACCACGCCACCGAGGCGGGTTTTGTCTATTTAAATACATTGAATTTAAACCAGTGGCGCACCAAGAAAGTTGTGTGTGGGTGGTGAAACAAACGGGAGATTTTGTTCCCCTCTTTTTCAACACCGCAAATAATGTTAATAAAAACTTAAATTATATGAAATAGAACTAAAATATAGAAATAAGGGATAGAAGTTATCTTTGGTACGATACCAGGTTAGATTACCGTGGCCAGGTGTCATTTTTCTACTATATTTAAGAGTGGAAAACCAGTTGAGGAAAAATTACTTTCATTATATTCGGCCGGGATTTTAACCCCAACCCTTCCCGTCACAGGCAAACCTGACTAGACGAGCTTGACGACTATACCGCATGTCCACTAATGCGAATTATTTTCTGTCATTTTAACAAGTGGTGTAAAGCAGCTTCAATTGCCAAAGTGACATCACACATTTACTACGTGTATGAATACTTAAGAGTATGTTTTCAATGACTTTTCAAAGATCATAAAAGCTCCAAAATATCGTGAAGCAACCATAGCCCGAGTTTACTGTTCAAAACGTTACTGTATTTACTCCTATAGCCTATATCTATGGGCCTACTCCATGAGGTGCGTTTTGTAACTTTGATAGATGGTACCAATTTTGACCCCTAAAAGCTAAGTAGAATAAGCTTTCGTTGATATACTTAATAGGAACTTAGCACCACGTCTTATTACCCATTCGGGTTATACGCTTAAGTACTAATTACTCTAATGGGTTAGTAATTGGAAAGGTTGAATATAGAGGAAATGAACCCACATTTGCGTGGAGGGAGAGTGGAAAACCATTTAGAAAAAGAAGGGAAAAAAGTTCACCCGAGCGAGATTCAAACCTCGGCAGTCTAGCTCAACACAAAACTTGTGCGTTAGCTAACTATACCACTAGAACGATTTTTCTAAATGATTTTCCACTCTCCCTCCACACCAAAGGGAGTGTATTTCCTTGAAATGATACCTTCCTCTTTCCTACCCTATTAGTGTGATTAAATGAGTAGCTATAGCTCGGTAGTTATATGGCACGAAAGATTTTTAAAAAAGTTGTAAAGATAGCTTAGGTAGATAAGATTGTTTATTTAATTGAGTCTTTACAAAGTCTTCCAACTCATAATATTATAAAGAATAAGTAAAATAAAAACAAAAACATTCTGAAATAAATAAGAAGTGTGAGAATTTTTATTGCTAATCTGTAGCATGATTAAACCTTTAAGATAATAAACGTTTACACAAACGAGAATAAGGTAATATTTTTTAAATGGTTAAAAAACAAAACACCTTATCAACGATAAAGATACTTTGCACTAGATTATCACCTACTATTGTGTGTTAGCTCGTCGAGTATCTATAGCAATAGGAAAGCGACAGTTTTAATCGCCCTCTAACGTTAATTATCTGCTCTGTGCAAACATATTGATATATATTTCCTCGGTATGATAGAGCTCAAAGGCCATCGTCTGCTTCGAGACGAATCAGTTGCGTTAGTGACATAGAGAAAAGTTTATCATTTCTCTATGATAGTTGATGAATTAAATGCAGGGAGAAATAAATATTGTAACCCTAACGGTACCGATGGCCCAGTTCGTTTTTAAAACAAAAAAGTCACCGAAAACGTAAAGTTTTCTTAAGAGGCAACCTGTACTTGATTAGTAAAAAACATATTGTGGGTGTTTCTTTATTTGTTATTGCCATTCATCACTGTGCCTTCTCCCGTGAAAAAAAAATAATCATGTACAGTTCCAGTCGCAAAAAGAGGCTGCCTATCCCAAGTTCCATTATAAGTCGGTTATTGTTAATGACACCCGCCTCGGTGGCGTAGTTGGCTAACGCGCTAGTCGTGTTGACCTCGACCGCCGAGGACGGGGAGATCGAGGTTCGAATCTTGGTCGGGTGAACTGGGGGTGGTTTTTACTAAATGGTTTTCCACTCTCCCTCCACGCAAATGCGGGTTCACTTCCTCTGAATTCAACCCTCCCAATTCCTATTCCATTAGCGTAATTAGTACTTAAGCGTATAACCCGAACGGGTAGTAAGACGCGGTGCTAAATATTATTATTATTATTACTGTTAATGACCACATCTTCTATACCTCAAAAGCAAGAAAAAGTAGTCTAGTTAAAACTAGCCGTGAATATGAAATTACAGTGGAAATAATTAAGATGCACTAATTTGAAATAACAAATATCCTATTAGTAAATAACTAATAAAACAGGGTAATTTAAGTACTCTCCGTTTACTGTGAAAGCTCGCAGTCTTATCTTGACGTGCTACACTATGGCCCTATTATTAATTAATCTGCAGGATGGTGGAAACAAGCAAGGTGAGCTGGCTACCTTTCATGGTACAGTATACGACGTGTGTATACAGGGTGTACCGTAACTTGTCGGACCGGACCCATTTCAGCGATGGGCAGGAGACACAAAAACAACTGAAAAAAGTTAATACAAGCATGTGTCCCATTTGACCCTGTTTCCGAGCTATATTCATGTTTGTACTCCAGTGACGCGGAGCTGCTTAACATTATAGGAAGTGCTCAAAATGTCCACCTTCAGCCTGAATGTAAGCCTGTAGCCATCACGTCGTAGAAGGCCACATTTTTTTAAAAACTAGTTTTGGTCGGATTCGTTGGTAGCCTTGTTTTCTACGTCGACGATGTATTTAAATGCTGGCAATGGGCGTTGAATAAACCATTGATTTCATGTGTCCCCGCGAATAAAGACGAATCCGACAAGCTCCTGGTATTTATGAAAGAGTGAGGTATTCTACGACACGACTTCAGGCTTGCATTCAGGCTGAAGGTGGACATTTTGAGCACTTCCTATACTGTCTAGCAGCTCCACATGACTGGAGTACACACATGATTATAGCTCGGAAACAAGGTCAAATAGTACACATGTTTATGTAAACTTTTTTCATAGTTTTTTTTTTGCCTCCTGTCTACCACTGAAGTGGCCACATGTTACGGTATATCCTGTAGAGCTGGAGTCCAATTTTTATAGAAAGAGCCTTATCTAAAAGCTATAAGAGTTACTTGACCCATTTTCACTTATTTATACTTGAAGATATTATGTTATTTGCAAAAAAATAACACAAATATAATAGTAACATTTTATAAAAATATAATGTATTTTATATAAAGACACTTCCTATGAAAAATGGACTGTACATCCGGTCTATTGCTTTTTAGTGAATGTAGAAGATAGATTTGTATAGCTCATTCCAAAATAGGCCTACTAGGCCTTGTGTGAGTACAATTGAAAATATGACTACAACGTTAAGAATAAACACTCATGAGCCCATCTGATGGCCACAAAAAAAAAAAAGCAGGACGAGATTCTACCTCACAAATAAATATTTCCATGTCGATCTATTTATCTATTCTGGATAATTAGTGCCTACTCGACCGTGCAAACCCAACTGGCCGTCTGAAAACGACCATTTATGATGATTTCATGATGTTAGATAAAGTTACGTTTCTGCTGCAGCATCGCTGCTGAATCATGCACGCTCGCCAAGCATCTCGCTGCTTGCATTTAGCTTTGATGCCCGCCATGGAGCATTTACCCTCCAGCTGTTCACAATGCTGTACGATGCTGGCATGAGAGGTTATCTGTCAGTCCAGTATCTCGTGTCAAGGAACGATGCTGTCTCTAACATCTGATGACAGTGATAGCGATTCATTTGTGACAAAAATGTGGTTTTGTGACAAGGAGAAAGAAGATAAGGTATGGAGTGCACCCTTTGAATCAAGAAGGCCCTCGTCAAGGTTACTTTCACCAGTTAAATAAAGAGCTCAAGAACTATCAAAAAAGGATTTTCCAAGCACTTAAAGATGTCACAACAGATCTTTTAGTATATTTTTAATCTAATTGAATAATAAATTGTAAACACAACACGATTATTAATGAACAGACAAAATTAAAATTAATAGTGAGGTTCGCATTGATCTTAACCAATCACAACGCAAGTCTCGGGATGCCCGGCGATTGTCGTAAAACAAACTAGTTTGTCATCGTCGCAGTGGCGAGGAAAGCAGCGGGCAGCGAGGCGAGGATAGACGCGCCAATAAAGATTACTGGTTTTGTTTCATCCTCGCCTGACATCCATGTCCACAGCTCAGCGATGCGCCACCAGCATAAACCTACCTTTAGAATGATAGTCGCGGCAAAAAAACGCACAGACCGCGACCAAGTCGCTGCCGACACAGTGTGCAAAACTCGATGGTTTGCTGTGGTCACGCCGCATCATGTAAACAAAAGTCTTATATAATTCAATTTTAATAGGAAAAGACATTTAGAAAATAAAATAATACCTTTTGCAGCCAAGATTGATAACATATCATGACATTATTATTTTATAACTTTTGATATCTCTCAAAGGTGATTTACGCAGATCTGACCATCCTGATGTATGAATACATTAAAGTGGATCTACAGTAGCCCCATGGCTTCTTTGGTGCTGATTGACAGTTCACAGCTGACTTCTGACAGTCAACATTTAGGTATATACCTAAATTTTGACTGTCAGAAGTGACAGCTGCTAAACACATGTTTTTTGCAGATCATATGGTTCGGCGTAGGGATATATAATTTGGTACGGTAGCTTTTCAAAGCCCTGAGCTGTCAGTCAGCACCAAAGAAGCCATGGGGCTACTGTAATAACTTTCCGTCAGATAAGACCCTTTATATAAAAAAATTATATTATAGACATTGTAGAGTTCTGGTAGAAAAGGACTTAAACAAAAACTAATTGGGAGGAATGGGGGCAAGCTATTTTAGCACCGCGTCTTACCAGCCGTTGGGGTTATATGCTTATGTTTTAGTTACACTACTGGTTTAGGGATTACGTAGGTTATATTCAAAGCAAGTTACCCGCATTTGAGTGAAGGGAGAGTGGAAAATAGTTTTGGGAAAACCACCCTCAGTAGGCCTATACCCGACCGAGATTCGAAACTCAATCTCCCCGCTATCAGCAGTCCAGTCTATTCAGAGAGTGGCGCTTTAGACCACGCAGCCACAGAAGCGGGTGAGGCAATATTGATAACAATATAATTTATTATTTTATTATTTCATAGGTATGGGCCCTAGATATTATCAAAGAAAGTTGACAGCTAAAGATCACATGACTTTAAGTAAAATCTATTAATTTTTTTAGAGTATCGGTTCTAACTGTAAAAAAAATGATCCTTCGTATCTAAATCAGACTGTATCATGAATGATAGTTCCCGTCCAGCCATTGTTAGGTGGCTTGAGACCTCTAGGCCTAGCAACAAGACAGGGCACACCTATATTATATCGTGTTATTGGAGACAGGCTGACCTTGGAAATAACGTCGCGTTACAACACGATTCATCACAAACTGCCCGCTCTGAACGCAAATATAGCAGGTAATTTGGGTGTTTTATAGCCACTTTCTAATCACACGTTTATGACGTCAGCGTAAGACTTTCAAAGTAATTAACCTAGAGTTTAATTTTCATTGAAAGAGGTTTTAGAAAAGTCAAAAATGTATTTTGCGGTTACGTAATATTGATAATATTTTACTATTATATCGGTGTTATTTTATAGATATAATTTGGTAATATTTATCAAAAGTGACAGCTACAGATCACACGACTTGACGTATGAATATGTGCGAGTAGATTTATAGTAGGATTTTGGTAAGAAGGGCCTTCTATACTATAGTAACATTAAGTAACTTCTCCACTTCGGTGGCCGCATGGTCTAAGGCGTCACTTTCGCAATAGACTAGACCACAGATGACGGGGAGATCGATGGTTCGATCTCAGTAGGATGTACTATGGTTTTTTTTCTCCCCAAATGGGTATCTACTCTCACTCAAAGAAAATGCAGGTACATTTCCTCTATATTCAATCTTCCTCATTCCGAACACATTAGAGTAATTAGTAGATCGCTGTATAAGCCGAACGGGTAGTAAGAAGAGTGCTATTATTATTTATTAGCGACTTAACCTAATGGACGGATACGAGGAAAGAATCGAGTAAATTAACCCGCAATGGCGTGGAAGGAGAACGGAAAACACTAGAAGGAAACTAAAAAGGTGGATAAAAACCTTCCGCCGCCGGATTTGAGCCCCGACCAACGGTGACCAAGTGCAATGCGATGAGAACGCCCTAGAACGCTTGGCCACCGGTACGGGCTACACTCTTTTCGTTCGAGGCTTGCGTCGGTTGAAATTATTTGGTGACGGTAAGCCAACCGTGCGCCCCTTGCTAGATCCCAATTATTCTCTTCATTAGAGAGAGAAAGAGAGCGGGGCAAAGGAGGAACACATGAGAAGGGAGCATTGAGCAGAAGAGGAAGGGAAGCCAGTCGGTGGATATGTAACGGCCGTTATGAACGTTGCAAGCTGCGTTGAATAGCGGAGGCACGCTCGCTCTAAGCTGTGCCAACGTCTATACGAGGACTTATCTATCGTCTTTCTGGTTACGACCCCCTCCTTTTTTCACGCTATATTGGTTTTTTAAATGCGAGCGCACTCATATGCGACATGATACATAAACAAAGGTTTGACTCTTGTTCTTTAATGTTTCACCTCATCTTACTACCCATTCCAACTATTTATATTTTAACTACGTTAATGGGGTTGGGGAAATGTATAATCGAGGTGCAATGTACCCGTGTGCTTGGTTCCAGGAAGAGTGAGTAACAATTTAGGAAAACACACCTTCAGTAACGGGATTCAAAACATGAGCTCCCCGTCGCTGGTAAACCTGACATTTAGTCCGCGTGCCCACCGATGCGAGTAACTATAATCTTAAGTGCAGTAAAATATACAGCGCCAGTTAGAAAATACAAGAGGGTGAGGCCAATCTCAAAGGGTAAACACTTTCAAAAAATGAGCTGGGTATTGCCAATTTTTATATTTAATGCGGTTAAATTATTGAGGTGGAGTGAAGGTAATTGTTCTTTAGAAAATTTAATTGAATAAAATTAAAGAAATAGGTCCAAAATACTGTAATACCGGTATTGTTTTTTTTTAAGTAGTTTAATGTATGATAATTATTATTTTTTAAGTATTGTTCCTGGCTATAAGGGTTTGGCCAGACTGGCAAGCGTGCGAGCGACTGAGCGACTGCGTGGCCAAACTGGCGAGCGCGTGATTGGCAGATAGCTCTCTATAGTTGTTGACGAGGAGGCAAAGGTTCGAATCTTGGCTCAGTGAATTGAGGGTAGTTTTTTACAATTGATTTATTTTGTGGTTTTCCCATCCTCTATCCGCGCTAATGGTGATTCTTATTTGTAAAGGGCTACTTTGATTATACTATTGAAGTGTTTTAACATATCAGTATATATATTTTATTAGCACCGCGTCTTACTACACGTTCGGGTTATACGCACCTACGCAAATGTGTAATGTAGGGTGAATGTGAGATGAAATGGAGGACCTACAGTTTAACGTGGAATCCGAACCACGGTGGAGGCCTGGCAGTCCTCACATTCACAAGTTGTGATTAATACTATATATATAGAGAGGTATGGTTTATGATCTTACCAATTAATATAGGCCGTTAGTAGCAAGTGTGCTAAACTATCGATAATATAAAAAAAAAGAGGCAAATATCATGTCAAATTGAGAAGTTTTCCTACCACTCAATTAACCAACATACAAAATATTGCCTATACGCCTGTAAACTAGACTGTTCCAGGTCGAGCGCGCGCGCTTGAAAAATATAAAGTGTTATATTTTAAGCGCTCGCTTGCTCCAGTCTGGCCACCTCTCATTACAACAAATATGTTTTATTTTATATTTTAGTCGCTCACTCGGTCTGGCCATACCCTAATAGACTATGATAAAAGTATAATATGAATGTGTTGTGCTATTTATTTGTTTTACGTGGTTTTTCTGACCCTGGTTCTTTAGCGATTACCATTATAAAAATAAGAATAATGTAGCCTAAAAGAGTAAGTAAACCTTTGGCCTTTATTTAAGTACCCTTTAGTCTACCCTTGCATTATTTCACTAGGATATGGTATAGCTCAGGCTCACTAGCTCTTTTGCATGCCCCACCAAGATACTCATTTTGGAATCTAGTTCTCTTTGAAAATAAAAAATTAACAAAATGTATTGACACATTTTCAAACATGTCAATAATTGCACAAAACATTGTTTTGATAGCAAATTATGTGTTGGACACAGAAATGCTGGGCGATATATTCAACCAAAGATTTGCACAATTTCTTGAAGGTGCGCTAATAATTCTTTTTGAAAATTTCTTTAATATTGTGGATATCAGTACCATTGCCAAATATATTAATAAAATGTATGAAACGTATGTTGAAGAATTGGAATCAGAAATTTCAGAACTAAGAACAATTTATCTTTCAAGGCTTGCCATACAGGCAAAAATTTCTGGAAACTTGTAGGCCTAGACCATACAAAATTTCCTTTGCTGAATATCTTAGAGATGACAATTGAATCATTTTTGGATTTTCTGTGTGACTCAGCATTCTTTATAGAGAAAATTGTGAACAAAAAATATTCTCGCCTTTCAGATGCTAATCTAAGGGACTATTTAATAAATTAAATTATGATCCAGACTTTAAAAAGATAGTCAGTATGCCTGGATACAGTTCCAACCATTACATTAAAAATAACATAGTAACATACTTTTTTCCCCTGAATGTTTCATTAAAATATATTCTTTGTAAGATAGTGTCTTAATGTACTGTAAATTGTCAAAATAAATTATTTTAGACACAAAGGTTGGCAACCACTGGAGCTTATAAGATAGAGCCATAGAGTTATCCGTCACGGTAAGACTGCTGCTACCTTTCATAGTTAAACTATCATGTTAAAATTATAATAGCTATAAATTATGTTATCTAATTATTATGTAAAAAAAGAGATGCCCGAAATTCCATTGACCTGGGAGTCCAGTGCTTAGTTGTTAATAAAAGAAGACAATAATCTGGAGTGAACAAAGTGAAGACAGGGCAGATTTAAGGAAATGTACTCATCATTAGTCACCCAGAGAGAGAATGACCAGCCGTCAAAACATCACGGATCAAAGTCTATCAACTTTAGAGTATGGTCTGATACAAAGAGATAGATGGTTTAGAATGATTGGATAGATCCACCTTATACCTATAAAACTATTCTTAGTGTAGTCTACTGATATTCTGTGTTCATATGAGTATCTCTATTCTGGGAAGCATAGCCAACATATGCCTATTTATAATTTGGTCAACATATATTATAAATTTAATTTTTTTAATATAATTTGTGTGAAATATTTATTTACTTGATTTTTTTTAAATTTGGGAAGTTAATTTGATAAATAAATAAAAAAACTTTGATAATGTCGCCAAACTATAAAAATGCATGGTCTAATTTGGGCAACAAAGCATGTAAATAAAGGCTAAATATTTTTTTTATTACCGTGTCTTGCTACCTTTTAAGGTTATGTGCATGATTTTTTTTTAAATTCAGGTAATGTAATATTTTTTTAAATACATTACTATTTGTAGCCAACAATAGTTCAAACACAATAAACACTGAGAAAACGTATTTTGAAAACAAGAGTAAGAGGTCCAGGCTCTAATTGGGTTGATTAGCTACTTGTTACAAGTTACAATTTTGTTTTAAAAACTGCTCTTCTACCTCTAATGTGAAATAAAATTAGCCTAAAAAAATGGTACTCGAATTTCACAGTTAATGTATTATTCTAGCTAAATAGAAGATTATTCTTCACTCAAATAGGCCTACAAAAAGTTAGATTTGAAATGAATTAGTATTTAGTAATTGTTTCCATAACCTATCAGTAAAAGGCCTTTATTTGAAGTCAATATTGATATTATTTTATTATTACTCTTAGTTTAAAAGTAATGAAAAAATCTAGCAAAAGTGAACTGCAAAATAAATGGCTTAACATGTAAATGTAACAGTAGGCTAAATTTTGTAACTGTCAAACAAGTGTATTATATTAATACATATTGTTTTTAAGTTATAAATCAAGCCTATATATAATTTAATGAAAAAAACAAACAGGCCAGATCTCCTTGAATCATTCCAAGAGTTTATTAAATTTACTAGTTGACCTCTAAGTATGTCTCAACATTAGGAGTGTGAGAGTGCCACGTGTGGCCTTCAGATTAAAGGTCAGATTGTTTGTAACAAATCGCCCACCACTAAGTTTAGAAATAACGCGGGAAAAACAGTGCTTGTTTAAACACAGATCTGCGCAAATATGGTTTTGTCAGTTGCGCATATACGTCAAGAAAATGTAATTATTATAATTCTGTTTCAAGAATTACATAATAATTGTTTCCCCAACGATTGTATTGATTTTGTTCCAAGCCAGTTCCATGCAAATGTAACGCAGATTATTTAATTAGCAAACACTATCGAACATTAATAATCAATACAGATAGTACAAGTCATGGTTTAAGTTATTCATTATTGTTATGAAAATGATTTAAATTCTTATATGGCAAATTGTTTAGTATGTATTTTACCATATAAACTGGTAAAAATAATATGTAACATAGAAAATTCAATGTTAATTGCAATATATTTTTATATTAAGTTAACTCCTGTAAATATGATCCATTATGAAGTGGCAATGAACTTCATAGGGACACGCCCACTTTACGTGTGAACTTTCATGACGATCCCTCAAAACCTTTTAACAGGCTGAACAAGGATCCGGTTTAAATGAAGATCAATAGCTAGCATTATTTTAAATGTATAGTGCATCTTATCTACATGATGTACTATTATGTGTAATCTGGACAGAGAGCTTACCTGTATGAGTTCTAAGATGCGCCTTCAGATGCGAACTTTTTCCATAAACCTTATCACAACCTGCATATCCACACTTATGTGTCTTTCGAATCATGGACCTATTGGAAGACGGAGATTTGACAAGTCGTCGAGTAGTTGAGAACGAAGAATTTTTAAGTTTCACAGGATGCATTAATTGATTAGACAAGTTTACAAGAGTATCATCATTCAATTCTAGCCTTACACCATCTTCGTCTTCGTCAATCATTAGTTCGTCACTTTCATCATCTTCGTCGTTTGAAGTTGGAACGTTAGGTACGGGTTCTTGTTTGATACGTGTTAGGTCTGTAAGAATTCGAGCTACCATATACAATGAAGATGATTCATTACTGGAAGCTGTCACTGTTGTACCACTTTTGTCTTGTTCCATAAATACGGCAGGAATGGGGGCGTTTACGCTTTCAACAATGACCGCTGTACTGTTGTGATAGCTGAGGTCTTTCATAATCACACTAGATCTATGAGATAAATCTAAAGGTGTCGGAGCCCAGGTGTGATCCTTTGAATGGGACATAGCTAATAAACACTGAGCGGCAAAGTTTATATCTTGATCCATTTTATAAGGAGCTATTTTTTCCCGCCTTCAAACACTGTAATTAAAAAAAATCACTCAACGCCCGAAATATTATTTACAACACTCATAAGTCAAAGGGCTAAGATGTTAACCAACCAAGCCCTTCGACAGAATTTATTTTCAATACTATTTTCTAAGTCTTTGTTATGAGAGCGAATCGGGCATAAATCGCCTCCTTCCTCAACCTGAGTCAAAACGCTACTGAAATCGAAACAAGAAGCCATGTGCTCGGAAACCTGTCTGGGTGGAGCAGTTAGTGGCAATCACGTGAATATTTCCTCAGTTCTCATTGGCTTAAAGTGCGAGATCAAACTTGAATGCAAACGCTATCTATCAAGGAAATATATAACGAAAATGCAAATGTTCAAGTTTAAAAAAATACAATTTTTGAATCTCTATTCAAGAGCATAAATAGGTATACATTCGACAGAGAATCAATAAATATAAAATAAATATAACAAAGATAAAGGTACATACAAAAGAGTTCTATACGATAAAATTTAGAAAATGAATATAACCATAATTATATATTTTTAAAACATTAAACATTAAAAAAAGTTATTACTGAATTACTTATAAGATAAAACCAAAATATATTATTTTTATACAAATCAAACCTAAATCGAAGGTAAAAAAAAAAATCACAGCAAACTGTCATGTTGCCTAACTTGAGCATCTCAATTTTCTTTGAACTTGGGCTACAAACATGGCCTCCACTATAAAATATCTTCAGGATTTACCTCCTGTTGGAGGTTATAAAGCAATTCCTTTTGAAAGAATTCCTACGAAGAGACTTTTTAGTGGTAAATAATAATATAAGTACAAATATGGTGTATTTTTAATTTTGGTATTTTAGAAGATAGGCCTATTTAAATCTTATACTATTATGGTACATTTCAAAGATTATCTTGGCAATAAATTAGAAATTATAGTTAATAAATTAGTTTTAACCGTGTAGTGTAGTTGTAAATAAATTGCTGCTGGACATCTGTCATTAACAGAAAGGATAGTAGGTTTTTACTGGTTTCTGGTATGATGTTGGGCATTTTGCTAAAACCATTTTTGTTGGAAAACATTTTTCACCAATAACACTGCCAAATAGCATTTACACCTACCAAGAAAAATTGTTTCCAGGACATTTATTTTACAAACAACCACATATTATTACACTCAAATGTCTTTTTGCCATGTTCTTTAACACTGCAATATAGTGCAGTTTAAAGTGCACATTCTGTAACCTTTGGGAAAAGCGTTTATAATAGCGATGTGCCCTCGAATACTTAAGGAGATTTGAGGATTTTAAATCCTCAAAATACATTTGTTTTTGAGCTCTCTGCTCATTGGTGGCTCAGAATCAAATATAGGCCTAGTTATAGAATGAACTCAAAAACCAAATCCCAAACCATTGATTTAACACTGAACTGACTGTATGAATGTTAAATAATGAATGGATTAAAATGTAAACATTTAGTTACTGCAGTAGACTCGCGATTATCCGAGGCTCCGTGTTAATTGAGGCACTCATTCTGTCAAAGTGTCCAATTTTAACACAATATTTATCCGTACGATTATACAATAGGTACAATATACAATTAGTATTGTAATGTGTTTTTAATAAATTTAATAATTTGAAACTTACAAACAATGTACAAAAAAGCAGTACGTTTTAGCTATTTAAATAACCTATAAATCCTACACACTCTTTATCATCTGAGGTAGGCTCGGTCCCATTTACCTCGGTTAGTCGTGAATTTACTGTATTTGTGTTTTGTATTTTTCTATTAATTTATAGGCCTATTTTTTATGTTCATAATTGTTTCCAAGATTCAAATTCAGGATTTGAACGAAGTAGGCCACCTAAATTGGAGATTTGGTTCTGACCAAACCTTTTTTTATAATTATAAAAAAAAATTATTATACCATTCATAATCAAAATAAACACACATGCCTAGGTAGGCCTACTTGGAAAGTCAATATTATGATTACTGGTTTCTTGGATTACACAATTTTACCGAATTAATGAGCTGAATAATCACCTTTCCCATTTTGCCTTGTTTTTAAGGATGGTATCACACTGTCATATTTCTTTGACCGAAGAAATATATAGAGGCTATTTGGTCAAAGATTTTACTTGACACTTATTACATTTATTTCAAAGTTTCTACAATATATGTTACTAGCAGAAGTAGCCGACGTTGCCTGGAGTGTAGGCACGCAGAAAAAAACTCTTAATTTTATTTCTTGTGGTCCAGTTTCTAATAAAAACAAGTCCTATTAGTAAGTTTAGTTCACCTTATTTAAAGTTATCAGTAACTAATTTAAGCTAATTTTACTGATCAGAATACTTTAAAATTAAAATAATTTTACTGATCAAAATACTTTAAAATTAAAATTAGGTATTTTATAAAGTAAATTAATCTTAACCAATTAGTAAGTTAAGTTCACCTTATTTAAAATTATCAGTTATTAATTTAAGCTAATTTTACTGATCAGAATAGGTACTTTACAAGTTGATCAAAAATTTAAAATTCCAGCTTTAAGATGCACATGTTTGTGCACAGGGGCCACAAATTTTAAAATTTCAGCCCTCTGCATGTGGTAGATATTGCACAATGCTCATGACAGACAAACTCCTCTAGGTCCAGCCTCTTCTGCTTCATTCTCTTAGTCCCTTGGTCGATTTTCCTTGTACAGTTTTTCTTATCTTTCCAAAATCATAAGAACCTTTTTATAATTCATAGCCATCTGACCTTTGGGGTTTTCGCATATCTTTGTTTTCATTCCCTCCCAGTTCCATTGATTTCTGGTACATGAGGTCATAATACCTTCCTTTTATTTGCAGTTCGATAATTTCATCGCATGTTTTCTCAATATTATACAGCGTTCTGACTTGTCTTATATTTCCTATATTTCCTGTATTTTCAGCATGTCTCCTGTATTTCCTATATTTTTGAAATACGTCTTATATTTTTTAGATAAGTATTTATTTCCATTACTTTAAAAAAATATAGAGTTCTTGTTTATTGTGTATACATAATATATACAAACATCTTTTGTGAACAAACAATTTTCATGATTTTAAGCTCATTTTGGTTTCTTATCTATCTTTGCATTGTTGCATATTTAATAAAGAAAATATTTTGAAGTAGATTAAAAAAAAGTATTTTTTTATTTTAGGTATTTAATGTGCATTTTTTTGAACTGATTGATTATATCGGCTGTGAGCGAGAACGAAAGGGCCTACCCATTTTGTCAAGAAAGGTATTTTCGCATACCTTCCAAGGTTCTTTTACATGCCACATTCAACATGGGAACTACAGCTTTACTTCCCCTCTGAAGAAAGTTGTGCTACAGATTTTTATCGTTCAAGAAAAATCTTTTGACCACATCTGGGTTTAAACTCACAAACTTTGGGTCCTGTGTCAAGCTCTTTACCCCAAGACTACTAGGTCGATTAAAACAAGTAAAACATGGATGTTTGTTGCAGATGTGTTGGACTGACTTATTAAATATTACAATATTTACTGATTTTCACAAATAATTTACTCCAGTAATTCCCAGTTTCCTTACGTTTCTTCGCTCTGTACACTTGAGTTCACTGCCTTTTCAATTATTTTCTCTTATAAAGTAGAGGGGGAGTCAGTTCAGATCCATCTGCTACATGGCGGACATGGCTTGTTTTACTTGTATACTTTAATTTGGCAATTTTACATACAATGTAGTGTATTGTAAGGCCCCTTTCAGACGAACTTGCATGAGCTGGTTCACGAGAGCTTAAGATATTATTATGGCATTGTGTCTAATGTAGCCATCTACACGAGCACGCATACGCCAGTTGCTGGATCTCCTGAGCTGGGTGTCGGCTCTCCCTACCACTAGCAGGGTATCGAGTCTAATGTAGCCATCTACACGAGCACACAAAGCCAGTTGCTGGATCTCCTGAGCTAGGTGCCGGCTCTCCCTGCCACTAGCAGGGTATCGAGTCATATGTAGCCTTTTACACAAAAGCATGTGAGCCAAAGTTCAGAATGGAAAAGTTGTGTTTCATGCTGTACCTGGTGTTAACATTGTGGACACCATCTGCAATGACTATAGTAATCAGCTGAAAAAAACAAACTTTAGGCTGGCTTGAAATTTGAAATGTTAGTGTCTCTCTTCTGGAGTGAACAATTAAAAATAATATACAGGTCTTCCAAACACATCCGGAAAAATTAAAAAAAACTTTACATAGTCTTATATAATTTCTTGAAACAGTGTATGAAAACAGCCACTAACGTCCTTAAAATTTTTATTGGGTGCACGCACATTAAAAAAAAAATCAACTGCAAACATTGAAACGTTAACCTATTCTAATTTGTACATTGTCGAAGCTCAGTGAGCTCTAGTGAGCTTCATAGCTGCTCAAATTGTCAGGAAGGGGGTCTTGTTGAAAGTGTCCTATTTATTTTTTAAATATGTCCTATATTTTTGCATACTAAGGGCGGGAACCCTTACTTTAGTCATCCCGCACTTTCTCTCATTAACTCATTGATTAGCCCCTTATATTCTTCTTTGTTGACTTTTTTCCATTTCCTTCTTCCATTTTCTAAAGCATTTCTGTTACCTAGGGCTTCGGTCTCAACACCTGGCAATGTCGTCACATCCTTCACTCCATTCATGAATCGCTGTTTGACAAGGATGTAATCTAGCTGATATCTCCTGAGCTCTTCCATGTGTATAGTTTTGTCTTCCGTTTCTTGAACCAGGTGTTTGTCACCATCAGATCACTCTGCTGGCAAAACTTGATGATCATTTTCCCTCTGTTGTTTCTCTTACCCAAGTTTCTGTGGACCTATGATCTGCTTAGCTCTCCTCCTACCAAATATGAGTAATTAATATATCACAATGATGACTTCATGTTAAATATGTCGTATGCCTATTGCTTTTTTGAATTCTAAACAGAATTTATATGTATGTATAT
The DNA here is from genome assembly GCA_033556935.1 of Timema podura. Lineage (NCBI taxonomy): Eukaryota > Metazoa > Arthropoda > Insecta > Phasmatodea > Timematidae > Timema > Timema podura. The sequence goes on along the minus strand of JAVRXN010000002.1, from coordinate 52,577,881 downwards.
ATATGTATATATATATGTATGTATATATATATATATGTATGTATATATGTATGTATGTATATATATATACACACAGTAGGCCTATATATATATTTTTTTTAAATACAGTATATATATATATATATATATATATATATATATATATATATATATATATACACACACACACACACACACACACACAGTAGGCCTATATATATATATATATATATATTTTTAATGAGCTCCATGCACATTTTTTTGCCTACCCTCTAAGGGAACAGTGTGATTAGGTATGTGTGTTTGATACGGCGATAACATCTATATTATTATTATTATTAGCACCGCGTCTTACTACCCGTCCGGGTTATAATATATAACATCTATAAATAATAGATTATTTTAGGCATACCAAAGATCAAACCAAATTTCTATAGGCTTGATCGACCACTCTTGATACTTTCACATAAAAAAGAATCACTTGTTTAATTAAATATGGTTTTTTCATATTATAGACCCGCCTTGGTGGTGTAGTTGGCTAACGCGCTAGTCGTGTTAAGCTCGACCGCTGAGGACGGGGAGATCGAGGTTCGAATCTCGGTCGGGTGAACTGGGGTGGTTTTTCCTAAATTGTTTTCCACTCTCCTTCCATGCAAATGCGGGTTCACTTCCTCTAAATTCAACCCTCCCTATTCCTAATCCATTAGCGTAATTAGTACTTAGGCGTATAACCCGAACGGGTAGTAAGACGCAGTGCTAAATATTATTATTATTATTATTATTATTATTATTTTCATATTATAGTTTTTAGGGAGCTTTCATTTGTTTGCTAAATTTGAATCTAATATAATTTTTTTGCTTTACTACTTTTTTTTTTCCAGGTTATTCTATGTTCTTGGGTTATGCTGGAATTACAACTGTAGGATTCTATTTATATTATTTAACTTTAAAGAAGGTTACCAATGAGGAATTGGAAAACAAAGGGGGCAAGTTTGCCCTAATGCCTTTGCTAATGGCAGAGAGAGACAGAGAGTAAGTGATTTTTATGACTTAGCTTCATGTTGTGCAAAATATTTGTAATATTTATTGCTAAACAATTCTTTTTAATGTCACACATACACAGTATATATATAAACCCTATGCATGACTTATTTGGTGCTGACTGACAGTTCACAGCTGACAGCTGACGGCTTTGAAATGTTACCAGACCAAATTATTAATCCCTACGTTGAACCATATGATCTACAAAAAACATGTGTTTAACAGCTGTAACTTCTGACAGTCAAAATTTAGGTATATACCTAAATGTTGAGTTTTTTTTTGTATACATGTACACACACACATTTTTATTATTTACAAGCAGAAGCACAATGTAGCCGTACAATGAATTGTGTGGCTACCTCGATCAACACTTTTCTTTGTTTCAAACAAACAAAATCTTATTTTATTTCTTCTGGCCCAATTTAAAAAATAAAATAATCAAAAATTTAAAACTCCAGCTTTGAGGTACACATGTTTGTGCATAGGGGCTACTCATTTTTAAAGCTCAGACCTCTGTGCGGTAGATATTGCACAATATTCGTGAAATACAGACAAACTCTTCATACTTTTAATATAGATTTCTCAAATGTTGGGTTAATAATGACTTCCAAACCACAAATAGCATACTTTTCATAAGCTAATAATATAATATAATTTCACTACTTGACCCGTACACAGGTTGGAAACAGTTGTTGATGATGATGATGATGATGAATAAGAGTATAATAAACATTCTTATAAAAAAAAGTATAGGGTGTTTTGTGTGGTTTATGAATTAAAAACTATTTATGATTTGTTATAATACAGTTATGGCTGATGTGCTTATGCTTGAACCACTTGTAGTAAATTAGCATGTTTGTAGCCTTAAGTTGATAAACCTAATATTTATTTTAAAACATCTTATGGTAATTTGGTTAATATTATAAAAAGTAACAAAAAAGTCAGGTATGATTCTATCAGCCGTTTTGATAATCCTAATTGTTTGTTGCCGAGCTGTACATTCGATCTTTTTAAATGAATAAAAAATTGAAATAAGCTTTGGCTACTACTTGAAGGGAGGTAGGTATAGTCCTTGCTACTAAACCATAAAGCTCAGCTGTAGCCTAATTATTAATTATATTCACTATTCATAATTATAACTAGGCTTATTTTTGAAAATTGGTAGACACACTGAAATATTGTGAGGCATGTTTTTACTTGCACGTTACATTGAATATCAAAATATTTTTAAAGTTCATTGTAGTGTTTTTAAATGTATTTTACATACTCAAAATAAAACAAAATTTGAATGATTTTTTTTTCCAAAATTGATTACTTGGCCTTTATGCAAATAATAATGGCCAGTTAAGTTGGTTTTAATGTTAATTATAATTCTTTTTCTTTATATTCCTACGACTAATCTATGTTCCCATTCTAGAACATTTATTTTCTCAACTAAAGACCATTGGTAAAGGTGTAAAATATACTTTGGAGCTGGTTCTTATTATAGTCATATTGTGACCAAAGCAAATATTTTAAATTTAAGAATAAGAAACAGAGTTGTAATTTTAATGTCTATAGCACTAAACCACTCAAGTTTGAGTGTTTTTTTTTAACAATTTTTTGCTGAAAAAACATTTCATTTACCGACTTTGAATACCAAAATTTAACTTTATTTAACAAAATCCAATAATTCTAGTTACCACAAATTAGGCTCTAAAAATTGAAAAGAGTGTAGTAAAGTTATTCATATACCTAAGATTAAGTCTTATGTTTTTGTATTTTCATCTCTTTCACTAAGAGAAGATATCAATTAAGTTATGTCTAGTTTTGGCAATTTAATATAAGTTTAAGCTTTGGTTTCTCATCACCATCTTTCTCAAGTACAGAAAATTTCATTTGTAAACAGGGCTTAGGAGTCTCTACACCAAGCATTTAACTCAGACTCTAAAATCAAACTCCAACTCCTTCATAAATGGCTAATTTATACTAATTTGTAATAACAAATTCAGTGTGGTACAATGATAGCAACCTGCTTCGATGGCCGTGTTGTCTCATGCGCTACTCTCATGTTAGGCTAGACTGCTGAAGGTGAGATCAGGCTTCCATTCTAGTTGGGTGCACTGAGTTTCCCCCCTAAATGGTTTTCCACTCTCTGTCTGTGCAAATGTGGGTGCACTTCCTTGAAATTAAACCTTCCTAATCACTAACACATTAGTGTAATATAGTACAGAGGTGTATAGCCTGAACAAGTAGTGCGACACGGTGCTTTAAAAAAATATGATAGCATATTGCATTTCATTAGTACCGTGCGAGTCTTCAGACTATTTAGGTCCATAGAAAATAAAACCATGAGAGCTTTGGCATTGTGAATTTATATTTAAATAAACGTGTCGATTCAAAATAACAAATATTGATCCTAAAGAATAAAAAAATTATAAGGTGAAAATAATATATCTACCATATTTTGTTACAATAATATATATAAGTTATTACTAAGCCATAGTCGGTACATTCTTACGGACTTCAACTCAGACTCCGACTACGAGTTCACAGCCCTGTTTGCAAATGGGATGGTAAATATTTGTGTAATTTTTTTGGGGGGAAGGAGTTTTGTTACTACTAGAAGGGCTTTCATCAACACTTTTATCACTGAAATTTTAGTATTTCTTGCGTCTCAACGATTTAGATTTTAAACAATATCCCACATTCAAAATTAAATCTAATTATGAAATCAAAAGTGGAAAATTTAAAGTTATACCTTAGAATTCAATGTTTCAACTACAGCAGAAAGACTTCCTTTAACCCAGAATCCCACATTACTAAAAATAACATGAAGCTATGACTAGACAAGGGCTCTTTCAAAATGTGCGCACAGCAAAACATTGAACCTTCTGTTGTTTATTTTTAAATTTCCCTGTGACGTTACCACACAATGTGTAATGAAGGCAAAATCTGTGCAAGAGTTCAAGAGTGGTCCAGAGTCTTGCTGCGTGCACATTCCACAACATTGTTTAACTAATTTCATATCTAAAAATATGAGATTTAATTAAATTATACCCATGGATAGAAATGGTAAATTTTTTTTTAACTAGACATTAAAACTAGTTGTCGAATCCACTATTTTACGAATCCAGATCTTGGAAAAATAATAGGAACATATGAGGAAATAAAAATATGACTTGAATAAAAAACTGACCAAGGTCACAAGCTGGAAACAGTAATGGATCTAAAAAAAGTATATTGTTTATAAAGTAAACTAAGCTTGCATTTAATTATTGTTATTACATTATGAAATATTTGGCACACCAATAAAATTAGTCAATTCATTGTGATAAGATACATTCCAAGAAGTATCTCATAAATAAGCTTAACTTTTTATTGATAACCATTATGATTAGTCTAGCATCTGGAATTAAATTTGAGGAAAAAAAAGGAGAGAAGGGGGTAAAAAGCACTACCCTTAAGGTGGGATGGAAGGAGACGTGAGAAAAGGCCAGTATTTTTGCAGTTTTTTATGGCCATAATAAATAAAATATTGCTCCAGAACAGAGTTTAATTTTTTTCACATGTTGATATCAACAGTTGTTGAATATTTGTGATGAGCATAATGGCATTAGATGACAAACTTTTCAAATCAAGAGTAAAAGTTGTCATTAAATTCCAAAACACTCTTGACAGATATTCAAGAAATTTTGAGATCACCATGCGAAGAAAATTAAATTTTTTGTTAGTACTTGAGCTGTATTGTATTTATTTTGGACAAAAAAGTGTTGCCATAAAAATTGCAAAAATATTAGCTTTTTCTCGTGTTCCCTTCCATCCCACTTTAATAACGTCGTATTCAAACTCTTGCTTCCCCACATTACTGGGCATCCGGAAAAAAGCTGTCAGTCTCACCTTGCTGAGATGTGAAGAAAAGTCTGAAGTAAATTCAAGCTTAGTTTTTTTTTTTAGAATATGTGATAGGAATTGTGGATATTAAAGTGAATATGTGTTGATCTATTATGTTTTTTTATACTTCAATTAGCCTTTTTGTTTTGATAATAATTTGTAACAATATTATTCCAGGTTCCTGAAGCAAATACGCCGTAACCGCGAGGAAGAAGCTAAGTTGATGGCTAATGTCCCCGGTTGGGAAGTGGGTACTTGGTACGGAGAGCCCATTTATAAGACTCTGCCTAAAGATACCCTGATTGAGCCTATCTTCCATGAATATTTTGCACACGCAGCACCATCGGATACGGAGAAAAGGTTACTTTTCCGCCTATGGACGTAGGCAAAAACTAGCCAATCCTTCAATCAAATTTGAAAATAATCTAGTAATAATTGTAGAGCTAACAATTTTTTTTCTGTAATCTCTAACATATATACTGTGTATTAATAAGTTGAAAAAAAATTGTAATGAAATATTTCTTACTTTTGCTTTTTTTTTAAATCTCCATTCCTAACAAATTTTACAATAGCTGTATAGGTGACTAAGACACAAATTATAACATTTAATTTGAATGTTTCATTGTATTTGGAGCATTTTTTCTTCTAGATACAACAGTTTTAATTTGATATGAAATAAAATTAGATTAGAATATTGATATAGAGCATATTTAAGCCTTATTTAAAATAAATGCCATGTAGTATATAAAATACTTGTGATAAAAAAATAAACACAGATTTTGATGGGATGCTATGGACTTTTATAAGCCTATTTAACGCTCTACCAGGGCTTTATTCAAATTTGGAATGACCATTTGTATTTCATAAGATACACATTATTTGTTTCATATTACATTATATATATTATATTAAGGATACACAATTGTTGAAAGTTTCACATACCTTACTTACCTGTGTCTGATGTGGGCAGCCTCCTCTTACCAATATTGACTTGCTCGGGCAACGTAATCTTTGACGCTTCAATCTCGATTAATGTAGAAGTTATTATTTTACCTAATAGATGTCACGAACCAAATAAATCATAAATAAAATACCTGAAATATTTTATACAGAAAAAAAAACTAAGCTGGTTGAAGCAATTTTTTCAAACCACTTTGTAAATCCTCTCTAATACACGAAATAATGCATTTTTTTTTATGATTAATATAACTGAGAAGTGTGTGTATCATATTTCAGGAAACACTCTTAGACTATGATTGCTGGTGAGGGTATTGCGAGTTTGTTTTTGCAGCAATATGTTTGGGTGTAACACATTGGTTTTTTATTATTAGACTAAGCACACATAACTAAGACAAATTAACACCAAAGGATTAAAATGATTCCAAGAATTGGCATTGTGCTTGAATGACAGACTCAGATATCTGGGGTTGGTGTTTTTTCCAGCCATCTTCTCACCATATCAAGTGTATGTTGGGACATTTCCTTAAAACTTCATTTTTGCTAATCTCAGCACTCATGGTTGGCATACCAGGGTGTCTACAAATACTGAAAATATACTTGATTTTATTTTTGATACTGGAAATACTGGAATTTTGAGTCAGATATTGGAAAAATATTCAGCCTTTTTACATTGAGTGAAATATTGGATTAAGCATTTTGAGATTCCTGATATTATTTGGACTACTAATAGTTATATTTTGACCACCCCTCAACTACTACCCCTCTGGTCTATCTTGTTTGCCACACAATTAGTTGACCTTGTAGATGACCTTGCAGTGGGGATGTTTGCCTCACTTGCTGACCTTTCTATTCTCAGTCTCTACACTAAGCCCTCCCTCCCCCCCCTTACATACTAGAGAAAGAAATAACTGTTTTGACTACACTAGCAGTCAAGCTCCCCCCTTACTGCCCCCACCAAACTTTTTCCAGCAGTAACCATTATGAGTGATGAGTTACTAGTAACTGCTCAAGTTCAAACACCACTTCAAACTATTGGTGTAACTGCCTGACCTTGACATTCCAATGGCACAGTACAGTATTTTTTGTGTTCTTCACTTCATCCCCCCTCTCACTCCACCTCCCCTCTCTATCCTCCCAAAAGAAAAACTACCCTTCCTAAGCTTGGCCTGCAGGGCTATTATGACCATTCGACGCAAAGTTAGTTGCTACCGCTAGTTAGCGTCACTCTCGAGGAAAAGATAGCATTTGGGTTATTATGACCACCACACTTTGTATCGTCCGCTAGTTTTAGCTTCGACTTTGCTTCTAGCGTCAACACACAGAATAAAATCAGTTTGCGTCAACAGTTGGCAACACTTTCCCGAAGAATATTACCTTTTAAGACGTTAGAGGCTAGAAATTAGGTAATTTATTTTAAGAATGTTGGTATTCATGACTGAACATTATTCATATGTTTTTATTTACCCAAACAGCTGATCACAAATCACATTATTTGCAAGAAAGATTTAACCTATCTAATAAATCTATTGCAGAATTTTGTTTGCCTACGGTTTGAAATGAAAAAAATACTAGGCCTACATTATTCAATACACAACATATTTTAGTCAAAAAATCATATTGTGAAATATGCATTCAAATAGTAATGTCACACGGGGAAATGAGATGTTGGCCAATAAAGAAACAATGTTTTTTGTAATATGTATGCTTTACGACCCAATGCCTTATTCTCCACATATTTGTGTTAATACTAGAACAATTAATATGTTGTGTGAAGATCTTAGTAAATAAAACTAGTTATATACAGTTGATGAAAGCGTTCAAGAACTCCCAAAAATAGTGTTTACACGGAATATTTTCGACAACTTAATATCAAAACAATGGGCATTTGTACCCAGTCGGTCTACTAAGTTAACAATAAAGTGAACGAGAGGGTGGTTTGGATGGTTAGAAATAATAAAATCCATATTTTATTTAAAGGGAATTCTTGAGACTTTAGTTAAGTGACTAAGAATATAAGGATATTATATTTCTTTATAATGAGTTATTTGCAATTTATTCACTTCAGGATAACTAATAACTAACTACTAATTATCGGTTTCAGATAAATTTGGTAAATATTTTATGATTAAAAAACCTAGGCCTATACCAAACCACATGTACATATTAAGCTAGGGCCTATTTTGGTTATTTCCAGTCTTGGCTGCATTATTTCATAGGCCTACAACTCACATTAATATGGAAAGTAATTACTACTGTATGTACGATTCAGTTTAAATAGGCTTACATTATTAAAGTTATGTTGAGGTATCTTAAACAGATTAGGCCTACCTTTTTATTATCTTGTCAACTGGTCTGTTCATGTGTTTAACACTAATAGCCATAGGGTATACTTAAATGATAAAGGTTGAGTTATAGAATTCGGATTTGTATAGCGGGAGAGTGAGAAAACATTTAGAGAAATAAAATCACTCATCACACCCAGCTAGGATTCAAATCCCAACCTCCCCACCATTGGAAAATTAGACTAAAGAGATTAACGTCTTGGTCAATGTTGCCCCATGAGGTAGGTCAAAATACTAATAAATCCCAAATATTTTGAAGCCTAACTAACTTCCACCTATTATAAAACCTACAAACAATTAGTATTGGAATGTCCCAATTATCAGTGTGTATATGTTGAATAATAATGCATTTTGATAGTATTATGTTTCAAAAAAAATATTCTTTTAGAATTCAGTGTAAGCGTACTATCCCCACTCTTGGCTTACATTATGATATAGGCCTATTTAAAGTTAGATTATGTGAAACACACACAAAAAAGTTTTGAAATTATTATATTGGGCTAATGAGATGGCAAGTTTAAATCAGGTAACACAAAACACCTAATAAATTACAAAAACTAACAAACATAACCTCATAACGCAAACCAAAGGACAAGTAAAATGTCTGCGCAACTTAGCGTCACTCTACTAGGAAAATATTTGCGCTCGCAAGTACTTTGCTTTCGCAAAGTGGTCGACCATAATAACTTTTGACGCAAAGTCTAGCGTCTCTATGCTAACGGTCGCAAATTCGTTTTGCGTCGTGGTCATAATAGCCCTGCTGGTGTGAGTATTCTACAGATCCCACTTGTTTATGTTGTGAGCTTTGTGTTTAAGAAGAAATGAGTAAACTCAGAGGAAAAACCTCTTTTAAAGATGATAGGTTGGACAGTACAGTGTTTAAAGCTTGGCTGTGGTTACAAAAAGTGGATTGTGATAAAAGTAAAAGCCATTGTTCTTTGTGTAAAACTAACTTTGATACAAGTAACATGGGAATATCTTCAATTTGATCTCATGCCAAGGGAAAGAAGCATGTTGACTGCTAGTGGGAGCAAAAAAAATATTGAACTGGGTCCCTACGGCCAAAAATGCAGTGTCATCTGTAGGCCTACATGTAGATGTACATTTTAGTGCTAATGACCATGAATTAGTTTTGAAATCTGAAACTAGACCTAGTTGTTCTATTCAGAGTTTCTTTGTCAAAGATGAAGTTTTTCGTGCTGAAATATTGTGGTCTATTAATCAAGTAATGACACATTATTCTGCTAGAAGTTTTTCTGCTTGTAGTGATATTTTTAAAGTAATGTTTTCCAATAGTGATATTGCCCAGAAATTTCAAATACCTAAAGATAAACTTGGATATGTCATCGTGTATGGACTAGGTCCCTTTTTCAAAAGCGAGCCTGCAAATATGGTAAAGCAATGCTCCTTTTATTGTATTTTATTTGATAGCATAAATACTGTGGCTCAGAAGACCAAGATGGATGTTGTTCGCTTCTGGAGTGAAAATAAAATTCATACAAGATATTTAACATCTTCCTTTTTAGGTCATGCAACAGCTCAAGGTATATCAATGAACTTTATATCTGCACTAAAAGACGAGGGCTTGGATCTTAAAAAAAAGCTTCAAGTTTCCATGGATGGACCAAATGTAAACTTAAAATTTTTAAGTGATCTCAAAAGTTACTTGAAGGAAGATTCTCCACAAGATCCTGAGTTACTGGAATTTGAAACTTGTTCTTTACACATTGTCCATGGTGCTTGCAAAACAGCACATCCTAACTTTAGTTGGACTATTAACCAGTTTTATTATTTATTTAAAGATTTTCCAACAAGACTTGCAGACTATCAAAGAATAACAGGATCATCTCTTTTCTCTGTGAAGTTTTGTTCTATTACATGGGTAGAAAACTCAAGGGTGTTAGAGAGAGCACTGTCAATTCTGCTGTATTTAAAACAATATTTTTATTCTAACACGCATCCTCCAAAATCTGATAATTTTCAAACATTAAGCAATTTTGTGAAGGTTGAACTTCTAACATCAAAGTTGGGATTCATGCTGTCACTTTCACTTCAGTTTTCTCACCGAATATCGGAGCAATCAACCTCTATTGCCATTTATGTTTGCAGATCTAAATAAAATACTTGAACACTTGACGAACAGTATTGTAAAATGTGATGTAATGAATTCAGCAAATACTTGCAAAAAATTGTTAGCCGTTGCTTTAAAGAAACAATCCAACATGAAATCGCTCCCTACTGTAGATATTGCAGCTTTGATAGGAATTAAAGCCATCAAGTTACTTCATTTCAAAGGAGATTGTCAAAAATTCCTAGTTGATCTCTGCAACAAACTTTTACACAAGTCTCCTCTCTCCTACAAAATTGTCAAGGTTGCTAGTTGTCTCTCTCCCGCAGTCATGCTTAATCCATCTGTTAGGACCTATAGGCTAACTTCTGCATTAGAAGTCCTACTAGACAAAAACAACTAACTAGCGTGCAAGCTGATGTAAAAAGAAGCTACTTGGACTTTGTGTCAAAGCAAGAAGTTATTGACTACCTTAAACAATTCACTTCAAGTTGTGACCAGCTTGATAAGTTCTTCATGAATATTTCTTCTAGAGTAAATGCATCCCAGGAGCTACCATATTTCTCTAAATAATGGTTTAAATTAGGAGGGATAGCCAGCACACTTACCTTGGTGATACTGGAGTAGGAATTGTTTAGATAGAACACTAAAAAACACACAAACATATTTTTAAGGACAAGCTTTCACTGTCACAGACAGCCATCAGGTCAAGAGAAGTCTAAAAAAGTTCTTAAAAATGTGTTTGTGTGTGTTATAGTGTTCTTTCTAAACAACTTCTACTCCAGTATCACCAAGGTAAGTGTGCTGGCTGTCCCTCCTAATTAAAACCATTATTTAGCCTAGTGCTCTATTCCAAATATTTCTCTAAAAAAATTCTTGTTCTATTCCATAACAATGCAGCCGTTGAACAAAGTTTTTCTTTGAATAAAGAATTTCTGGTTGAAAACCTACATGAGGACAGCCTTATTGCTAAACATGTAACTTATGATGCAGTCACTGCAGCCAGGGGACTTAATAATATGACAATTTCAAAAAAGATGATTCATGCTGTGAGGAATGCATCAGGAATAAAGAAAGAAGCACTTGAAAATAAGAAAATTAGAAGTGAAAAGAAGAACAGTTTTGCAGAAAGCAAAGGAAGAGGCAGAAGTGTTAGAACATGAAATACAAAAATTGAAAAAGTTTTGTGGTTGAATAAATTTTAACTTTTGTCTACATTCTAAAAAAAATATATTTGTTTTTGAGTTTTATTATCTTAATTTTTAATAATGTTAGGTAAATGCAATTATCTATATTTCCAAGTAATTTTTATCAACATAATATTTGTTGGTTATTTTTCATTGAAGATTATGTATCTTTATTACTGTATATTTATCAAACAAATTCATTATCAAAAATATAACTTGTGGAAAGTATCGACTGTCAAGGGGTGGTGGGGATAATAGTTTTTGTGGTAGAATTAACTTCCTGGCTGTAATCATTCTTTGAAGTTGTGCCACCAAGGCTGATTACTTGTACCTCTAAAGTTCTACGAGTGAGGTGAAAATATGACCTACCAATTTTGCCAGGAGAGGTATTTTCACATACCATCCAGGGTTCTTTTACATGCCACATGGAACCGACGGCCTAACTTCCCCTCCGAAGGATATTGAGCTATGATTTTTTTCTCGCTCAAAAAAAAGCCTTTGGCCTCTGCTGGGTTCGAACCCACTAACATCGGGTCCTGAGGCGAGCACTTTACCCCAAGACCACCGAGGTCGACGATGGTATAGGTCATTCAAAAAATGTAATGTGTGTGTGTGTGTGTGTGTGTATATATATATATATATATATATGTACGTGTATTAAAGATGGGTCGAATCTGCCTTTTTTAAAATCTGAAACTTCATTTTGCCATCAAATCCCTAATTAAAATTTGAATTTTAGAAAATATTGTAAGCATAAGTGTTTAACTTTCCCAATAACTAGGATTTTTTCCTTCACTTCTGATTTTGTTTACATTAAATGGTAAATTAATGATCTGGGGTTTGGTTGGTAGGTTTTTCCTATATTATTTGGTTTTAACCCAAGAATTATTTGACTATTTTAATACCTTTAAAAAATAACTCAAATTTAGTACCTATTAAAAAAAAAGGATTATGATTTGAGTCTTGAATCCATGAATATTCCTTGTAGGTTCTAGGGTCCCATCCTTAGTATATACTATAATAAATGTCTCAATACATTTGATTCTGTGTAAAAATGTTTAACTATGACAAACCTAGGCCTACCCTAACTTCTATCATTTATGATTAATAGGATTGTTTCCTAGTATTTTATAGGTACTGATTCTTAAAAAATATATACTGGAAATATACTGGAATTTCAAAACTATAGTCAGGTAGACACCCTGAGTACGTCTGAATGGGCGCTAAGACATGTGACAAAAAAAAACATGTCTTAAGACTTTAATCAAATTATCCGCACCATATACTTGTTAGACTCAACAATTAAACCTGAACCCAAACAAATCTCTGGCTCATTTCCCGCAAACACATCTTGTACAAAACAACAAATTTGTTCTCCAGCAACACAACTAAAATAAGTTTCTATAAAAGGCCACCATTTGATTATGAAAACCTCTACCAACTGGATTGCAACCAGTACCAAGCTAAATACATTTATCTCACAACATAAACATTAAGAAATAAAATAAATGGTCATTGGCATGACCCAAAGATCAAAAGTAAAGTAAAAACCTGTAGCATTATATGCTGACACCATTATCTGGACTTAAATCAATACTACACCCAACAGAGCAAAATCTGCAACCCTTCACAACCAAGGATATGGGAACTGGTCCCATCAATATATCACCAAATCACACAGGCCCCTTAATCTCAACCTTAATGCCGGGATCATGATCAACTTAACTTTAACTTAAGCTCACTTATAGTTCATTTACATAAAGAAACCAGTAGGCCATCATGATTCACATAACTTAACAGCTTGAGCCAAAAAATTAGCATTCAAGAGCATAGAGGTTGATCTTTACTATTTGTTAACAGTGTTATCTGTGACTATATATATATGTTACTTTTGATATATTTAATTACATTGCAATAAAATATTTATCATTCAAACTAATTATATAAAGTTAAGTTTTTTTGCACTTTATACTTTTCCTATTTTAGTGTTTTGTTATACTCTTCAATCATGATTTAAAAGTAAAATCTAGCTTGCTTACACTATAAAACAAATGAAGTAACGATACTTGTGAAACAGATGAGGTACTAAATAACACTGTTAACGTGGTTGGCTGGTTAGATCATGTGATACCCTTCACTTATAGTTCATGCATTGTGAAAGATCTCCCAAGACAACTCTTACTTTTACATGAACATTAGAGCACACTTAATCATTTGTAACCATTTGGACGTCAGAATAATGATATATTTACTAATATATACATAAGTGTTTCGTTGTTCTACTTTTTGAACCAAGTGCCACCATCTATACATTGCAATCATAACTGAAAAAAATCATCTGTTTACAATCAACCCTACAGCCCAACCAAGAGCATCAATCTGGACCTCTTTCGTAAAGCTAAAATTCTACAATTTACAAGAGAAATTTCTTATAACATGTGATAAAAACTACAAGTAAACACTTGTTCAAGTGAAACTTTATATTTTGCCATTTGTTTTTCAAGTAAGTTTATTGGTTTCATAAAGCTTTAGTAGGGGATCGAACCTGGGACTCCTTAAGTAACCCATTAATATTGCATTTTAAAAGTATTTGACCTATTTGCTGGGACTTGTAGAAAATACTCCTTGATTTACAAGTACTTGTAAGCTCTATAAACTCGCTTGTAAAAAAGTTGCAAATGGTAAAATTTAACTTATAGCCACAATAATTTACTTGTCTTTATGAAACATTATTTTCTAATTTCTTACAAGTTACATGTAAATTGTAAATTTATAAATTTATGAAACCCGAGTTAAGTAATGAATATAGGAAATGTACTTTGCTCTTGAAAAATGTATTTATTTTTATGAGCTATACTGAAGTAATAATTAAATAATAAGGCACTTATGACAACCACTGGTTGCTTGAAAAATAAAGTTAGGGTGCCATTTTGATTAGATTTAAAACAATGATACTGTTGTGTAGTTAAATTTTAAATCGATATGTCAAAAATTTTTTTTATCTATATTCATATTATATCCCCAATATGTAACGCCCTAAAAAAAAATTATCAAGGATAAAACTTACTTTTTGTTGAGATTTGCAAGGAACGTATTTTAAAACTTTTAAAAGTACGTTCCTTGCAAATCTCATCTTATATTTCTATTAATTGTGGAAATGAATATAAATAAAATTAACTTTTTGTGGCAGACAATTCTACAAATTTCCCTTATTAATTATTAATTAGTAAATGGGTGTTGGTGGTAGTGGTTATTAATAAGATGTCAGGGTAAGGTGCTTGTACACTTTGTGTCACAAATAGAAAAATATATCACAGATTTATTACCATACAGTAATGGTCCGAAAAAGACCACACTGTAATCCCAAAAATTGTTTATTAAGTTGGCCTATAAACGTGACCCTTAAAATAATATGTAACAAATTTTTGTCCTTTTAGAAGTGTAGTGTGTGTGGCGGGGGACGGGTTGGTTAAAAATAAATGGATTCTGTGACACTGATGTCTGTCACATTAGTAAAGATAAAAAAATGCCCATCAAAATAAAAGATCTAATCTTTAATAGTTACTTTTTATTATTTTTAAAAACTTTTGTTTGTCATAACATATAATTTAGAAAATTTAGTGTATTTATTATATAGTATACTAAGTTAGGAATATTCATTATGGGTGATCATGATTATGTGATTATATACGTATAC
Organism: Timema podura; assembly: GCA_033556935.1. Taxonomy (NCBI): domain Eukaryota; kingdom Metazoa; phylum Arthropoda; class Insecta; order Phasmatodea; family Timematidae; genus Timema; species Timema podura. The sequence continues at coordinate 52,562,734 of JAVRXN010000002.1, read as the reverse complement.
AAACTCCTTTTGCAAAGGTTGGAGACTAAATTTTAATTACTTGACTAGTCATGTTTGAAAACAAATATCCTTATAGATAAGTCATCATCCAAAATGCACTAGCTAAAAAATCAACCTTCACCAAGTTAATCACACAGTAAATATTTTTTTATCAAACTAGATTTTTTATGTAGGCAACCACGCTTAGAATTTGCGCAAGCATCTAAATCTTTATTTGTTAAATCAACAAGTTAAACCACCATGACAAAAATAAATTATATAATTTATGCAAAGCATAATACAGTTATTACTTTTTACTTCTTGGTAATTATTGCAATTCGACACCTTAGCTCAGTCGGTAGCGTGTCTGCCTACTGAGCTAAGGGTCCAGGCTTCGATTCCTGGCATGGCCGAAAAATTTATCATTCTTGAAATGCAGGTTTACTCTATCCCATTGATAAATTAAGGCCGAGGACTGGATGTTGTGCCTTTCCTAATCTTAAGTTAAATTATAAGGCATATGAAACTATGACAGGCCTAGCAAAACAACAGTGGAAAATAAATGGCTTGAATAAAAATGTGACGCCGACTATAGGCTGGAAACAGTAATTATTGCAATCAGATAATTATTTGAATGAGTGAAATCATGTCTAAAAAAAATTATAATGAAATATTATTAAAGCATAGTATATATTTATATGATTAACTTTAGTAAATTACCACAGTAGGAAGCCATCCAGATTTTACAAAGCATTGCCATCATATTAGATTCTAATCTAGTAAAAATTAATCACAAACACATTAAAAATCTTAGTATACAAAATGTATGATGCTTTAACAGACATTCATATTTGATTCACAATTCCAAAGATTTGAAATTTCAAATCCAAATTGCTTTAAGATTTGAATTCAATTCATGAAATGTAATCAGAAATTTGAATCTAAACATCTAACTTTTTATAGAAACTAAAATCAATTCATTTGCAACGTATAACTAACAATTTCATTATGACATTTCAGACAAATCATGTAGCCATATTTTAACAAACTCATATTTAACTTAACCAAAGAAACTTGTGAATGATGTAATATTAATAATATATTCATTTGGAGGTAAACTATCACTTGTATGGTTAATTTCACATGACTAGTGAAGCTTATAAGATGGAAATGATCTTTATTTATGGAAACAGCAGCATCAAACATAATTTATTTATAAATATGAAAAATAACACCTGGATATAGGGTTGATTCCCGTGTTCAGGTATAATTTTCAAATTTACCCATGTATTCATTGTTTGAACACAAATTTTATAGATTAGTTTTTTATTGGGCTATTAAAAAATAAATATAATATAACCTAATATTAGATTTGAAACCTTATATTTAGATTCACTTTAAAATTATTGGAAATGTTGGATTCACACAAGCTTAATACAGACAATTGAACATTCAAATAAAATATAATTCATATTTGCTAAAACAACATAAAACTAAATTAATTCAAATAATTTACAGTTACAAAAAGTGTCAAAATTACAAAAGAATTTGAGAAAAATACAATGCATTATTTTTTATATAGCTACCCTTCAATAATCTATGCAGACTATCTAATTTAACTTAAGTACGACTTCATTTATCTGGATACATTAAAATTAGACACAATCTAGTTGTACAAAAGTTTGTGTGGAAAATCTGAATGCTTAGTCAAAGTTTAGTGTGAATGATCAAAACCTAGTTTTTTATGTGTTATCTTTTTTGACCCATGTACAACTAATTTGGTTTGTTAATTAAATGCTAAACCTAAAACATTGAGATAAATGAGATTGTACTGTACTTTGACATTTTTATGCTATTATCTTTATATTGTTTTTTTTTAACCAAAATACATTTACTGTAGTGATACACTTTGTTCTAAGAAAATTTAGAAAAACAGGTGTGTGAGAAATAAATATACGTTTGAATATAGCTCCCACATCAATAGTAGGTAGGTGCATGGTTAGGTTAATCAGCAAAACACAGTTATGATTAAAGATCTATTGGTTATCTGCTAAATAGAAAGCGCTCTTTATAAGACACCACCTAAACCCAATCATTTCTTAAGAACTTCAGGTACTATAGAGAAAAGCTTTATCTTCGCTTTCTCTCTCTCTCTCTGTCAACTGTTGCCAAATCTCCTCACTTTTAGCTCTGTCTAAAGATGGTGTTGCTGGGCTAAGAAGGAGCTACTGCCAACCTAACCAGCATTGCAAAACTTGTCATATTTGATGACAACGCTGTTTCCCAATAGTAACCATGCAGTTCCCTCAGCGATGATATCCATTGCAGCTACAATTTATAAGGACTCAAAAACTAAAATATTTCCTGCACTTAAGCTTTTATTCAAATATGAGACATAAAGTTTGGCTCTTTTGAACTTTTCATTTTTGTATGAAATGTTATTGCTACCATTACATGAGCTCAAATATCATATTGGAAAAAACTGACTATTCAGAAAGAGAAAAATGTTCACAGCTATACTTAGTGTAGTGGAGAGTGTAAGGGTTAATCATTTACTTTGGGTCTCAGAAAGATGGGACATCATTAAACAAGTCAAAAAGTATTAGGCTCAGTGTCATAGACTTACCACACCTCAAGTGAAGCTCTATACTAATTACAGGACTATACCTACTATCAGATTGGAATGGGCCAGTTTCATATGCGAAACTGGCCCATTCCATTTGAGTTTAGGTTGGTGTCCTCTTGTATTTAGTATCGAGCTGTACTTGAGGTATGCAAAAACCTGATTGATAAACTGGCCTTTAAGATGAGAGGAATCCATCTTGTGTTAAATTGAACTACACTTTCTGTATCTTGTTGTGGCAAAAGGCTTGAAGATATATGCAACAAGAGAGTACATTTAAAAGTATCCCCCCCCCCACTACCATGTCTATAACGTTTTCATATTATACTCATATGTTGATTACACAAATAGAGTATGGATGAGGAAGGTAAAATGTAGAGTAAATGTACCCAAATTTGTGTGTAAGAAGAGTGGGAAATCATTTATTTTAAAAACACGTTCAGTACACCTGACTGAGACTCTAAAAACTCTGTATCTCTTTGTAACCAGCAGTACAGTTTATTGGGAGAGTGACACTTTGGAGCAGTGGTTGGCAACTTACAACAGATTTCATTTGGCCTGCCATAGATTTAGCAAAAAAAAAATTGTATTCATAAAAATAGATTAATAACTAATTACTATGTGATCATTCTTTACTTTTTAACATTTTGTCCATTTTTTTTTTTTGTTTCCTCTTTTAGGAAGTTGTGTTGCGCGTTTCACACTCCTCCCTGATGAGTTCAGATAGAATGAAACCTAGGTCGGGGGAATGGGCGGTGACGATCGATTTTCTTTAAGAGGCAACCATTACCTCTTTGTCCAATGGCAGCAATGTAAAGTGTGAACTGTGTTCTTCTTTTCATTGTAAAGACCATATTGTGTTCGTTCCTTTTATATGTTTCTATCCACCTTTCCTATACCTTCTTCCAAATATAATATAGTTACTATGTGAGAAATGTAAATTTTAACTTTTTGCTCGATATTTTTATCTACTCTGACCCACAATATCAAAGTTTTCTGACTCCTCCCTTGGACTAAGTATTTTAAACATACTGCCTGATCTACAATTGTGTGAGACCAACAGATCTTCTGACATATTTTTATAATTGGGATAATGATATTTAAAAATTGAGTATTATTTTGGAAAATTTAGCATGTGAGGTTGATGCACCAAGATCGATCCCCAAAATTGTTCATTTAGCACACCCAGTATGTGGAATAAAAACTTGACATATTTTACATTTTTATTAGGCCCTTTAAATGCTTTTATTGATGGGCAGGCACTCTTAAACTTTTCTTTATCTTTTTCCTCAACAGAAATACCAAACATGTCAACAGTCTGCACGTTATTGTTTGTTGCACCTCACATAGTGCTCTTAATTTAAAATTCATATCATAGTGTATCCTCATTCCCTTGTTTACTTGAGATGCCAAGTAAGCTTTCTTTTCAACGATTCACTTCCAGGTCTGCCATGGGTGTTTTTTTTAAATATCAGTAGCACAGCAAAGCTTCTGCCACCAACTAACAACAACCCACTGAATTACCAGTTCAGTGACAGTAAAGGATAAAAATCTTCTTTTTCTATTCATTTTGACCTTGAGTTATTATTAGACCGGCTGGTACAGTTCCAGCATGTTACAAACAAAACCTGTGCAAGAATCTGCAGGTTTTTTTTTTACCAACGAAACATGTTAGGCTGCACCTAAAATACAAGTATAGTTTTCATAAGAACATTTCTAGGAGAAAAACATTGCATAAGCCCACTTTGGTGGCTGCATGATTTAAGGTGCTACTCTCGCAGTAGAATAGACTGCCAATGACAGGGAGATTGAGGTTCAAATCTTGGTCGGGTGTACAGTTTTTCCTCACCCCTCCCCCCCCCAAATGTTTTTTCATTCTCCTGCAATGTAAATGAAGGTACACTTCCTCTAAATATAGCCACCCTAATCCCTAAAATCATTAGCGTAGTTAGCGAATAAGCATACAACCCGAACGGGTAGTAGGAGACAGGAGACAGTGCTAAAAAAATTTCACTATATTCAGGCTAATACAGTTATACTTTTTAATAAATTACTTCACGCATATATTGTTGCCACAACCGAAATACCAAGAGCATGACTGTTAAATATTTTTACTCTTTCGCTTATTCACGAAAAAAAAAATTATAACTTACAATAATTCTGTCAGAAAATTTTGCTAACCCTTGATCAACTATATAGTTTTACTAAGCAAATAAAAACTATTTCTAAAAGGGCTCACATTTGTAGCTCAATGTTTGCAATGAAATTTATTTTTTAAGTTCTTCAAAAGATTTTATAAGAAAATATAAGTATCAGCAGTCAGTACATTATAACTTCAAATTTTAAGCAATAGAGAAATTGGTGCAACTCAAGTAACAAATAGATGTTTTCTCATCAATAGAGACTATTACTATTTTCTATTAAGCCGCAAGAAATACCATTTCAATATTTACTACACATTAAAGATAAGTCTAATAAAAACAAGTTAAAGTTCACAAGTGTTCATAAAGTGTCATTTATTTTTGTATTTAAATATGTTAAAAACTTAAAAAACCCAAAAAGGTGGAATTTGATTTTATTAAATGATTTTACTAAATAATGGGGGAATTAAAGGGTGGACTTTAAAACTAACAAATGAAGAACAGGACAAGACTTGTGTAGTTAGAAAAAAATACAGGCTCCGAATATCATCTAATTATAGAGAAAAGAAGAAAAGTAGGTTCAAAATTAGTAAAAAAAAAAGTTTGTTTCGTGATATATTATGTATATTTGGTGTTACTTCCTGATTCTGAAGTTTAATTACTAACTTACAAATATTTTTCCTACTATACAACTATACAAAAAAATGTGATGTAAAATATTGCAAATATTAAGTATTTTTATTTGCAAAATCAAAGTTTAATAAATATTAAAACAATTATTTTATACCGATACCACTTTTAAATAGTATTTCGCCTTGTTTGAATAATTTTGCAAATAAAATATACTTTATTAATTTACTTGAAACATTGTAACTAACTAGCGAGTTATTACTAGCAATAAAAAAATAAACTTAACAAAATCAAACACCAACCTCCTAAAAATTCCACCATTACAAAATAAAACCAACATGAATCTACAACTTATTCTTGTTGGTGGAATTAAGGAAACTGAGAGGGAGATCTTTTATCATTCTTACAACATTTCATTCAAGACCAAGATGTGAACACAAGCATATTCAATATGCTAATTTCAGAAAAGAATAATTCTTTTAAAATTACTACATAGATTTTCTTTATAAGAAATGTGTGTATTATAATCTACTATCATGTATCTTCAACCCGAATCAGCAAGCTTTATTGAAAATTAATAAGAAATGACTAGACATTGCCTACCTCAACAATGCCATGATGTTTCAGGAGATAAGGTGTTGTCTCTAGACTATAACATAGCTTTTTCCCTAACATTGGTTAAAGGCAAAATATTTTGTCGACAATTTAAAACTTTTCCGAATCTTACACATGCCATTAGTTTGCAGATTTATGTTGGTTTTGCTGTACTCAGGGCTGGATTAAGACATGGGCTTTAAGGGCTGCAGCCCAGGGGCCTCCACCTGCTGGAGGGTCTCCAGAGACTATATGAAAAGTTATTTAATTTTGTGAATAGTGGATCAAAGTATAAGAACTCTAAATTATCTATTTAAAACAGTTCTAATATTGTATAACCGACCTCGGTGGTCTTGGAGTAAAGTGCTCGCCAGGGTGGACGGATTTATCTTGAGCGATAAAAATCCGTTGCACAACTTTCTTCGGGGGGACGTAAAGACGTCGGTCCCATGTCGATTGTGGCATGTAAAAGGACCCTGGAAGGTATGTGAAAATCCCTATCCTGGCTATAGGCTCTTTCACTTAGAGAAATTCTCTTGTACTGATATAATCAGTCGGTTCAGAAAGTGCACATTAAATATATATAATAAAAAAAATACTGTACATATATTTGTAGTAAACATACTACAGCCTTGTAGTTAAATAAATTTAATTTTTCTTTAGCTTTTTTTTTCTTTTAAAAATATTATTGGGGGCCTTAAAGTAGCTGTAGCTCAGAGGCCTACAAAACCTTAATCCGGCCCTGGCATTATTACATAAACTGTTCTCTTCAGTGGGCCTTGGAATGGTATTTTTTTGGTGACAACTTCTTTACTCTGGCTTTATACATATGTGACATCATCATGTACATTCCTGAAACAAGAGAAACACCAACATAAAATTTGACTCAGTTTAAAAGAATAAAAATATATTTTAACATGCTCTACTAGTACCAGTAGCTTATAAAAGTAGGGGTGGATCCAGGGGCTGTAAGGGAGAGATTGGTTTTGATAAGACTCCTAGTAAGTATAAATGTAATAAATTTAATTAATATATTTGGAAGAGGGTGTACAGAAAAGTTGGAAAGAAACATATAAAAGGAACAGACACACTATAGCTTTTACAATGAAAAGAAGAACACAGTTCACACTTTATATTGCTGCCATTGGAAAAAGAGGTTACCGCCCAATCTCCTGACCTAGGTTTCATTCTATTGGAACTCATCAAGGGGGAGTGTGGAATGTTAAACGCAATTTCCTAAAAGAAAAAACCAGATTTAATCAATAATCTTACTAGTTTATGAAATAAATGGTATGGTGTATTGCACAGACTTATACCCGCTTTTATCTTAAAATAGATATTTACTTTAAACTCATAAGATTTATGAAACAAAATAATAAGTCTACATGTCGTTGTAGAAACATTACACCAAAGATCATAAATGAAATAATATACACTGTTATTTACTTACTTTATGGCACTAAGAACTAGGAACATTGTTACAGTAAAATCGAGAAAAGATAAACATCTTTGTCCACCAAAGAGCATAAGAATCAAATTTATTTTCAAAGACCTGAATTAAAAATAATAATTATATATATGCTTATATCTCAGAAATTATTGCTTTTATAAAAATATATTTCAAGTAAAAGATTTGTATCTTTAATAGTACTACAACTTTACGATGAGTTATTTCATATCTCAAATAGGTGCGGAGAAATGATGAAAATGGAAAAATTTCCCTTATGTAAAGTACCCTCAAAGTAATTTTTATGAGAAACTGAGAAATGTCATCTTTTTATAGTCAGAAAGAGTATCCAGATATACAATTTAATCAAAATCAAAATCAATGTTACAAATTTCAAGAAAATCAATTTTTTATTTTTTGCCCTTCAGTAAACTACCCTTAAATTTAAGTTTGGATATCTAATTCCAATTCAGGGGGACTTTATGGAAACCCCAGATACCAAATTTAGCCCAATCAGTAAAATAGTTTCGGCTCTAGCCCGAGGTACAGACGGCATTGCAAAAAAAAAAACACCTTTTTTGGTTTCAGGGGGTCATGAACTGTCGCCATTTATCAAAATCTCGAGTTAGATTTTTTTTGACGATCACAATACTTTCTCTTCGAGGTGTTGAGAGAAAGTAAAATTAAATTAAACATTGAAAGGAGGATAGAAGACCAAGGCCTACACACTTACCAGAAAACTGTAGGCCTCAAAGCTAACAATTAAAAACAAAACACATAATTATGAAATTTTCAAGGTACATTAGTTACTTTCTTCAAAAGAAGAGAATAAAACCTACCTCTAGCCATGCTGCCATAGTCCAGTTGGTGTTATACTCTCTTCTATCAAAGAAGGGGACTGATGAGTCCAAAAATTTCATAATTACGTGTTGTGCTGTGTTTTTAGCTGTGATCAGGCCTACAGTTTCTGGTAAGTGTGAAGGCCTTGGGGCCAGTTTCATAGTCAGATTTAGTACACCTAAAGTGTGAGTCGATACTAAATACAGAACGACACCTACCTATACCAAAATGGAATGGGCCAGTTTCGCATATCAAACTGGCCCATTCCATTCAATTTCAGGTAGGTGAAGTCTTGTATTTAGTATAGCGCCGCACTTGAGGCGTACTAAATTTGACTATGAAACTGGCCCTTGGTCTTCTATCCTTTTTTCAATGCATAATTTGGTGCCATTTTTCCTTTGAAAACTACAAAAAAATATGAGAAAAATAAGGACTTTTAGTGGGGTATGTAAGCTCAAGTTTTTAATTCCTAGCTGAGCTTAAGTTAGTTTCTCAAAAATATCCCATGTATCGAACCGAGCTTGAATTTAATAAATACATACTAAAACTTTAATAAACACAAAATTATTATAAAAATAGGACTGATATAGGCCTATACACCTCAACTAAAATAAAACATTTATCTTTGAAATTACAATGTCGTTAATCTTTTTACAGTGAAAATAACATGCTAAATGTACATTTTGCAAACCAAATTGAAACTAGTGAGAAGAGTAAACAATGAGTCATCCATCACTAAACACACAATATAGAACATAGAGATGGCCTTATATAACAAACTCTATTCTGAAGAGTCTGTGAAGCTATAAAGTTTGAGCCCGAGCTTCTATTAAAGCCTTGCCCTCAAAATTTGAATAGCCACAGACCATAAATAACACCCAAAAATATTGATCTTTTATTAGGAAATTTAATATGATAGAGTTAATAGTAATTTTAAAGAGAACATTAAACCCCTCATATTCAAACTAATAAATCTTTAAATATCTGATTAAGATTTGAACATGCCTGTAGTTTTGTGTGTTGGCCAAATTCAACATATAAGAGGGTAGTATGCCACAGATCAATATTCAAAGTTAAGGTACTTGATACTTACCAGGGAAAAACAGTATTAGTAAGTAGATTCTCATTGCTGTGGGACAATGGAATGCAAAGTTCCAAGAGTTTGGTAGTGCCACGGTAAACCTCTGAGTTTCTTCGAAATATGGAATATTCCTAAAAGAAAATTAAAAGAAAATTAATACATTTTTTCCTTAACTATGGTTTTTAAAAATTCTTATTTGTAAACAGTGGCGTATTCTGAGAAAATTAGTAGGTATGCTGTACTGTAAAAGTTGCAGGGGAGGTTTGGGGGCCGAGGACCCTCAACCACCATTGTCCAAGAACGCCAAGGGATTATTTTAAGGGAAATATTTGAAGATTTGTGCCTATAGAACAGTGGTTCTCAAACATTAATTATTTCCCCTTAATCGTATGTTATCTTAGGAAATGTTGAGGCGCCCCCCCCCCTCCACTTCCATATTCTCGCTTTTTTATTTATCCATAACGATGATTACCACCCACTTAAAATGTAATAAAAGTAACTCCATGGTGTCAGCCCACATTCTGGCTATACCTACTCAGTGGCTACCAAATTATTTGTCAAATTAGTGCCAACTCTTGCGAATAGAGGGTGTAAATGATCAGCTCAACAACACCTCCAGCCATTAAACTCGGCTTTCTATACCGAAGCCACTACTACTTTATTCGAGTAGCTCCTAATTTATCCACACGAGGCTGAGTCTACCCCGATAATCTGGAAAGACTTCTCAGAAAATCTGGAAGTGCCGGGAATCAAACCTGGGACCTCTTGGTTCGTAGCCAGAACCTCTGACCATTAGACCACAAAGGTGGTCCTCAAATAATTATATCTACATGGTTAGAAATTTAAGTAAATATTAATTTCGGGCCTATGCGTGGTATGGGCACATTTCTGAATGAATAAGAAAGATCCGATTCAATTAACCTAGTGTAATTAAAAGCACACAGTTAGCAATACTCAAAGCAAAAAAATCATAATCCGAGTAAAATGAAGTGGTACATGGATCAAGCATTCAACAGAGCTTGGTGAGAGGGAATCAGGTGGATTGTCCAACTCACGTTGCAATTAAAAATATTTCTTAGCCTAACTTATCTCACACAATGCTGCTTGGAAACAAACGAGTCTCCCAACTTGAGAATTTATGCTCCAGAAGCTAGGACTATTTATACTCTATCGCTACATCATTGGTTTATTGCTATGATATCTACACATATCTTTTGATGTAAGCAGTGGTGAACCCAAGGAGAAGAGGGTCAAACAGGGTATTTTATCCAACCCCTCTTTTACCCAACGTCACAAATAATTTTAATAGAAATTTAAATAATATGAAGTATAACTAAAATATTTAGCATTGAAGATGTGTCAAATGTATAGGCTACATTTTAAAACCAGGCTTCTGACTTAAGCCTAGTCAAAAGGTTTACCGCTACACACAAAACAAATGAAAAAACAAATAATAGCTTCGATACCATTTGCATTATTTAAATCTCTTAGTTACTATAAAACTACTCCAAATAATATCTAAAAGCATTTAATATTCATAAATATTCTCAGCTTTCAGAGGTTAGGGGGCTCTGCAACTCCAAACCCGCACTCTCCATCAAAATTTCATTCTTGCTACAGCCTTGATTGAATACCTCCCCCAAAGTAAATGGCTGGGTGCGCCATTGATTAAGTAAATTATATGAAAATATATTTTATTTTACATTTTCCTTCTAAATCATCTTGAAATGGTGAAATTACACCCTTGAGTTTTGGGATTCTTTGATATATAATTATATAAAACCACAATGACTAATAAGTATAAAAATGAGGTGGCCCAATGGCTAAATAATTTTATAGTAAAGGAAAATGAGAGAACTAAAGAAAAAGGAAAAATAAACTATTAAGAGTAAATTTGATGAAGAAAGCCCACCTAGAGAAAGAGGAAAAATGTGGGAAGAATCCCATGCACAAAGGTGACATCTTCTTTCTTTCTTCTGTCTTCTATAGTAGAAGTAATTTAATTTAATTTTAATTTTAGCACCGCGTCTTACTACCCGTTCGGGTTATACGCCTAAGTACTAATTACACTAATGGATTAGGAATTGGGAAGGTTGAATTTAGAGGAAGTGAACCCGCATTTGCGTGGAGGGAGAGTGGAAAACCATTTAGGAAAAGCCACCCCCAGTTCACCCGACCGAGATTCGAACCTCGATCTCCCCGTCCTCGGTGGTCTGACTCAACACGACTGGCGCGTTAGCCAACTACGCCACCGCGGCGGGTTATAGTAGAAGTAGTCACACACATATTTTAACACAAATAGAACAATATTTCGGCATTGTTGCCTTTATCAAACACAAAGAAGAGAGTACTATAGAAGACAGAAGAAAGGAAGAAGATGTCACCTTTGTGCATCAAATTCTTCTTACATTTTTCCTCTTTCCCTAGGTGGGCTTTCTTCATCAAATTTACTCTTAGTAGTTTATTTTTCCTTTTTCTTTAGTTCTATAAATTTCCTTTACTATAAAACAATGACTAATAAGTCGTTAATGTAAATCAAAAACTAAAAGAACACTACTAAAACTTCGTGAATCCTTTCTACTAAAGAAAAACAAGAATTACCGTCAACTACGGTTAGAGTAGCTTTGTCACTCCCCTCCCCTTCCTCACTCTACCAGTGCTTGAATACCTAAATTTGAAGGAGTGGTTAAATGTGTTTGCCAAATACATGATAATACATGTGACTAAAATGCCTAAACATAGCTCAATTTTTTTAAATTTAAAGGTTGTTACATATACTAACTATTATTTTACAATTAATTGTATATATTTTAAGTAATTTTACCTAAACTATACTAAATTAGCTTAATAAATAAACATTTTGATCTTGAATCGTTTTTCAATAGTTGGTACAATGCTTAGCTTGCTTCACATGAACACCTTGACCTGGGGTGTAAAAACCCGAACTCAATGGCCAATTTCTTGTTGGCGAGCGGAAAGGAATGTGTTACAAACCCCTAGACATTGGGCAAGGTCATTAGAGATTCCCTAGCTTACCTTGTGGTTTTTAAGCAGCAAGCCCTGGGTTTCCTATTGTGTAAAGTAGAGCCTTTTGGAAGAAGAATTACTTAAATCACAGTATTCTTGGAATATGAACCAATATTAGTTTTAAAATTAATAATTCAATAAACGTTTATTTACTAACAATTTAAACATTAGTATTTACACAGTTAGCACCAAGAAAATTGAATTAAAAATAAAAACTAGTCCATATCGTTATGGGTATGCGGCGCAGGACTAGCATACCTGGAGAATACACCACTGTTTGTAAAGTAGTAAACCAATATGTGAAATGCAAACTAACCAAATAACCTTAAACTTCCAATTGCCACATTATCACCTATGGTTTATTTCTATCTAGTTTATAATTTCATTTATTCATTTTTCAAGTTACCTTTATAACATTTATAGTTTATAAAACTACTACAAAAGTACATTATAGTATTGTTGTTTCTTGGATAGTAAGGTTTACTTTTTCATTGATCTGAATTTTTGGCTATATGAACCACCTTTGTCATGAATTATTCATATGATCGGCATTCTATTGAAATTTTATATTAATGTGAGCTATGTCAATAGATCTAGTTGAATAGGTATACAAAACAATGTTACCTTAGCACAACCACCCCCTCACACAGAAAGCCAAGAGGGTATAATGGAATCCAAATAGTGTATCGTAACCAAGTCAGGATACTTATGTTTTTCTTGTAAATCTGTGTAATGTAGTAAGGATATCTAAACAAAATAAAGAGCATGTAAATAATGTATGATTAGTTTATTTATAGCTGCTGGCTAGCAACAAGTCAGCTTTATAAGACAGAAGAAGTTAGGAGCCAACTCACCTGACAAGCTCGACAATACTCCATATCAAGAACAAGTAGAATATGACAGGTTTAGTGTGCATGCGTGGCTCAGCATCAATCATGCAGAACAGTATGATATTTCGGCCAAGTACCTGCAGTCACAAGCAAGTTACGATGATGGGAGGTGAAGGGGATAGGGTTGGAGATGGGTCGAATCTTATTTTTCCTTGAATCAAACACCAATACCTTATTTCAAATCAGGTATTGAAAACGTTTATCGATGTGTGATGCACAACATCTGATTAAATAAACAAAAGTGAAAGTTAAATTGTAAAAATTATGAATTCATATTAATGTAATTAAAATCATAACACATACAAATATTCAAAATACAAATTAATCAGTGCAAACTACATTTTACTTTCTTAAACTATATTAGTTCTAGTTTTATTTCTAGGTAAATACTATACAATATATAATATCTTATATACATTTATTGATAGTATAATATATCTGTAAATAAATATGACAAAACTGTAAAAAATGAAGCACAAATAAAAAACCTAACACACATCTAAAACACTTCGATATTTAAATGCAACAAGGCATCTTCCTCAGGAGGTAATATACAACAGGAAGTTTGCTTCAGTGAAGCCAACTTAGTTACTGAGCGATAAAAACTTTTCTGGTAGACTGAAAATTCTCTTGAGGTGATGATATTCTAGTGTGTTAAAAACCATGCATTGCATAGCTCTTGGGCTCAGACTTCAAGAAACAATTTTAGAATATTCTTTATTTATTTTTAACATTATAAAATGGGATCAGTAATTAGAATTGCCACTTTTTTTTTTTTTCAAATATGAATAAAGGACATTTTTCAAGGGCGCAATCAGACCATGGTATGTTTTTCATTTGTTTTATTCTTTTATTTATAAAATTGTCTAAACTAATATTATGAACATTCAATAATAACAGTTAAGTTTTGGGAGCCCCTCTGCCATTCTATGTGGATGGCAAGTGGTGTTAATGCTTCAAAAGGTTAACAAATATCTAGGTTTCTAGACTTTATGATCAATTAATGTTGCAGTTCTGACCTTCTTAACTGTGACATATTGCGATGGGTTCTCTCGAAGGATTTTAAAAACTTTGAATATGCAGAAGTCCTCAAAGGTGACCTTATGAGTGGAGCCATGTGCTGAGACTTGTTTTTGAAGGTTATAAACGATGGTGTCATGTGTTTCTCAAGAGTTTAAGTGGTGCCAATATATTTTCCAGTACATTGCTTAGGTCACTTTATTTCACAAATTTTAATTGTTAGAATAAGATAATAATTTTAAGACTTATTGATTAAAAGTTTGTTTTTTTGGTGATGGTTTCGAATTTCTTGAATTTAAGAATACAATATCAGATAAGCAAACATGGTTTGTACGATATTAACACCCTCTTAAAATAAACTGGTAAATAATGTGTCTTTCTTGCTTCAGCCATTATAATCAGACCGTTTGAAAGAGCTAAATAATTTGATGACTAGTTATTTTTGTATGTAAAAAGATAACTTTTTTAAAACAAATTCTGAGTCGGAACACATAATAAGGAATAAATAAAGCATCTGATAAGTCACTTAAATGTTGAAGAAGTTTATGAAATAATCCATGTTCATAACACCAATAGCATCGCTTTTACAAAAAAAAAAAGAGATTTAACTTGTGATTCCAATTTAATGTATTGTTACTCGTATTCTTTTGAAATTATAGGTATTCGACAATCATCACAGCAACCAGGTGGACTATTAGATTTAAAAAAAAACCAAATATTTAATAAAACACATGTTCAATAAACGTTTAAAAGAAGTAGAATACGGCCACACTTGAGTATATTCGTTTCCATATTATTTTTTTCTTTAATTATATTAATATTTGTCAGCATGTAAGACATTATTAACTGGTTGTTATATGCACATAAAAATGTTGGCCTATATTAACACAAAAGTATAAGACACACAAAAAGCAACACTATAAAAAAATGAGCTAACTCAAGGATTCTGAAGAATATTCAAGAAATATAGTTTTAGAAAATCATCAGCTCTGAGCTTTAAAAAAAAATTGTACCATATGTTTTTTTAAATTGACAGTTTAGGCCAACATAATTGTGGGTTGTAGGATAAACTTAATAAACCAAGTACCAGATAATTAATTTAACACTTAAATGCTCCATCCTTGTCTAACAGGTAACTGGGCGAATCAGACTACCAAGGGACTTATAGTGGGGCAGGGGGGAGCTTTCTTGGAAGAGAAGTTGTGCATATAGAAGAGTCTGGGTTCACTTTCTTCGAACAAAGTAGTGTATTCTGGAAATAAAGATTTATAGACTCTGACTGTTATCTTATATATACTTGGTTGGCGCTAGTCAGAGAGAGGGTCCTCAGTTCTTGGTTCTCAACCAGTGAGTCCGGGAGTGGGCCAGCGTGTTCAGTGTGTGGGTTGGCATGTCCGGGAGAGGATAAGCGAATCCAGTGTTTGCATAGCATGAGTCAGCACTGTGTGTCATGCATGGGGACAACTGGCGACTGATGTGGACTACACGGGTGACGTAATCATTATTTGTTGTTGTGAATTATGCCAATATTATTATTAGCACCGCGTCTTACTACCCGTTTGGGTTATACGCACTTATGCTAATGTGTAATGGTAGGGTGATTGCGAGATGAAATGGAGGACCTACAGTTTAACGTGGAATCCGAACCACGGTGGAGGCCTGGCATTCCTCACATTCACAAGTTGTGATTGATTAATACACGTCTTGACAGAGGTGAAGGAAGGGTTTGGCAATCAGATAAATCTGTGCCAGGACTGAGGATTGAACCCCGGACCCAATTATGTCAGTAATAAACATTTTTGTGACTGTTTTAAATATTTGAATAGTTATTATGTATTTTATAGTTAATTTTTTTATTTAATTTAATTCAATTTTATTTTTTCTCATTATCTTATTAACTTACATACTTAATTATTACTCCTATTATTTAATTCATTGACTTGTTCAGTTGTTTTATTTTTGATAATCAAAACCTTGAATATTCCACATGTATATTTAATCTTGTTTAACCAGCAGCGCACCCCAATATCCTTAAAATAACTTGTGGTTCACACAGTGATGTGTGTACCATATGTTACAGTGATTCAATGCAAAGAAATTAACAATTAGTTACCATTTCTATGTATTCTGTAGAAACATAAAGAATAATGCAAATACAATTATAATGGAAGAAAAAAAAACCAATGTGGAAAGGTTTAACATATGGTTAAAAAAAGTGAATTCAACCCATCTATAAAATATATATTTGCTTATATTTGGTTATGACATTCACAAAGTTGTTAATGGGATTATTGGCGATGCCTTGTTGCCAAACTGTTCAGTAAGGGTCATCACTATTTTCTTGTTACCAAATTCCTTGTTTTCCAGAAGGAATTTTCATTTTCCCAAGAAGCTTGGATTGAAGAAAAGAGTAATAAAATTTAATTTTGCATCAAATTGACTAAGTTTGAAATCATTTAACTCATATTTAAAACAAGATAATTTAAGATTGATGGGAGCGTACAACCCGAACAAGTAGTAAGACGTAGTGCCAAGAGAAAAAAAAATTGATGGAGAAATAAATCTGTCAGTTCCCAACCCTTGTTTAAGGGGTAGTAAGACATGTTTGAATCAGCATGCTTAAGCCGATCCCACAATATTCGCGAAAGCGGACGAATGTTTCGGCTGAGTATTTGCCAGAATGTTCGCCTACATATGTCACTCTTATTCTGTCATAAAAAAATCAAGAATATTCACACACTTTTCGCGAATGTCTACCCTGAATATTCAAACAAATCATTCACTTTGCTGGCAGTTTGCTGCCAATGCACAATGGACCGCGCAAGTGATGGCATCACTTCTGTTGCTGCTGCAGTTGTTATTGCAGCGTGGTAAGCACAGAAAACATAAAAAAAAAAGTATGTGGTGGATGTTATCTCTCAACAAGAGTGGAACACGGTAAGGACCAAAGCATAGCTATTTGGTGTTACCAAAACAATTACCAGACTATTAAATAAAAATATGATTTAATGTTACATTACATGATACACTACAACATAATATATTGTATAGTTAAGCATTACGTGAATGAACTTGACAATTCTACAATAGACACGATAATATTATGATAGAACTAGTACAGTGCCCAGAGTGTAAGCAACAAGATGACAACCAACCCGTATCGATGACAGAGTTACACTGCTTGGCGTCTCAGATCGAGAACACGATGTTAGCAGAGCAGGAATACTTAACGCTCAACCCCCCAAAGGTGTCTCAAATGTAAATGTAGATAAAGTTACTCCGCCAGATAGCTTCGTTAAAACTAATGCTAATCCTGAGATATCAGGCCGAGTTATCTACTCTAGAGAAATCAATAAATATAAGCCAATTGTAGAGAAAAATATAAGTAAAGAACGCCATCTGGCGACTATCAAATGCTTCAATTGCGGTAGAATGGGCCACTATAAAAGTCAGTGCCGTACAAAAAACTAGTTAGGCGCCGCCAAGGACATGGTTTGGATGGACAACGCTTGCTTAATCCATGTACTTCCTCACCTTTGATTCAATTATTAATTAAGGGCACACCATGTGTATCATTGATTGATACCGGCGCGAGTGCGTCTTTTATAAAAAAGAATCTGCTCAGCGTCATTTCTAATCGGTCATCCCCTATTAACATCTCTGTTTGTACGCGCTCGTTTGCTATTGCTAATAATAAGTATATCTCCGCTACGGAGAAGGTAGTTCTCTCAATAAAAATTGATAGATTTTCTTGGAAATATTCTTTCTTAGTATTAGACGACCTTCCCTTTGATGTTATCTTAAGTATCGACTTCTTAGCAAAGTCTCAAGCGTTGGTCGACCTTAGAGAAGGAAATTTGAGTTTCAAATTTTGTCCTGCCGTTAAAATAAGTTTTGAAAAAGACCTTAAATCCAAAATTGCTCTTACCATGCCTGATACTTCTAATGAGCTTCTTTCTGTTCTTCAAAACTTTCCTGACGTCATCACTACTAATCTGGGGAAATGTGACGTCATGCCCTATGAAATCTCCTTAGCTAAGTACCAACCCGTTAGGTCTCCTCCCTATTCATGCTCCCCCCCCCCCAAATTACAAATTTTCAGAGATTTAGTTAGCGAACTTCTCGACAAAGATGTTATCAGGCCATCTCGTTCTTCCTACGTTAGTCCTGCCTTCATCATTCCAAAAAAAGATGGAGGGCATCGATTAATTGTCGATTATCGTAAGATAAATAAACAGATTGTGTTTGACCCATATCCAATGCCCACGATTGAGAGTGCATTTCAGCATTTAGGTGGAGCAAAGGTCTACAGCCTTATAGACCTCAACGCTAGTTTTCTCCAGTGCGCCCTAGCAGAACGCTCTACACAATACACTGCCTTTGTCACTCCCTGGGGCTGTTTTGAATTTAATAGGGTTCCTTTGGGTATTAGTTTTGGAGGAGCCGTGTTAAGCCGTGTTTTGGATAATATCTTATCTGAGTTTAAATTTAAGTTCGTCTTTAACTACCTCGACGACATCTGTATCTACAGTCAATCTATATCTGAGCATAAAGAACATGTTAGGCTTGTCCTGGAACGGTTAAGAGAGGCAGGTCTCACGGTTAACCCGGACAAAGTTACTTGGTGCACCGATTGTGTTAAGTACTTAGGACACGTTATTTCTCAAGGGCACATACTCGTAAATCCGGAGCGTATTAAACCTATTGTGGACTATCCTATGCCAAAAAACTTAAAACAACTGCAGCGGTTCGTGGGAATGTGCGCGTACTATGGCCGGTTTATCCCCTGTTTTTCGGAGATAGCTGCGCCTTTAAACGCCTTAAAAAAGAAAGGTGTCCCGTTCTCGTGGGGGGAAGATCAGGTTAAAGCCTTTTCTCTGCTTAAAAAGGCCCTTACCTCCCCAAAGGTTCTAAAAATGCCCGACTTTTCTCTTCCCTTTGAACTAAAAGTGGATGCCTCCTCCTATGCGCTTGGGGCGGTGCTTTGCCAGCGATTCTCGGAAGGCCTTATGCCTATTGCCTTTGCTAGTAAAGCTCTTAATGATGCCCAAAAAAGATATAGTGTATATGAAAAGGAATGCCTTGGATGTCTTTTCGGGATCGAGAAGTTTGCAGACTATCTTGAGCAACGTGAGTTTATCTTATATACGGATAATAGAGCCCTTTCGTGGATGTTCTCTCACCCCAAACAATTAGGGAAAATAGGAAGATGGGTGCTTAAAATGTCTCAATTTAAATTTAAAATGGTGCACATTTCTGGTAAGGAAAATGTGGTGGCGGATGCTCTTTCTAGGATTAATGAGGGTTTATATCCTATTCTGTCTATGCCCGAGCCTCCTGCTCTCCATGTTATTAGTTCAATACCTGAATCTTTCGTTTCTTTGGCCCAACACCAGCAGGAAGATCCATATTGCAAGGAAATCATCGACCGCCTGTTGGCTGGAACGCATGTCGAGGGATTTTCAATGCATAATGGATTGTTGTGTGTAGTTAAAAAAAATACTAGAGGTAGAAAAATCTTTGTTCCAAAAAAAGTAAGAGAAATGATTTTGAAATATTTTCATAATTCTCCCATTGGGGGCCATCTGGGTATTTTTAAAACCCACAAGAAAGTTGGCCAAGAGTTTTTCTGGCCTTCCATGTATAATGACATTAGGCAGTGGGTAGGGAAGTGTGTGGGGTGTCAAGGGGCTAAACCGCCTCAAAACACCTGTTATGGACTGCATTCTGCAGGTGTTGCCCATAACCCCTGGTAAACTGTGTTTGTCGACTTTGTGGGGCCCATAACCCGTTCAAAAAAGGGAAACTCTTGCATGCTGAACGTGATTGATGGATTTTCTAAATTTGTCATTATTATTCCCCTAAGGAATATGAAAGGAGCGACCACGGTTAAGGCCCTATCTGAGAGGGTCTGGGGCATTTTTGGGGCTCCAAGGAATTTGGTTAGTGATAACGGACCCTGCTTTCGGTCAAAAATGTTTGCAGATATGTGCTTTGCTTGGGGATTAGACATTACTCCACTAGTCCTCATCATCCCGCCCTAACCAGGTCGAGAGGTTCAATCGCAATATAAATATTGCCCTTACTATTTATCATAGTGATAACCAGCTTAACTGGGACAAAGATCTTGATTTTCTCTCACTCGCCTTCAATTCGGCGGTGCACGAATCCACCGGATGCACCCCCTCCTCCCTCCTTTTGGGTAGGGAACTGAACCACCCTTTGTTGGCCGTTTGGGATGTGGAGCCATTGGTTGGAGATCCTGGAAGCTCTGCATATGGTGAAAGGTGTAAGCTTGCCTTTCGCAATCTGCAGAGGTCCAGGGCTAAGGTGGCTGCAGCTTATAACCGCGGGCGTAAGCCTACTCATGTGCTCATTAATGACAGAGTGTTCTGCCGCGATTTTCCTCTCAGTTCCGCGGCCGACAGGATCTCTGCTAAGCTGTCTCCCAAGTGGAATGGGCCGTGGCTGGTGAAAGCCTTTCTAACTCCTGTCACAGTGCTCTTACAGCATTGTGAGAATAAAGACCGGACCCGGCGTGCCCATGTTAGTCATCTTAAGAAGGTTGTAAATAATGCTAATTAGTGTAATATGTGGTAATTTTGATAGGTTTTTTAGTAATTTTTTTTCTACTAGATCTAGTAGAAAAAAAAATAAAAAATTGTGAAGTATAGGGTTATTGTTGCTGTTAATTTATTTTAGCCTTGTTCTGTAGTATTAAGGCTCAACAAGAAGGGAATTAGGGAATCTTAGTAGTAAAATGCTAGGTTAGGTAATTAATTGTTATGACTGATATTCACTGCCATGACCAAGTATTGTTGTCTAACGAACTGGAAAAGCTAGAGATAACAGTGGAGTAGGTGGACTTGGATCCACTTACTGCGTGAAGAAATGGATGATATTGAAAGTGCGACCCTAAACAGGTCTGCAAGTTTACTCCATGCCTCCGTGATGCCAATTCTGGCCCTAAAGAGCGTAAGCCTCATTTTTGATATTCTGTTGGTGGAACATTCTTGCTGTCTTACATTGTTGCACCCCCCGGGGGCGCTCTGAACTCCCGGTAGGGCTGCGAAGAGGATCTCCTCCAGTAAGGCCACGCCAATCTCTTCTACTTCCTCCTGGATGTTTTCCCCGGAGAGGAACTGGTTTCTTCCCCCTTGATGCTGCCTCGTGAAGGGTGGGAGAGTTGTAACGGGCTAATCGGGCTTAGCCCCGTTCAATTATAAGATACGAATGTTTGTTAGTACAAGCAAGTCGTTAAGAGTTAATAAAGGACAAGCTTGTGTTAAATGCTACGCCCATAACGTATGTTTATTTGTTTACATACCAACTTCACCAACCTTGGCTGCAAGCGGAATGCCCCACTGGAATGAACAACACCTGAGAAAAGATCGACCGCGGCCGCAAGGGAGAGCTCCGCGTTCAACAACGAATACGAGGCAACTGAAAGCAACATGAACGCTGTTGGCCTGCTCAACTCGGGGTTCTGGAAAATTATGGAAGCTTCCCCTCCACTCCAGTCTGACCACTCAACCACGTGAAGTCTTCATGGTATATATTTGCTGGCCCACTTCGAAGAAAAACACAGAACACGCTGGGACCGAACCGGCACCGTTGTCTTGCAACACGCTCTCATCGATTCCAGTAAATAAACATTTCAACGTGCATATACAGTTTGGGGAATGGATCCTCTGGATAGGAGGAAGCCGCTGTAGCAGCGATACTACATGGCAGGATGAATACCATCAGTCGAAAGGCTAAGATTAGGATAAGTCGACTACATGACAGTTTTTTTATTAGGACAAATTGTTAGTTAGGAATAGGAAATATTCTTGGTCTGTCTTAGGGCGTTATAAGTATGCTTTGTTAGTTTAGTTTATTCAGAGTTATGTCTACTTGCTCTAGAGAACAAGCTGTAAACAGTATTTGTTTAATTCCGCGCTTCTCGCGTTTCCGTGACTGAGCCGCTTGGGCCAGCCACTAGACATTACGGTGATAATAACGACACACACTATGTGTCCATTCATGTAACAAAGAGGTAGCTTGCCCGGGAAAGCGACAGTCCAAGTTAAATGGAGGCCCAGGTTTTATACCTAGTTAGGTTTATTGATGAATCACAAAAACTTGTGTTTGGTAGTTAACCTGTGGGCCGCTCTTGCTGCTCAAGATTGGCCCGTGATTTATTTGAGTTTCAATAGTTGCCTTGCTCCTCTTGGGGGCATACAACTCTTCAGTCGCTTCTGCCCCTCTGGAGTTGTCATTGAGTACTTGATCATGTACAATGAGGTCGATCGCCCTCTAGGTTCCAAAATAGTGGCACGCGTTATCGACCGGGCATGGCCCGTAGTATTTGAGGTATTTATGAATTGTTCGTACCTCTTTGGAGGTGTTTTGTACTGTACCCAAGGTCCTCTCATGTAACTGTACTGAAGCTTGCTCTATATAAGTAATTATTGTGCTTTCACAGCCAAAGTTCATTCATGGTAGAACTACTAGTAACGTAACTCAATTGTCCGAGTTATTTCTTCTGGCGCTTCACGCCTCACGCCGGCTGGCTTTGGCAAAGCTACCTCCTACTGTATTTACTTATTATACATTGTTCTTAAGGAGATTACTTGCAAAATATTGTCTATGTCTTTTGAACTATTAAATTGCATTTACTTTAATCACCTCTTTCTTTCATTTAATTCATTTATGTTATTGTGTACCCTATTTAAAATGTGCACCCCGTAGAGGTGGTGCAAACAACTGAAGTGTAGTGTGGGAGCGTTTTGAATGTTCGCCAAGACTCCACTGGCGAACATTCGCTTTCTTTGATTCATAACAAGAGACCGATCCCAAGACAAAACCCCTCTAATGCTGAATATTCGAGTGAACATTTGTCATTCGTGTACCTCCTACACTACTCAGACAGTCACCCGATACACGAACATTCGTTATCATTCGTGAATAGTGTGGGACCGGCTTTAATTCTTCAGTTCATTTTTTCGTCTACCCTAAAACCTAACATTTAAAGATTTCAGTTAAATGTTCCAAATTAACAAATATTCCAGTATTTTTATTAGATTTCTCAAAATTCCCTGTGTTTTCCTGGTTTTTTTCTCAACACAACGAATTTCCTATGTTTTATCAGATTTCCAAGTGTGTGGCAGCCCTGCCAGTATCTTGCGCACTAAAGAAACCAATAAAAAAGTTTCCTTTCATCTTAAATGAGAATGTTTTCATTTATTTAACTATTAGTGTTTATAATTATTTTATTAGATCCACAAATAACTAACCATTGTATGAGAGTGAAACCAAACACAATAAAAATGCAGTTTGGAGTTAGGTCTACTAATTGAAAATAATAATACAAACCAATTCTGTCAAGGCCAAGAACAGGGAAGGGGAAACAATTTTTTTTGGGGGTCTTGCGAGGACCATACTCAATGTGTATGTATACAAATATGTGTGTGTGTGTGTGTGGGGGGGGGGGGGGGGGACCACACACACAAAAACAAAAACAGTAAATTTATGAAAATAGTAGAGTATATTTTATCTTATAGTTTTTAAAGTATGTTCTTTGGTGGTCCCTTTTTTAGCAAATAATAACAATAATTTGTAAAGTAGGCTAGAATTTGCCCATCCCTTGGGAGGTCCATGAAGACAGCCATTTATAGAAGAGGTCTTTAAGCTTTAAGATTCACGTTCAAATCTCAGTTGAGGTGGGTAGGCAAGATATAAATAATCAGGTGGTTAAGTGCACGAAAAACCAATATAAATCCTTCAATAAAATCACCTACTTGCAGCAAGGGGACGACAAATCCTCCCTTTGTGTAGCCAAACATGGGGTGCATTACTTCAAGAAACTGCATAAGTTGGCAGAACTTCATGGGTCCACCCACCGCCTCGTACGTACCCTCGATAGAGTCTGCCAACATGCAATGAAAACAAGACTAAAGGTTTTTAATAATTGGTATTCTTGGTTTTTTTAATATGCATATTTAAGAAATTGTCTCAATTATCTTTGGATGGGCAATAGTGCTTAAAGTTTATTAATTTTATTTATTTGGCGTATTTAACATGCACTTTATAAACTGACTGATTATATCAGCACACGAGAATTTCTATGAGCGAGAGCATAAAGATCTAACAATTTTGCCAGGAAAGGTATTTTCACATACCTTCCAGGATTCTTTTACATGCCAAAATCAACATAGAACCGACAGTTTTGATTTCCCTCTGAAGAAAGTTGTGCTACAGATTTTTATCACTTAAGAAAAATCTTTTTAACTCCAAATGGTTTTGAACTCACAAACATGGTTCATGAGGTGATCACTTTAACCCAAAACCACGTGGAATCCGAACCACGGTGGAGGCCTGGCATTCCTCACATTCACAAGTTATGATTAATACACCAGTGTCTAATAAGATGCTAGTTTAATGAAGAGATGGGACCCTAGAATCCTTGACTCCTTCAGGATATTTAAGATTTGAGTTTATATTGAACATATTATAATGATAAACATGGTAATGTTCCAAGAAAAACAAGTACCAGAATGTTCTGACTGCAAAATTTATACAAAAATATACATATATGAAAACAGTTCTAGCATGAAAAAAATCAAATTTTTACTGTGGCTAAATAAATATCTATTTCACCCCTAAAAGAACAGACTCTATTATTCCCGAGAGAAAAATATTATATAAATAAATACAGACCTATGATGAAGCACAATTTGCCATCTTCCAAATTAAATATAATGTCCACTTAATATAGATTATATTTGTAAGGAAATATAATATAACATTTTCAAGTGAAAGAAATAAAAGTAATTATAATCACTTTGAGTTTCTATTGAATATAATCATCAAATGCCATGAGTAGGGACATGGAAAATTTACATTTACAATAAGGCACGTTTTACTGTTTTCACACAAATAACACAAATTTAAGTTGTTTTTTTCTAAATAAATACAATTTCTTTGTAATATGGCAAATATGTCATTCAATATAATTTTTAATGTAATAACACTGGTGATTTCGCTATGCCAGGGTTGTCGTTTTTACAGATAGTATTAATTTTTGCAGATTTAAAAGTTATAAAACGGATTACAGGACGTATTATTATTTTCATGCAAATTTAGGCTTATTTTTTTGGAGGGTAACATTAAACATCACGATTTATACTTTTACCCAATAAGATATTTAAATTTATATTTCGATATATCTATTCTTTGTTTTCAGCCTTTAAGAAATTTCATGCTGACTCCAAGCGAGGATGTTAATATATATGGACCTTGCAACAGGTGGTTATGTTTGGTCTAAACATAGATTGACAATCGATTATTTCAATAATGTTATTTGTAAAAATTGAAAGTAATGCTACTGAAATATTTAATCCTAAGCATGAAATGTTTTGTGCGTATTTGTGTTTGATAGCTCTCTGAATATGTTCATAAATACTTAAATACACAATATTAATGAAAAATAGAGACAGTTTTACGTGAGCTGTGTAACGTTACTGTATCATGGGAATGCAGGTATTCCTGCGTGAAATACATCAAATCAGAAAAACATAAAGAGGAGAGTGTCTAAAATTTCTGAGAGTACAAAAAGCCAGGCATAGGTAATCACTCTGTTGAATACAGCCAAGGAGGAGGGGAATATGTCATATGAATTGGCAAAAGGCATGTGAGGAGGCAATTTATTTACCATGTGTAAATGTTGACTAAAAGATTTCTTGTGACATACAACAACGTTCTGACCGACAAAAGAACGAACCTTAAGGAAAATAATCTGGCCACAATGGCAATGTGTTCATTTGAGAGTGTAAGAAAAGTTTATTTTACAATTAACTTGGCGTGGGTAAATAAATAGTAAATATAGTACTCACTTTGAAACAAGTCCAGAATTCAATAGCTCTGCTTTGACTAATAATAGAGCTATTTATTTATGGTATGAAAATAAAATTAAACATTACTGTGTGCTCACCGAAATATGCTAGTAACCTATTGTTGGTGTATACATTATTGTTGTATAGCCAGAAGCGTGCTACAGTTATCAGGACCTAAGCCCTAACTTTTTTTTACTGATTCGACTTGTATTTACGTAAATAATAACATCGCTTTCAACATAAGATATCATTGCTTTTTGAGAAAAATAATACCACTTTACCCCTAAAATTAACCTCATCTTTTGCATGTCTCTACCCATGAGAGATTATTATAGTTTGATTTAGTTCAAACTATTAGCTAAATATCATCAGATTGAGATTATTAATAATTTGTTTCAAGTGAACATTCATCATCAACATTTAGTGAATCACACAAATACCAATTATTAATAATAGTTGTGTTACTATGATCCTTGATTCCTCATCATAACAGCACCTTCATTTTTTCAAAAAAATCATCCCAAGTGTATTAAAATGAGAATTCTATTTTTTTAATGCGATCATATTTATTGAAGACACTTTGGAAATAATGAATATTCTTACAGTGTCTTAACTCAAGAATTTCTTAAAACTACATAAGAAACTTAAGAGTAAGTTAACACATAAAAAAAAAGTCTGATAAAAATAAAATTCCCCAAGTCTTACCTTGGCCATCTTTGGCATAGCGAATAGCCATTACTATCAAGATATAACAAAATCCAAGCCACTGGGATAGATTGTAGAATGCCAAATACACATTTTTTAAATCCTCTGTAAAACAAGAAAACCACCTTATTTGATTAGTTATATTTAGTTGAGTAAGATTATGGGCTTAAGTTTATATTCTTATAGTTTGATAAGAATCAGATAAGCAGTACAGTATTAGAATTATATTTCATTTGAATTTACACCTCTTTCATTGATGTTGAGTAGCTAATGTAATTGTAGTAATTATTTATTTATTTTAGCATCGCGTCTCACTGCCTGTTAAGGTTATATGCTTAAGTAATAATTAAGCTAACAGGCTAGGAATTAGGAAGGTTGAATTTAGAAGTGAACCCGCATTTGTGTGGAGGAGCGGGGGAAACCATTTATGGAAAACAACCCCCAGTTCATGCAACCAAGATTCGAACCTCGATCTCTCCATCTTTGGCGATATAGCTAACACGAAACTAGGTTAGCCAACTACGCCACCAAGGCGGGTTGTAATAAAGTAGTTAAGTACATCAGAAATGTAATTTGTTATTAAAAGGTTATCAATGAAGTAAGAAAGAAAGAGAAGTGTACTTTATTTTCAATCCAGTGTGTGTATTAAAGCTGTATTGAGGCATACTTTAAAAATTTTGGCATGTTGGAAAAAAAAAAGAGTTAATTTTGAAAATATCAATTTGTATGGGAACAAATAAACTTCACTTCTTTAAATGCTCATTGTTTTTGCTCTAATTAATGAGAGCTTAAAATTTGAGAGAGCCTATGCTTTTCCGCATGGATGGCCAGGTTGAAGATTTTAAAAGAAAACCAATACATTAAATTATTCTCACAGTAAAAGTCCTGAATAACAGATGGTGACATTAGTTTTTAAAATTTGATTGAAAAGAAAAGTAAACTATTGAAGGCTTGACCATTTTATTTAAGCAATAATTTAAGCTACAGGTTTTATTATATTTACTAAAATAGGTAGGCCTAGTGGGTAATGTAAAAAGTTGATATTTTTTAATTAGTATTGTCAAAGGTAGGAAGTGGAAGTGACTAAAAATGTGTTAGTTTATTTAGGCTTTCTACCCATTTAGGTTATGTATTTATGTCCTTATTAAGCTAATGATTTTAAGGATTAAGAAGGTTATATTTAGAGGAAATGTACCCTTAATTGCGTGGAAAACCATTTTGAATATACCACTCTCAGTACACTCGATCAAGATTTGAACCTCGATCTCCCGGTCATTGGCAGTCTAGTCTACTGTGAGAGTAGCGCGCCTCATACCAGGGGCCACCGAAGCGGATTAAAGATATGTTGATATACATCAGTTTAACTACACGCAGTTAGGGTGACCTGGTGGTCTAGGGGTAAGGTGTCAGACTTCTATGCTGAGGGTCCGGGGTTCAATCCTCAGTCCCGGCACAGATTTATCTGATTGCCAAACCCTTCCTTCACCTCTGACAAGACGTGTATTAATCACAACTTGTGAATGTGAGGAATGCCAGGCCTCCGCCGTGGTTCGGATTCCACGTTAAACTGTAGGTCCTCCATTTCATCTCACAATCACCCTACCATTACACATTAACGTAAGTGTGTATAACCCGAACAGGTAGTAGGACGCGGTGCTAATAATAATACACACAGTTCAGAAAGATCTTTTTTTATTTCTTCCAATGTTGAAATTATGGGCCTCACATAAGTTGTTTAGAGGCTGTTTTTGTCA
Organism: Timema podura; assembly: GCA_033556935.1. Lineage (NCBI taxonomy): Eukaryota > Metazoa > Arthropoda > Insecta > Phasmatodea > Timematidae > Timema > Timema podura. The sequence goes on along the minus strand of JAVRXN010000002.1, from coordinate 52,534,127 downwards.
AAAGGGTGCAGCCTATGTTCAGGTTTATGTACGTGTCCTAAAACTGACCTCTCTTGTAGCCCAACTCTTCCTTCTCCAGTTTATTGTACATATTGGGGTAGTCCTCCATTATGTCTCTGGACTCATCATCGTCCTCCACATCCTCTTCAGATTTCCAACGGTCAAAGTCAATCTGAAGAACAACCCCTATAAGTCTTCTCCATGGTCAAAAGTTAAAGAGGTTTATTTTAAGTATGTATGTTTTTAAAATTGGGTTGTTTAACCAATTAATTTGTGTAGTAGGCTAATTTAGAGGAAGTGCACCTGCATTAGTTCAGAGGAGAGATGGTCAAACCAAAGTGTTAAATTACATTGTCGGCTTACTCCCAAAACCTTGTAAGACACAAAATAAAAATTAAAGGAGGTGTGAAAAACTGTGTGAAAAAAAACCCACTTCCGGTGCACCCAGCGGAAATTCGAGCCTCAACATTTTCGTCACTGGCAATTCAGTAAATTAAGAGCCTGGCACCTTGTATTTGCATGGCCATCAGTGTTTCTATGAACATAGAGCTTCAGAAACTGTATATCATCTAATTTATGAACTCTAGTTGCCATCCTATTTGGATAGTTGAGTGACGTCATAGAAGGCAAAATGGAAGGGAGAAATGGACCAGGATAACCAAGAATTCAACAGACTGATGATCTCAAACAAGGAAAGAAGATGAATTTCCATGATATAAATAAGGAAGCTGCTAATAGGACATGCTGGAGGACTCAGTTTGGACAAGACAATGGGCCAATTGAAAGACAAAATATCTAATAATAATAATGATGATGGGGTTGATATTTAGTCCTTAATTATTACAAAAGCTAATGAGGTATGAGTAAATTAGAATTCCTGAAAAGTTTGGTACAAGGCGTTAAAAACATGTCAAACCAATACAAACATTTCATGCTGTACAGATGTGCTGTAGTTTGTAATACTACTGTACATCAAGAATTAGAGATAAGTCAAATCTTCTTTTTATCAAATTTTAATTGTATGCTACCCACAAATCCAAAATAAGAAAATTAAAATCTTAGAAAACATGACAAGCATAAGTGAATAACTTTCACAAATTGGTAATGATTTTTTCTCTTCAATTCTGATCTTTTCGTATTAAACAGTAGATTTATTGTCTGGGGCTAACTTTTAGGTTTGGGACGAGATGAATGTAATAAGCATCATAATAACAACCAGAAAATACTTCAAAATATCCTACTCCGAGTGGCTCATGGTGGATTTCCCCATTAGAATATGGCAAAGATTTTTTTTACATTAAATTCTTCTATAGTGAATTGTCTTAAAATATAATTGAAAACTGTGTTTGAATTTTGCCTGACTCCAATAATCTAATAGCCTACACAATAAGAAGGAATGTAAGAACATATTATTAAGCCAACTGTACTTTGAGGTGGGGGGGGGGGGGACAGAAGAATGACCCCTACCCCTTCAGTATGATATAAATTAACAAACCCTATCCAATGTGTTTTTTTCTCAAAAAGTGTCGAAGTTACCCTATGAACTGTACCTTTAGCCAAGCTGGTTTCTGGGGCATCCCAGTAATGCGAGGCCACCAACCTGACTCTTTCTTCTTTAACGTAAAATCCACATTTCTATCATACACCTTGTAATGACTCTCCTGGCAACATTCAGAACAAAATGTTAAAATAATTTGAGTTCTAGAATTGAACATATACAAGCTTAACATATAATTTCTTTTTAATGCTTTTTTTTTTACCAAATAATCTGTCAAAATAAAATAAGAAATATAGAACGTACCTCAGGGTCAATAGCTGAGTGGAAGTCAAGAGTAAAAGCGTATTTGTTTAACCCCCTTGCACCATATCCTTGAGCACCAAATTGAAGTTTCTTGTTTTCCAGCTGGACATCAGGGTTCTATAGAATATAATGTTTAAATTACCGTTAGCATTTTAATGGATACAAACATCAATAGATAATATTAAATATATTTTACTTCAAAATATTTTTTAGATATTATTCATAAGTCCTTCCCAAAGAGTGGGTTTGGATAAAACATAGCTAACGTCTATTATATAAGCTATTTTTATTAATTTTAAATTTAATTTCTACTCTATATAAGCCCTATACTTCAATTTTCTTATGAATAATCTTTTGAAGCACCTACATTTTTATTTTTCAGTGCAAACATCGATTGAAAGTCACAGACAAACACGGAAAGACATTGTCAAACATTGAAGAAATAATTTTTATTTTCTTCGTAAAACTATATAGTTAGGTCATCAAAAGATTTTAATAATAGGCCTACTTACTTTTGGATTACTGTGTAGTTGGCTTTTTTATGACTAGTACCATTTGACAGACAAAAAAACCAACCCAAAAAAACCTGTTTGTTTGGCAGTTGTAACAAGGGATATTTTAATGCATGAAATATTATATTAAAAAATATTTTATTCATACTTTTAACCTATTATAACTGAAACCATAAATAAACGTTTTCTTCAAGATTTAAAGAAAAAGTCACAAAGGTAGGGCTTAAAATATTAGTTTCAAAATAAAGAGTTTTTATTTTTTAAACACAAGCGTGCTAATATACAGGTTGTAGAATATTGACGATACTGGTATTAGCCACCTTTGTCTTATTCGGTTCGCCATTTTTTATTAATGAAGTGGAGGCAACCTTTTAGAAGCTCTCATTTGTAAATCATTTATAAGTGAACTAAGAAAATCACTAAGACCACAAAAAAACAACAACATCCAAACGAATAATTTTGTATCGATACAGTATTTAATGTGAAAGTTTTGACTGCTCAACATATGGGCTTGGAGATCATATAGTTTGGCATATGGATACATGAAAGTAGATCTGGTAACTTTTCCTATATGTCAGATAAGGCTACTCATAAGTAAATCAGGGTATGGTTGAAGCAGCTCATGGCAATGTTAGTTGCCTACATGGTGAAAATATAACTTTCATTATAAAATGCCTCGACTTTTACAGTTTTCCCAAATAAGATTAAATAAAACTCTCCACTTTACCTTTTAAAGTTTTTCTTAGTGAATTAATTTTATTTTGTTTATTACATTGAACAGATCGTATTTACAAAAACAATCCTAACAGCTGCTAGACATCAACATTATTATAAGTTCTTTATTCAGTATTTAATGTTTTAGGTATTATTTGTGATAATTGTGGATGTTAATTAAAACAAAACTTGTAGAATGATCTATATCTATATGATATGCCTATAGGCAGAATGCTAGATCTAGACCAAGCCTTTTTCTACTGTCAAGAAACCCCATCTCTCCCTTTTGTTTACATTTTTAACTTAAAAATTAGTTAAATATTTAAATTATCTGACTTTTAAAAAAAATTTGATTTAACTATCTGACTTTCCAGGTTTTCCCTGTTTTTTCTGTGTGGAGCCACCATATTTTGTTTTTTTTAGCATCACGTCTTACTACCTATGTTTCACACGCAGTACTATTATCGACTAACCATGCTAATGAGTTAGAGATGAGGAAGATTGAATTTAGAGGAAGTGTATCCACATTTATGTGGTAGGAGAGTTTTGGAAAAACCACCCTCAGTACACCAACCTAGATTCGAACCCCAATCCTTCTCTCATCGGCAGTCTAGTCCAACACACGAGTGACACCTCAGGCCATGAAGCCAACAAAGCGGGTGACACCATATTGTTCCTAAACAAAAATCTAAGACTTGGTTGGAAATAATTCTTACTACATAGCTAAGTATCACCCAAGTTAAATACCTAGCAGCACCAAAAAGTTACCTAGATTTAAAATTAGGTTTATTCTCTTTCGCTAAACAGTAAATTTTAAGTGTGGAGTAACTTATGGTTGTTGGTTTAGGCTTATAATTAAATTAAAATTAGTCATAGCCAGCACAATCGCATTAAACTATAAAAGATTAGTAGAACACACATTTATAAATAATACCAATAAGAATAAGGTTAGTAGGGCCACCATATAAAAAAAAAAAGAATAGCTAAAATTGGCAACCTCAGTTAAGGAGGCTGAAGGTAGTCGGGATAGTTTGTTTTGTTAGTTTGTAGTTAAAAATATAGGCTCCCATTGTATTTATAAACTTTTAATAACTTTTTTTTACTAAGTAGTTAATTGTTTTGGACATTAATGACAATACATAACACAGAAAGAAAGGTAAAAGACTATCACACTAGGTGTGTCTATTAATATTGTTTTCTAGTTCTCAAAACATAAAAGTCTTGGAAAAATAATTGTCTTGTGGTTATTAAAAGATTTAATATGAAGTGCTAGTATGTGAACCGCTATTTTTGTAGAGGGGACCGGAAAACTGCAGTAATAAATCGCAAGTGTAAAACCACTCTCAGTGCACCCGACAAATCCCTCAAACCTTGTCAACGGTAATTTAATTTAGCTTGACATTTCAGGGTCTTTATAGACTAGCTGGACAAAGGTTTAAATGGATGTGTGCACACAGTCAATTTAGCAGTTCAACACTGTGTCTTGTGAGTGACTGAATCAGCCATTTATTAGAACACAAAAAATGTCACCACCATTAGAATATTGTTTAAAATGAGCATGCTCACACAAGCCCCTTTCAGCGTTTGAGTGGTATCCACAGTTTCATGGAGCTGATAAATAGAGGATTTTATTCTTGGGGTTGAGTAGCCATTTGGAATAATGTAATCAAATTATGTAGAACAATTCCTGGGAGCACATATTGATGAAATTTGCATTTAGGCCTACCTATTAAGCTTTGTAACCCGAGGCTTCCTTACAGACTAAACTAGGATTTGAAATTTAATGGCTATTTTTAGGGTATATTTTTCTAGATGATTTCTCACTCTCCATCCATGCAAGCTACCGGTATGCACATATCCTCTTAATTCTCATATCCATTAGTGTAAATATTATGCGAATAGCTCATACAGGTAGTAAAATTTGGCGCATGCAAAGTTAATATCAAAAGAAGTGCTCCATAGCAGTTCATCTTGGAACTAGTTTGTTGATGGGATTTAGTGCAATAGTTATTGTACATATACCCAGCTGTCTTCACTGCACAGTCATTGTGTTAAGGCCTTATGACCAAAATGGGTGTAATGGTTAGAAGAAGTATTTACATTCGACACGCCACAATGTTTAAAGACCATTAGAAGTAATTTTATGCCTTTAAAAATTATATCATCAATCATCAAGAATAATCTATTTCACTTTATTTGCCTACACAATTTACATGAGAATGAAAGAATAGTATGTTAACATACATACCTTCACATCTTTGAGATCTACTTTCAGAGTGAGATTGCTTTCTGTTTGAGCCCAGTAGACAAACGGACTTAAAACTTCTGGCATTCTTCTGTTATCTGGAAATATAATGCATGTAAACAAGTGTTTGATTAAGGTTGTATTAAATAGTCACTAGTCATTTAGAGCCATTCTAAATCACTTAATTTGTATGTCATCAATTTTTAATTATTCACTTAAAATTTATTTATTTGAATATAATTGAAAAAAAAACCTGTGAACGGTCATATCCATTACTAATAATATTTTAACAAGTTGGATAAAAATTAAATAAATCAAATTTAATGATACTGTTAAGAATAAGAAAAAAAATATAAATGTAAAAAATCAAATTACAAATTGACCTAACAATTGTTAAATATGCACTTAAAGACAATGGACTTAAATTAATTTATCAAACATTCACTAAATATAGTTTAATACTTTAATACTTTTAAATGTAATGCGATGACAAACAAAAAATAACCGGTTGAGGTTTAATGTTTATGTATATTATTTAACCAGCAGAGATAAGCATTATTGTTTACTACGACTTCGGAAAAGTGGCCTACTTTGAGCGGCCTGAGTGAGTACTAATGGGGAGAAATATCTAGTGTTAATATTTTGTACTATAAGAGAGAGAAAGAGCAGAGTCCTAGCACAGATCAAACAATAAATAGCTCAACAATCAATTGCTAAATGAAATAATTTAATTTAATATTTTTGTATCAACAAAATACTGCTGAGCGAGGCATCTCAAACAAACATTTTCAGCTCTTCAAACATTTTATTAATAGTGACATCCTCTGACAGTACCTAAAGGAGTATATTTTCAGCTAGCTTAAGTAACAAAGAAAAACTTAATAAAAAAAGAATAGTATATCCTTTTAAATATTTAGATACATATAATATATACAATCATCATCACCCAATGTTTCCAGGCTGTGGCCGGGTCTGTTTAGTAAAATGCCTCCACCACTCTACCATTCTTCCTACTTTAATTGCCTCTATTTTCTCCTATTACGTGCACACTTTCTATTATCTACCCCTACTATCTCTTTATTGGCCTCCCTTTAGGTCTTTTCCCCAAATACTTCATTTCCATTATTTCTCTCTGTCATCCTCTCCTTCTCCATTCTCATTAATTGCTCATACCATCTAACAATAAGCATTGAAAGCACTGCTTTCCTACTTTCAGGGAAATAATTCTTATTTTATTAAATAAATTAAATTAACTTAGATATTTTTAAAATCCCAAACCTAATATATTTTGGCAGCATCTTTATTTAAGATTTTTTATTTATCAAGTTTGTCTGTGGGGTTATCCTCTCCACGAAGCCCACAATAGCGGGATAGCTAACTAAAAGCAATCTCAATCATTTCTCTATGCCATTAAAATGGCATGATGGTTAAAAGGAAGGGAAAGAGGCTAAGGCGCATACGTGTCTTATAGGTCCCCTATTCAATCAGTAGGGGTAGAATAAACGCAAAGTTTTAACTGCCTCTTGATCTCGTGGGAGGAAAGAATAGCTGTAAATATCCACCTAGTGCTCATTGTCAATGTTGGAGCATGCACAGTGTCAGTTATGCATTGTGTTTACTGGCGGGTCTCGTACGGGTCATAATTTGTTTTATTAATATGTTAGTTTTTCTATTTAATTTTATTTTATTTATCATATTATTTATTTAAATTTAATATAAATTTATATTTTCAATATGTGTGTGGGTAGCGAGAAATGTGTGGTTTCAACTTTTTAAGACTTTGCTTTTAAATGTGAGATTGTTAAAACTGGTAGACCAACATCTGATCTTCCACAACTTACTTTCAGTAATTTTTATAGTAAGTTTTAATCCATACATTTAGTTTTATTAAATTATTATTTTTTTGTTCTACTTCCAAAATGGTCATCGTAAAATTAGTTCAAGCTATATAATTAATTTTGACTTAAATTAGTTCCCAAGAATTTAATGCAAAGAAAAAAGCCACAACATTTAAAGGCTTCTTGCCCAGCTCCCGAGCACACCAACCATCACTGCCATCTCAATCTTGCTTCCTCTAATATTTCAAGCACTTCATGTAGCCCCATTATTTCCAGGATAGCTTCATTCCTTATCTTGTTTCTCCTCGTGACAGCTAACATGCTCCTCACAAACTTCATTCCCGTGGCGTCCATGTTTCTGCTACATGTGTGACAATGGGTACAAAGTACGCCCTGTACAACACTTCCTTACACATTAAATGTACTTATCTTCTCCATGAACCTATATGAAAACTCTCCCTGCTGTCCGCTTCTCATTAGATGCCCTTTAATTCAACCTTCCGCCTCAATCACGCCTCAAAGATATTTTACGTTCTGTACTTTTCTCAGCCCTGCTCTATCTGCTTTACTAGGCCTTATCCTATTTCTAGTCATTACCATCACTTCACATTTCACCATGCTAAATTTAATTCTACACTCTTTCACTTCCTCATTCAATTCCTGTAGCTGTTCCTGTACTTCCTATTCCTTCTCCTTCCTTATCATCAAGTCATCAGCAAACATTATGGATTTCATTCTTTCCTCCCTAAGTATTCCTGACACTTTATGCATGAACATTTCCACTACCATTACAAATGGGAGTGGTGAGAGAACATTCCCCTACTTCATTAAATTTTTTATTTGGAATTACTCCGTCCTCTCACTCTCTGTATTACCACAACGACTATTATCCTCATACATGCTTTTCACTGTCATTACTACTCCTATTTCCACTTAGGTCTGCTCCATCGCTTTCCAAACTTTATTTCTATCCACGCTATCATGTGCCTTCTCCACATGCATTAATATCATAAACCAAATCTTTCCCAAATTCATACTTTCTGTCTATCTATCAGCTGTCGTATGGCAAAGATCAAGTTTATTGTGGCCCTGTGTTCCTCTCTCCATCTTCCTTTAATTTCATTTCTTACTCTCTTTTTCAGTATGTTTTCAATTTTTTTTGTACAGTGGCACATCAATGTTATTCCCCTATAATTTGTACACCTCTTCCTGTTTCCTTTCTTTAAAAAATATATTTTAACCTCCTTTTTCCAATCCGCTGGTACTTTGTTTTCTTTCCAAATCACTCTCAGCACTCTGTATAACCAATGTCTATCTACTTCATCTGCAGCTCTGATCATTTTCACAATCAGTTCGGCCAGTGAATTTCCTTGTATTATGACCTTTAATGCGTCATCCATGTTTTTATAAGGGGGACCTCTTTTCTACTCTTCTGCTATTTCTTCCTGCTCCTCTGTTTCACTCTAATGCTTTTCCGGGTTGAACATCTTCTCAAAATATCTCATACATACATACATACATACATACATACATACATACATACATACATACATACATACATACATACATACATACATACATACATACATACATACATACATACATACATACATACATACATACATACATACATACATACATACATACATACCTAGATCCTATTCTTCCTCTCCTGTCTTCAGCGTTCTTCCTTATTCACCCATCAATCTAACGTCTTGTCTTTACTCTTTCCTCCTGTTTCTTACCTGGTTATAGGACACCTTCCTAGTTACTCCCACGTCCCGTTCAAGCATTTCTGTTCATTTTTGCACCCAATCATTTCTGGCTTCCCGTACCACTTGCTTCACTCTTTTCTTCATTTCCCTATATTCTTCCTCTGTTTCCTCATTTCTATTCTTAAAACTCCTTCTGAATGCTTTATTCTTCTTCTATACTGCTTTATTTACTTTGTAATTTCACTAGGGTTACAGGGTGTCTCCTTCCACTTCCTCTTATTACTTGTCCTCCCGCATACCTCCTCTGCCACTCCCACCAGACGGTTCTTAAACCTTTCCCAAGCAACCTCTACACTGAGCATCACGTCCTTGGGCGTTAAGCTTCTTTTCTTTCTTCGGTACAGATCTCTTTCTTCTACATTTTTTAACCTCTACACCCTTATTCTTCTTTCTTGTCTTAATATATTTCTTCCACATGCCCATTCTCTTATGTCTGCCACCAAAAACTTGTGGTCACTACCTAAAGACACACTTGATATTACTTTAATGTTTACGGCCTGCCTTTTCATTTCTTCAACCATATGCAAGTAATATATCACTCACTCTTTCTTGCCATCTCAACTATATCTAGTGATCTTATGGCGTTTTGTTTCCTCTTTATATCAGCTGTTTACCACTTTTATTTTATTTCCTGCACATACCTCCAACAACCATCTACCTCCACACTGCTCATTTCTCTCTCTTCATACTTCTTTCCCTAACACTCCCTAAAACCCTCCTCTCTTTTTTTACTTTTGTGTTAAGATCCCCCATTACCACCTGCCATTCGTTTCCCAAAAACCTTCTCAGCTCATCCTTAAACTTGTCCTTTTCTTCTGCGGGGCACCCCACTTGAAGGGTATACACTTGTATCACCTCCATCTTTTTTTTCTTCTATCAGCTATTTCTACCTTTATTATCATGTCATTTGCCCATGGTAATGTTTTCAAATTGTATATGTAGTTAAAATGTTTCAAAAAATTATATTGACCATAATTAATTGAGACATAAAAGGGATGGGATGACGAGGAGGGGGCTTCATAAAGTGGAGGACATTTAAAAAAAGTTGTATTAAATAGACATATTGAACGCACAATAATTCCTTATAGAGCAAAAAAAAAAAACTTTTAGGTTGTTGGAGAGAGGAGCTGCATTTAATAAAGCTTATACAATGATTATTTTTCAGAGGAACTTACTTTAAGGTTTAAATAAAAATGTTGTTAAAACTATACTGACTTACTCAATGGCACTAGGAACTCAAAAATTCATTGCCACACTTATAAAAATACGCCACCTATTCTTATCCTGACTCTTGAGCTAGATCTTTCCAGTCCCTCTAATTACACTCTTATCGCTTTCATGTCCATTTTAATGTTATCCTCCCTTCTGCAGTTAGGTCTTCTTAAAGGTCTCCTCTCAATGGGTTTGACCAGTCAAATCTCTGAACATGCTTGTAGATTCCCCCATTCGCGTAGCATGTCCTGTCCACCATAATCTACGAGACTTGATTATCCTAGTCAGGCCCTGTTATACGTACAGGGTATGTAACTCATCATTATGTAACCTCCTCAATTCACCCGTAGTCTAACTCTTTTAGGTTAGATTATTTTTCACGTTAGGCCTAGTTGTAAAAATTTTTAAATGTAAGCTCTAGCTCACCTTGAATTTATTGTATTAATAAGAAGAGTAAATAGGCAATGAATGCGAGTACGTAGGCGAATGCTTCGTGACATCAGTAATCCTTTTGAAATTCCTGAGAGAGCTTTCCAAAGTTTTTTTAGAATAAGTCGTGTTATGGCTTAGGATATGTGTGGTATATTAAGAGGTAGGCTCCAAAAGACCCGAACATCAGTAATACCAGTTCATATCCAGGTAAATAAATATTAATCACTCATTGTGAAATTTGAACATGTGAAATGTCTTTACTAAAGTAGGCCTACATTATTTTTATTATTATGAAATCTTAATAGATTTTCAGGTACTTGCTGCTATAAGATTTTTTCTGAAGGGGGCTACTAGCGATGAGTGGGACAAGATGCCTTTATTTCGTTGAGCCAAACATCAACTGGCTTATGTATCCATGCTGTCTTCAATGCTGTCGTAGCCCTGTTAGCAGCACGTTGAATAGTATTCCCTACAACTGTAGCGGAAAGAGAACGGGTACAGCAAGGGTAAATATAAGCCTAAGTTTTATATTAGAATTAATAATAAGACATAACCCACCCAAACTCCTATTTAAAGTGCCCACATATAATAAAAACACATACAATATTTATTATTCCTCCATTTAATATAATAAATAAATTCAAATAAACTAACACACAGCTTTCTTTGATGTGATTAATTAAGGCCATAAATTGCAGCAGCTAGGCCAATACACCCAGTAGTATCGTAGACCCAAAATCATAAATCATACTGCAATGACAATATCCTTGACGAATTGAAGAACTTCATAAATATTAAAAGTAATCATTAGCTAGTAACTATTGGTTTCTGGTTTGTAGACTATATGCATTTTTATTAATCTATAAATGTATGCCAATGCTTATAAAATCAATGACTATGTGTTATCATTTATCAAACACTCAACTAACACAAAAGATTTCTTAAGAACCACATTTTTGTTAGTATAGGTCTAGGCTTACTTCAAATATTTTTCAATAATAACACAAATTTGACATTATACAAATATTGAAAACAAGATTTGTGGTGGGCCTTTTTTTATATAATTTTTAGAAGTTGTTTAAGACATCACAGTATATTTGACAATTTTGATTTTTTTTTTTTTAGATTTTCCCAGGTTTGGGTTTCCCAGGTGTAAATGGGGCGTTCGACTGTAGGCATATTGCTATCACAACTCCATGCGAACACGAAGAGCAATATTTCAATCACCACGGCTACCATTTTATGAATGTTCAGGTGGTAGCTCACCTTTGTTGAAATGTATTTTACACTCACCTAAGATGCTAAACTATTTCTCATGTTTTTTACATTGCTATTTATTTTTAGTCCTTCATTTTTTCCCCTATTGTTATTTTCTACCCACCTCGGTGGCCACACGCTCCAACGCGCTATTTTTGTGTTATAGTTGTAGCATGTCACCTAAATCAAAATGACATCTACAAACTGTAATCCGCACAAAATGCTAAACTACAATAAGGGAATACGAAGAAGACAATTAAAACTGATATATTTAGCAATAATATCAATTGGATTCTTTTACATTATGTGGATGTTTCCGGATACGATCACCATGCTTTCACCAACTGTTCTACTAGCATGGCGGAAGCAAAGGCGTGACAGTTTCAACGCACGTCTAACCTCTTGACCTCAACATTGATGAAAGACATGACGGTCGTTGGTTTTTCGTACTCAAGCGACGACCACTACGCCCCTAGCGGACTTCCTTGGCAACTCTTTCTCCACCGTTCCCAAAACCCCTCCCCTTTCCTTGCTAGTCAAGAAAAGAGTATATAACGGGGGACTCCTAGGTTCACGGATTGTAGTTCATTATTGGATATCTTCGAAGAAGGAAACTCTACTCCAGAACCTGTAGAAGATACTGCTGACCATGATGGTTAGGTCGTGGGTGTCACCGCCTCAACGCCGAGGGAATTCCGTCTATTAATTCAAGTATTCAGTTATTTTCCAAGTCCTTCAGACTTGTTGAGTTAGTCCATATGACTATGTAAGTTTTTGTTAGTCAAAGTGGCTATGAGATTAGTCCCACGTACATCAGACGTGAAGTTTTAGTCAGAGTGACTATGTTTAGTTTTTGTTAGTCAAAGTGGCTATGATATTAGTCCCACGTCCATCAGACGTGTTTGCTTTAGTCAAGATGATTATTTTCCCTTATTAGTCCTTCAGACGCTATGTTTTAGTCAGAGTGACTAAGTTTAGTTTTTGAGTCTAGCTGACTTAATTTTCTGTTAGTCAGAAATTTTGACTACATATTTTTCCTATATCCTTATGATATAGCTGAGATACAGGAGCCTTGAGCTCAATATGTAATAGGATCCTGGCTTAAGAGTGCTCTTTTTCACAAGTTCATTATTCCATTCTAAGTCCATAAGACTTCACAATATCACATGACGCCGTGGACGTCATGCTCATATGTTCAAATTTTTGTATGGCTACAAGCAGGTTGTCTAATGCCTTTACATGAGGACCTAGTTAGGTCAGTATCTCACAGAACTCTAGTTGGCATCTCTTATTCTGTGTTATTATTTTGGTTGCACAAAGTGAGGAACACGGCTAAGTTTGTATGGTGGCCCGCACAGATAGTATATTCTTTCGCCCCTTGGTTGACGCTTCTTATGACTTAGTATTTAATGTTGGTGTATACTAAACTTGAGGTTTACCCCAGGCAATGGGTAGTGACATAAAATGTACTATTGAATGCTATGGCAGTACCCACTGGGAAAGGACCGGCCATAGTACTATTTAGTGTAGACACCTGGTTGCTTTTTAGCCATTTGCTGATGTAATGGACAGTCCGTCCTCTTACAATATCTGAAACAGTTCTTTATTACAAGCCAAGCAATCTAGATAGGCCGAGCTTAGGTTAATAACTCTGAAATTATAGGATCTGTTGTCACATCTTTATTTGTATTTATTTCACCATGTTTTCTGTTTATACCCTTCTGGTGGAAGTCAGGCGCTATCCCGTCTGTGTTGGAATCCAATACGTTATGTATATGTAACGTCCTTTGACTTTGCCGTGTCGTCTTGGACACGTATTCTTCCGAGCCACGGGAAGTTCCTATAAGTTTGGAGTTGTTAAACCCTATCTTATTTGCCAGTTTAAAACGTGATATTGTCAATCTAAGAATTGCTAGTTTTCCTTTACCTATTTAACGGACTTCAACCACTGTTATTATTCTTTGGTCGAACTTTCTATTTTCTTTTACCAATTGTAACCCGATATAATTTTTTTATGTTATTGTATAATGTATCTATTTTTGTTACCTATTTAATTCTTTCACTGTTATAAAATATATACCTATTTCACACTTATAAAATGTTCTCACTGTCTACTATCCTGGGTGATACTAGACAGCTGAAGACGGGGCAAAACCGGGTTTGATCCATCCCTAAAAGTATATAACCCAAACAGGTAGTAAGATACAGTGGGGAAAAAAAGTAGCATGTACGCAATAGCCCTGGAGATACTTAAGCCTCCCGATAAAAATGTTATAGTTAAATACATTTTATCTGACAGATAAATGCTCTCTGGCAGTCATAAGACGCAGTTTTATCTTATCGACCAGATATAAATATTTATCCAGGATTCATAAGACCAGCCCTTACAGCCACAACACAATAACAATTCAATTGAATTTTTTCAAATTTGATTGCTAGTTTTTCTAATTAGCTTACCCCCAATATAATATTTTATGATAAAATTTAATGTTTAGTTTCAAACAATGCCTTTAATTAAATTCTTAACTCAAAGCTTCCAGAAATTATTTTAATAAGCCATAGAAATAAATACAAATAAGTTTTTTTAAGTTTTACTTTGAAACAAAATGGTAAATAAGTTATCACAATAATTTTAATATGAATGCGGAAATAATCAAAAGCGAAGGAATGTTGCCTCAAAATGATTTCACAGTTATTATTAGATTTGGAATCTTTGTTGAAGGTATTTTATAAAATGTACTATTAAACAAATCAAAGTATACCAGTACTTATTTAATTTCTATCTAAAGTGATTACATCTTAAACAAACCCCTTTTTAACATTATACTTTTCCTAAATTAAATTTTAATATCAAGTTGAATATTTGGTTATCGCACTGATCTCTATAATATAACTGGATGGACATCTGTGGCTGAAATTTTCGAGCTGTCGTTTGCATACCATTGTGTAAGAGAGAAAGAAATTTTCGGGTATATCTTTCTCTCTTTCACCCATAAAAGGCAATGTGGCATTTTGACATAGTTCAATAATTTGATTGAATATATGTGATACATCAATGTGTGAGTGATTAAATTAAATAAATATGTTAGTTAAAGCTTTGAAGAACACATAAAAGTTCAAAACTGGTTAGTTTTTTCTTTAAATAAGTTGATGTAGCCTAATATGTACGATGATTTTTGAAGGAAGCTTACTTGTAAGGCTTTATCTTGTATCAGAATCCTACCATATAGTTGTGTTTAGTTAGGATAAAAGACCTTCCAGAAGGAAATTTCTACTTCTGTTCTAAATTGCCGTTCATCCTACCAAAATATTATATATATGATAGTATTCTGGTACAAAATAAAGCCTTACAGATTGGGATTATTACTAAAATCTGGGTTTAGTAGATACTGTACTTCCTACACGCCAATAACCTAAATTATCATTTGAACATAAGACTTCTACACAAAGTGTGTCATTCAAACAAATGTAATACAGTTTTTAGCTAATTTGTTTCATTGTAGTTATCGAAATTTCAACATAATATAGTTTCTGAAAGATATGAGCTAACTTAAAAAAACAGATATTATAATAATAATAATAATACTTTCAACAAGCCTATAACAAGTAATTGTTTGAATGCATGACAACTATTCAAATTTTGTCATTCAAACAAATGTAATCAACTTTTAAGATTCCTTGTTCATTATATTTATCGAACTTTCAATATAATATGGTTTCTGAAACCAATATACAAGCTAATAACCAACTTTAAATATTAGTGTAGTCGTGGCAGATTGTAAACAACATTGATGATAACTACATAAAAATTGAAATATCTAAGGTTTTATTCTTATTGGTACAGTATTACATGTAAAACTGGATTGTATATCCTTTAATGTAAATGTTTCTTCAGGAGAATGTGGTATAATACTTCACTATTTTCAAACAATAACACTTTTATTCAACAGAGACATGTTTTCGCATAAGAACATTTAATGAAACCGTTAAATCTGTCCCACACTCAGTGTAGCAGACGATACACTTGAGCGTCACGCTTTTGTCCTTGGAATGTGCATGTGTATCTCCATCCAGTTATATTATAGAGATCAATAGTTATCGCAGCACATGTAAAGAATGTGCCCAGTTTTTAGTATGTGATTGTAAACTTTTGTGTGCGGGTACGTCCTACATAATAAATCTATGACCTTTTAAAGTATATCAAGCTAATATGATGTAATATTTATTTGTATAATAATAATAATAATAATAATATATAATAATAATAATAATTATATAAATTAATCAAAATAATAATAATTATAATCTAACAATAGAAATAATAAAGTTAAAAATAGAAGCGTACAAAGTAAAGTTACCAATATTTATAAATATTAAAATAATTTAGAGTAACTTTATATTTTGTAATCAAATTACTTTATATTTTGCATCAACTATTGACTTGTGAATAGATTTACTAATTTATGAATTTAAATATCATAATTTACGAACTAGTTAATTTAATTTGAATATTTTAAATGCCTTTATGATTTCCACCATAGTAATATACCTTCTTCAAGTAATATTTTATATTTGATAACTATTTTAATTATAAAGCTCCTCAAAATAAGATTAAATCTAAATCAAATTTTGTTCCTCAGGTAATCTCTTAGAAATATAATTAAAAATACTTACTGAGTAATCTACACAAACAATATAGTGTCATGTAAATATATTTGCCCCGTAAATGTATGGTTCACATATTTATGTTCAGCTTAGTTGTTATCTAAGTAAATAATTTATTATACTTAAACAGGTCATATTTAACATAAAATGTCCCCAACAATAAATACAGAAAATAACAATTGCTTGGCGAAACCAACGTTTCGTTGATGAAGCACAAGGAACCTTTATGGCCGCAGACTTGTGACGTCACAGATGTGTGAGCAGGCCTTCTCTCTAGGTGGTGTTGGCCTAGCCCTCACCATTGATCTCTATAATATAACTGGATGGACATACACATACACATTTCCAAGGACCAAAGCGTGACGCTCAAGTTTATCGTCTGCTACACTGTGGGGGGACAGATTTAACGGTTTCTTTCAATGTTCTTATGTGAAAACATGTCTCTGATGAATTAAAGTGTAATTGTTTGAAAATAGTACACTTTCCTGAAGAAACATTTACACATAAGGATATTACAATTCAGTTTTACAGTCAATACTGTACAAATACGAATAAAATATTTAACATATTTAAATATGTAGCTGTTATCAATGTTGTTTACAGTCTTCCAAGATTACATTTATATTTAAAGTTGGTCACTATCTTGTATATTGGTTTTAGAAACCATATTATATTGAAAGTTCGATAACTATAACGAATAAGTTATCTTAAAGCTTGATTACATTTGTTTGAATGACAAACTTTGTGTAGTTGACATACATCAAACTATCACCTAGGTTATAAGCTTATAGACAGTATTATTATATTACCATTAAAAAAAATGTTGACTCATATCTTGTATATTGCTTTCAGAAACCATATTATGTTGAAACTTCGATAACTGTAATGAAACGCGTTAGCTAAAAACTTTATTACATTTGTTTGACTCATATCTTGTATATTGCTTTCAGAAACCATATTATGTTGAAACTTCGATAACTTTAATGAAACATGCTAGCTAAAAACTTTATTACATTTGTTTGAACGACATACTTTGTGTAGAAGGCTTACGTTCAAATGGTAATTTAGGTTATAGGCTTGTATGAAGTACGGTATCTACTAAACCCTGATTTTAGTAGTAATCCCAATCTATAAGACTTTATTTCGTACCAGAATACTATCATTTATATATATATATATATATATATATATATATACATATATATATTCTATAGATGTGTTAGCTAGGATAAAAGACCTCCCAGCAGAAAATCTTTACTTTCGTTCTAAATGGCCGTTTATTCTACCAAAATATTATATATATATATATATATATATATAAAATATTTTGGTATTTTATATATATATATATATATAAAATATTTTGGTAGAATAAACGGCCATTTAGAACGAAAGTAAAGATTTTCTGCTGGGAGGTCTTTTATCCTAGCTAAACACAACTATAGTCCGAGATAAAGCCTTACAAGCAATCTTCCATCAAAAATCATTGTATATATTAGGCTACATCAATTTATTTAAAGAAAAAACTAACCTGTTTCAAACTTTATTATGCTCTTCAAAGCTTTTACTAACATATTTATTTCATTTAACTAATCACACATAGATTTATCTCATATATTAAATCAAATTAATGAACGATGTCAAAATGTCAAATTTCCTTTACGAATATAAGAGAGATAGAAGAGATAGCCGAAAATTTTCTTCTCTCCAATACAATAGTATGCAGACGACACCTCAAAAATTTCAGCCACAGACGTCCATCCAGTTATATTATAGAGATCACCGGTTGAACTAGAACTATTTAGTTGAAATTCAATCAATGAAAGCGTTACTGAACTGAAGTTAGTTACCTTGGCTATGAAGACTCGTAGCCATAATACCACAAGCACCTTGGTCGTAAACTTTGTAACCAATTCACCGAAAACTCTTCTAGAATAGTATTGTCTTATTTATACTCTTCAAGCTACATGATTGATCTATGTTGCAGTGGCGTATTCTCTGGGTATGCTAGACCTGTGCCGCATACCCATGATTATATGGACTAGTTTCTAAATTCAATGTTGTCTGTGCAAACTGTGTAAATAGTGATATTTAAATTGTGAATAAATATACATGTATAATGTATCTATATATTATTTATTTGTAAACTAATATTTGTTCATAATTCAAAAATATTGTGTTTTAAGTAATTATTCCTCCAAAAGGGTCTTCTACCTACCCAGCTTATTAAGCCCAGGACCTGCTGCTTGAAAACAGCAAGCAAAGCTAGGGAAGATCTAATGACCTTGACCAATGTCTATGGGGTTGCAAAACTCCCCCTTGCCCCTCACCCACAAACATTGACCAATGAACTAGGGTGTTTACAACCCAGGGCTTGCTGAATACTTATCACAAGCAAAACAGTGTGCCAGCTGTTGAAAAATATTCAAGAATTAAGATCACAATAATTATTCACTAGGCTAGTATAGCTCAAGTAAAATAAAATAAAATAAATTAAAATAATATATGTGAAATAATCGTACAAATAACAAGCTTTAAACTATGCAATAATTAAATACATATTTGATTATGTTTATGCATTCTAGACACATGTATCATAATGTATTTGGCAAGCATATTTACCACCATTTTAGAGTATACACGGGTGAAGTAGGGTAGGGAGGGTTGGGAATGAGGAGCTAATTTAACTGTAGTAGCTAGACAGTGTGTTTGTTTTTAGTATGAAGTATTTATAGAGTTTTAACCTTGTTCTTTTGGTTGGTGTTTAAGTTTATTATTTTTGCAGCATACAATATCTAATTATTAGTCATTGTGAGTTTATATAACTATACAGCAAGGCATCCCAAAAATTAGGAGTGTAATTTCACAGTTTCAAAACGAATGATCATAAAAAGGTAAAATAAAATTTATTTTCAGATGTAAATGTCTTAGCAATAAACCAATGACGTAGCGATGGAGAAATAGGCCCAATAGGGAAAAAATCTCCTCTTTGTTACTGTTATCACAGTTTACGGATCTAAATAGCTTCTGAAGCATAGTTAGTATTTAATAGATAGTTTTAGGCTCATAATTATTATTGTAACGTGAGTTGGACAATCCACCTTATTCCTCCCACCAAGTTCTGATGGACGCTTGATCCATGTAGTACTTCATTTTACTCTCTATCTCTCTCTCTCTATATTTATATATATATGTGTATTTTTTACTTTGCGTATTTTTACCTAAGAGTCCGAAACCTTAGCTCAGTCGGCAGTTTGCCTGTACATTCAGCTAAGTGTTCCGGGTTTGATTTCCAGCATGGCCTAAAAAATATTATTGGTAAAATTTGTATTTACCCTCTCACGGTGATGAATTAACGGCCGGGGGGCTGGGTGCTGTGTTTGTTCTAGATTTAAGTTAAGCCGTGTGCTGATATAATCACTTGGCCCAGAAGGTTCACGCTAAATACCTCAAATAAATGAAAAATTAAAATGCTACCTTTATGTACTTTTAATCACACTCAACCAATTTAATAGTGTATATCACTCTTATACAGTCAGGAGTGTGCTCATAGCTGTTAGCCTTGACTTTTTACTTAAATCTTAGATTATTTAGGTATTGCGATGAACTGCAGTGTGCTGTGTTTTGATGTTCCATTACAATTTAAGTAGATGATGATCATCAGTAGTTTCACGTTTTGGGTGTGTTTTGAGCATAGTCCTGGTATACTTTTATGAAGTCAGAATATGTAATAGGCTGTAAAAGTGGCTATTGAAACAAAGATATAAATAGGCCAAAAAAGAGAGACAAGGTGAGTTGGGAGGTGCAAAGTTTCCCAAGATAGATTGCGAGTACGAAAGAAACATAAATATTTAAGATCCATTGTTCTAAACTAGAGATACTCATGTTTAAATGTTTCCAGGGGAGGCATCTCTTGACCTTCTTGGACAACGATGGTTAAGAGTCTTTGACCCCCGAATCCTCCCTGCAGCTTTTAGAGAATTAATTTTCTCAGAATACGCCACTGCTATGTTGTATAGTCTGTACAGGGGGTAACACTGGGATATAAAACATTTTAAATCATGTTTATACAGTACATCCACAGTACTAAATTAATATGTATTTGAACTAAAGAGGAAATATCTCTATACCCAAAGTTATTCTTAAAATAATTAATTTTTATTTACGTCAATACAGAAGCTCAATAATTAAAATAAAAGTTATAAATTATTATAAATTAGAATAAAGCTAGGCCCTAACAAACTAGAGACTGTATTTAAAGTTAAAAATATAATAAACGCACACAGTAATACATTCTACGAAAATATTTAAATTAAACAAAGTTTTAATATTTATTTGAGGTTGTCCACAAAGCTTATTTATCCTTTTATTCCAGTCAAAACAATTATTATTAAAAACACTTCCACAAAAGGTCTAACAGATTTGTTGTAAAATAATAAATAAAGTAGTAATATACATAAAATAATAATAAAAGTAGTAATATAAATAAAATAATAATAAAATTAGTAGTAAAAATTCATGCAAAAAAAACAAACTTACTGAGCCATTGTGACTGTAACTTTAACCTTAAGAAGTACTAGCAATATTCTTAGGTAGCAGCACATATGTGGAAAACATATTACAGCAAATTTAACATTGACCTTACATCTCTTTCGTGAGTAAATTAATCTGTGCTCCCCCTAGTACCTACTTCCACTGCTTTTAAAAGTTAAAGGTTATGTATACAGTGTCTAACTATGGAATAACATTTAAAAAATATATACTTGAATTTTAAGAAGTTTGCGTTGATTGAGAATAATGTATTTCGTACGTATTCGACATAAAAATAATATAATACCATTAATTAGGAGCTCTCTACGCCAATACAGCTCTGTCAACGAAAATGACTATAGTGAAACACCTGAATATCCACCTATAATAGATGATTCTTTGGATGCAAGGAAAAAACGCCGAAAATTAAGCTGGCATGATAAAATAAAAAGATTAAAAACTGTAGAAGAAAAACTTTTTGAAATAAATATGCCAAAGTATTACGGCTGGAGATGTTTTCTATTAAAAGAAGGCGTTATTCCCTATAACTCTTTGAATTTCACACAGTATGCTACAAGAACTTATTTGGTGAAAAATGAAGATTTGCCTGCATACTATTCTAAAGAGATTGAAGAAGAAGCGAGTTGCCTTGCTGATAGTATACAATCTCAAGTAGAAGATGCTATTTTATTCGAAACGTGTGACGTTAGGTAAAATCTTGGGTTTCAAAACATTACATTCAAGTGTGCTTGTCAATTACTTGGCTTAAGTTTTGCCATCCATACATAACAAGAATAACAAGTTTACAATAATATCGAAATTAATATTGTTTAAAACTCCCTAGGCCTACTTTATGGGCCTGATTATAAAATTAAAACAAAATTCGGAAATAGGATATAAAGGGGGCGGGATTGTTCAATAACAAGTTTAAAAAAAATCAAAATTAATATTGTTTAAAAATTCTAAAGGTACTGTATGGGCCTGATTATAAAATCAAAACAAAACTCGGGAATAGTACACAAAGAGGCAGGAATTTTTCAATTAATTTTTATGTGATATCACGCAAAAAAAATATTTTTTTTTACGATCCATACTCACAAAACCCAAATAAAATTTCCATTGATAAGTTAACAAATCTAATATATTAAATAATCTATAAAATTTAAAAAAAATCCAAAAACCCTCATCTAAATCAGAGAGGAATGTGAATAATTAAAAAAATGTCACAATATGCCACCAAAAATAGGCTATTTTAATACACAGCTCATTTTGGGTGGCAAGCGTTTATGGTTTCTTTTAAGAAAATATTTTTTACATAAAAACCTACCTTTCATTTTAGGCCTATTTATTCCATAAGGCACAATAAAGCGTCGCTCATTAAAATATTTTGAGTGGCTATTTAAATAATGAATTAATTAAAACGTCTATCAGAATAGACACATCACAACTTTGTATGGAAATAACTATTTTCTATTTGTCCATCCAAAATTGTATTTTAACAGACCTTAATGGTTAAGCTAAGCTTGGTTGATTAATTTTTAAGCTTGTTAATTATTTTATTACAAAACATCTACAATATTATTTTTATGTTTTATTATGAATTTTATAATAGCTAATTATTTTAGTTATTATTAGAATTTTTTTAAATTGGTAATTCTAAAGCTATAGGCCATCAATCTTTTATTTTTCTATAGTTAGGGCTTACTTAGGTTAATTGATTTTTGTAAAGAAGGTTAGATAAAGCTAGTAGTTGTAGTGAGAATTTGATTAATTTTACTTATCTAAAAGATTAAGCTCATAACTTATTTATTTGATAAATAGATAAAAGGTAAGATTATAAAATATTTTTTACATGCTTATAGTAAAAAAAATCAAACAAATTCAATCTAACCCATGAAAAAATTAATCAAGCTTAACCAACATTTAAAGTCTATTAAAATTCAATAAAATAAAATTTTGGATTGTTAGGCCTAATACAAATAGAGAATATTATTTCCATCAATGTCATGTGTATACTGTATTCTGAAAAAATTTAATACATTAACTAAGTTAACAACTAAAATATTTTGATGGGGCACACTTTTGTGTCTTTGGAATAAATAGCACTGGAAGTTAGATTTTTTGTATAAAAATATTTTCTCAAATAAACCTAACGTTCTTACCTGCTTACACATTCATAAAATTTCAACCTTCCTATACCATTTTCATTGGAACACACATGACACCAGGCTGCAGTCACTTTTTCTGTCACATTATAATATATAGGCATAAATAAACTATTATTATTAATGTACACAATAAGCATATGGAGACTAGAAAAATATTTTTACTAAGATTGTTTGCAAACTTTCTATAATTATAAAGTAAAAATGTAGGCCTACTTAATATGTAATAAATGATTTTTCAGAAAATTATGTTAAATGATAGTAGGCATATGTACTAATCAAATATATATATATATATATATATATTACCAAGGTATCAATATTTTATAATTATTTTTCCAAACAAATTAATATCTACAAAATATTAATCCTCCTGTAAATCATTTTTGAAAAAAAAAAATCTTGCTGAAGTGACTGTAGGTATATAATTGGGTGGACCATATTGTAAATTAAAAGTGAATATTCTAACAGATTTAACCTTACAAAATTATTTCTAGATGACATCGTTTTTAAAGCCAGAAATTATTTGTAAATATATTATTATAATACTTACTAACTTACCTAACCTTCCACCTGCTTATTAATTAAAATTTTAATTGATATTGATAAAATAAACAAATTAAAAACCTACAAAATTATATTTAGATAAAAAAACTCCATGACTTCAGCTCACAATTGAGCCATACTGACTGAGTGGCTGCCATCTCTTAGAAATAACAGTGCCAACATTTGCAGATAGAGAGTATCATATGGTCAGCACACTGAAACATCCGGCCATTAATCTCAGTTTTTTAGACCAGAGATGCAACTTTTTTTGTTCAAATAGCTCCTCATTTGTCCTCGGGAGGCTGAGTTGACACCATTCCAAACCCACTGCTTCACAGAAAAAGTCTGTAAGTGCCTAGGATCGAACCCAGGACCTCTGTTTCTGTAGCCTGGACTCTGACCAATAGTTCACAGAGGTGGTCAATATTTATGTTCCATGTGATTTTGGGAAGTTTTATTTAATTATATAGCTATGCAAAATTTTGAAACTTTATAAATCCAATAATATTTGATTCTTTTTCTTCTTAAGTGCTTAATAATAATGATAAAATATATCATACTATATTTTAATGTGATAAAGAAGGTAAGTTTTAGTCAATATCTAGCTAAGTACTCAGGTATTTTATGCACAGTTATTGCTACAAAATTAAGAAATGGTTTAAAAAAGAAAGCTCTCAAAAAGAGCAAAGCTGCTTATCTATAATATTTTGAATTTTATATGAAATATTTACTAAACTTGAAACAGTAACAAAAAAAGTATGTTTGTTATCCAAGTATTAAGAAGGTAGGTTGGCTAGCTCCTCAGAATATATACACACTCTTAGTGTTACATTTCAATTATTGCCATATAAATTCAACCTCATAAGTATAATAAGACCTACTAATCAATAAACTATTGTATATTTCTGTTTGTACAATCAATACATCTTATATTTTTTACTTTACATCCATTACTGTTTGCAGCCTGTGGCCCAGGTCAATTTTTTATTCAAACCATATATTTTCTACTACCGACTTGCTAGTTCTGTCGTAGCTTCATATACTCTTATAGTTAGGACAAGCACAACATCCAGTCCCTGGCCATTAATTTATCAATGTGAGAGGGTAAACCCACATTTCACCAATGATAGAGTTTTGGCCATGCCGGGAATCAAACCCGGGACCCTTAGCTTAGTAGGCAGACATGCTATCAACTAAGTTAAGGTGTCAGATACATCTTATATTGCTGTGGCATAACAATTAGTTTTGCAAAATTAATATCTTAAAAAAAAAGTTTAAAACTACAAAGTAGATTATAGTATGGTATACATGTGTTTCTACATACTCATTTCGCAGGACTTTCAAAATATGATTGTCAGACATTTAGGTTTATTGTCAGTTTATTAAAAAAAAAAGCGTGCAGTGAATAACATTTGAATAGTCCACAGTTGGTCATCTTATTTTTAGGCAGGAAAAATAATATCCTAAGCTTTTCATATTTAAAAAGTTTAGTTTCTTTGCAATAAATATATTTAACCTCTATACTTTGTGATTACAAATTAAAATAATTTTGATATTGTAATTTAAATGATCAATAATGATTAATGTTTTTAAAGTATAACATATCACATGTAAAGTCTATTTTATTTTTTAAGTGCTGTTCAAACATAACTTTAACTCGGTGCTCTTCATTCTCATAGTATTCATATTTCATAACAAATAACTAGTGAGCTTGTAACTTTATAGAGTTGGGCAGACTGGCTCCAGCTTACACCCTATACACCGTGATATGTTGGGGTACTTCCAGCTGATGTGAGCTCATTTGAGAATAGATACAAAATGTGCAAACTATATTGTCTGTTTTTAGGTTTCTTATAAGTACCTCCTTTAGTTATACCTGTGGTGCAAACAGGATATGCCAAGGATACTTTTACATAATATAAAAAAGTATAAAGACTCTTGAATTTATTTGTTGTGAATTTGGGAAAACGAGTTATAAGGGGATAGAGCTATAAACACTCAGGTAAAATTACATTTGGTCTTTACTCAGAGATGCAATAACAGTAAGTAAACCTGTCGTTATGTTGAAAAGTAATTACTGTCGATTAGAATATTGTATGTGAAAGTTAAAGAAAATAGGTACAATTCTAACAAGTAGGTACCTAGTAAGCTTTAAAATTGTTGATATAAAGCTCCGTCTAGCTCTTAAAAAATAAGCGGTACTGTGCACCGCACAGACTTTCTCTTGCATTTATCTTAAAATACAGACATTTACTAAAAACTCTCAAGATTTGTGAAAAGAAATACCTGTAATATACATTGTTAGAGAAACACTTCACCAAAGAGCATAAATGAAGTAATACACACTGTTAAGGAAACATTGAGAAAAGAGGAATATCTCTGTCTGCCAAAGAACAAAACAATTGAGCTCAAATTCAAAGTGTTTTATAAAAATAATAATATATGCTTGCTTATAGTTCAGAAACTAGTGGTTTTGTAAAAATATATTTCAAATAAAAACTTTTATTTTTAATAATATTACATATAAATTTACAATAATAAGTTTTTCCATATCTCGAATAGTTGTGGAGATATGATCAAAATTGAAATTTTTTGCCTATTTAAAGTACCCTTAAAGTAATTTTCATGTGAAAATGACAATTGACATTTTGTTTATAATATTAAATTGGCCTAGTGTCTATTTACAAAGTTTAATCAAACTTTTTTAGCAGATTTTATTTTCTCTCTTTTTTGCCCTTCAGCAATCTACTCTTAAATTTAGGGTTAAATATCTAATTCCAAAAAAACCCATGAAAGAATCTTATGAAAACACTAGATTTCAAGTTTTAGCCCAATTGGTAAAATATTTTCTGCTCTAGTCTGAAATACAGACAGGCAGCATCGCGAAAATGAATTTTTCTGTTTCAGGTGGTCATGAAACGTCAACATTTATCAAAATCTAGAGTTCACTTAATTTTTTTTTTACAATCACCATTCTTCTCTCTCTCTCTCTGAGGGGTCAAGAGAAAGTAAAACGCTTTAGTTTACTTAACATCTAAATTTATTTGATAAAAATAGTCACATTATTAAAAAAAACATTATCTGGCATGTTTTAGGAGAAGTTTATGATCTGGACACTGATGACTCCAACTTTGTATCACCCGGAGAAAAAGAAACAATCCTCACCAATTCCATGGTTAATCAGATAAATAATGTTATATTAGCTAATCTGGCAGGAAAATATGATCACCTATTGCAGGCACAAGTGAGTACTCATTAATTTGTCAACAGTTTTTATTGTTAAAATATCAATAATATCAGCTTTTACACATTCAAACTCACTTTTAACAAATACAAATTGGACCACTTTCTTCTGGAAACAAAAAATGCTTGAATCTATTTAAAATCATGGTCTAAATGTTTATTTAAAAAAAATTCTAATGTTTGTACTCTTTAAATAACAAATATATTATAGTTTTATAGATCCACACATAAACAACTCAAATTCATGAGTGATAAACCTTTAAAATATAAAACCAAATCTTGTATTAATAATATTGTTAGTGTGTAAATGTTTACTTTATAGATTTATTAGTTGAAGTTTAAACAGTGACACAGTAGAGGGAGGGGGGGAATAAGAGGGGGAAAAAGAAGCAAAAGTTTGATTGTTAATTAAAAACAACTTTTTCTCTCAAGAGTAGGTACCGGTAGATAAAAGTGTGCTTATTTTTTAAACAATGATTCTCTTAGTAGGCCTACTTCATAGGTATACACAACGTGGAGCCATGGATGCCATGGCACCCCACTAGCCACACACAAAAAAAGGAAAGTTTGAAGTGACAAAAGAATACAGTACTTAACTTTTTTTTAAGAAAAGCGTCAATGGATTTTCCAAGGATATTGCCTTCAGCCGGTGGACGGCATTATATACAGATGATTGATAATATTGTATGTTTTCAAAGAATAATTTGTAAAATAAAACATTGGTTCTTTCTTGTTTTTAATTTATTAAAATTGATTTTATAAATCAAACAAATTGGGGGTAGGGGGTGCATGCGTGCATGTATCCCACCCTTTTCATCTTCCAACTGTTCTCCCTATCAACAACACCTTGCGCACACCTCTGGCCTACTTAATCCCAATTTGGAATGTTATTTTTTAACAAAAATAATTTTCTGCAATTGATTGACCTAAATGTTTGTGTGTGATTAAATTACCAATTAATTGTTTTAAACCATGTCAACTCGTATAAATTTGGTAGTATGAATGATTTATTGAGTCAATGAGTATGTTGTATAAATGAGGTAGAATTTGTCATTGTTAATTTATCAAAAAATAATGATTGTGACTTTGGTTGATTTCTGTAAAATATTTTTAAATACTTAGTTTTTAAGATTTTTTTAAATAGTTTTATTCTGGGAGTTCCTGTTTTGGATTTAAATGTTTTTAATTATTACTCCATTTATAAACTTGTTAAGGTATTACTCATTAACCTTGCCAGAGTGAATAAAAACATTTAAAATAGAAAAATGAAAAAATCCCAACTTCTCAAATTAGGTTTTTTTTAACCTTGATGTTGGTATTAGCAATTAAAAAAATCATTTGTGGCCTATACTAATTCTTGGGGTCTAAATACAGTTTATATTGTGATTAATAATAATTATTTAAATCCTCTTCATGGCTTAAAGTAGTTGCCATCTTTGTGACACTATGATTCCAAGTACAATGACATTTAGTTTTTAGGGTATTATGAAATAAAACAAGTCCGTCTGAATGCCCAAGGGGACGATCCAGTTGCACCCAAATTTATCTTGCAAGCTAAGACTACTACTGCCTTGATGATAACACAAGTTAACGAGACAAAAAACAGTCCCTCTCATTTCAATTCTGCTACAGCGAGCATGCAAACTATTCCCTTAGTTTCATTCACAACCTGCAACATGACCAACTCCAGAAAAGGTAGTAGAAGGTTGGCGAGTGGGTAAGCTTGTGGCCGCTAACATCACAACAGTTAGGTCCTCTTCTATCATCACCTTCCAACCATTTTCCATTGTGTCTACAGTTTCTATAATTTAAACTCTTAGAGTGTATGTCTTGGCCTTTCCACTTGCACAGTGATGAATTAATGGCTACGGACTGGGTGTTGTGTCTGTTTATAAAATTAAGATAGTCAGTAAGTTGTGTGTTGATATACTCGGTCAGTTTAGAAAGTTCAAGTGCTGATATAATCAATTGGTTAAGAAAGTTTTTACCTGCCTCGGTGGCATAGTTGGCTAACGCGCTAGTTGTGGTGAGCTCAACCGCCGAGGACGGGGAGATCGAGGTTTGAATCTTGGTCGGGTGAACTGGGGGGGAGGGGTTTCCTAAATGGTTTTCCACTCTCCCTCCACGCAAATGCAGGTTCACTTCCTCTAAATTCAACCCTCCCAATTCCTAATCCATTAACGTAATTAGTACTTAAGCGTATAACTCGAACGGGTAGTAAGATGCGGTGCTAATATATATTATT
The DNA here is from genome assembly GCA_033556935.1 of Timema podura. NCBI lineage: Eukaryota > Metazoa > Arthropoda > Insecta > Phasmatodea > Timematidae > Timema > Timema podura. The sequence continues at coordinate 52,504,947 of JAVRXN010000002.1, read as the reverse complement.
ATTATTATTATTATTATTATTATTATTATATTATATTATTATATATTATTAATAAGTTTTAATGTTAAATACCTGGAATAATATATAACAGATTTTGGTACATTTCTAGGTGGACTACGAGCCTCGCCTGGAATCATTTTGGTCTCTTGGAGGTCTGGCACCACCAGAAGCTACGCGCAAGTCAAAACTAGGGTGTAAGTGGACTAAGGACAGAGCAGATGAACCAGTTGATAGATTCATTCAAGTACGATGATTTGTTTTTTTGTTTTTGTATGATCATTTTTGTACCACTGATAAATCCTTTCACTATAATATTTCAAGGGAATGTTTATGGATTCATATGTAATTTGAATTTAATTGCAACCCTCTTTGGTGGACACTTAGACTAAATGTCAGGCTCATATAGTCTGATTTGCTGGTGACAAAGAGATTGGAGTTAGTTCTAAGAAGGGTGAAACTGAGCGAAGTTTTTCCTTCCATACAATGCAGGTGTTTTCCTCTAAACTAAAAAATAACCATTTAAGTTCTTGGTTAAACTACAATTATTTGAACTCGTTTTATTTTACAAAACTATAATCCAGGTAAAATGGGTCACTCTAAATATATCAATAGAGTCTGCATTTTTTAATGCTCTGTTTTTGCTTGTCTGGGCTGTACACATTTAATCAATTACGCTGATGGGATAAGAACGACGAAGGTAGAATTTAGATGACCTAAATCCACTTACCTGCTTTGGTGGCCGTATGGTCTAAAGTGTAACTCTTGGATTAGACTAGACTGCCACTGATAGGGAGGTCTGCATTCGAATTCTGTTTGGGTGTACAGAGGGTGGTTTTCCACTCTCCCTCCACGCAAATACAGGTACACTTCCTCTAAATTCAACCTTCATCATTCCTAACTCATTAGTATAATTAGTACATATTCATATAACCAGAATTCAAACCTGACATCCCTGTCACCAGCAAACTAGACTAAACAGTGCAACAGTTCTCAACTTAGACAGTGGGAACTGGCCCACAATGATTACCAAATCAAAATTACCACCAGGCCTCAACATAAGATAGTTTCTTTCTTCTATAAGATTAACATTTCAAATTATTATTATTGTTAATTTTCTAATAGGCCTATATAAATAACCATAGCCAATAAATTTATCTTTACTCCCAAACAGTTGCACATGTGTTTCTAACAGTTTTCTTAAATTCAAATGTGTTCAGTGTTTATGTTATCTTACTCTCTTCTTTCTTCTTTGTGTTTGATAAAGGCATCAATGCCGAAATATTATTCTATTTGTGTTAAAATGTGTGTGTGACTACTTCTACTATAGAAGACAGAAGAAAGGAAGATGTCACCTTTGTGCATTGGATTATTCCCACATTTTTCCTCTTTCCCCAGGTGGGCTTTCTTCATCAAATTTACTCTTAGTAGTTTATTTTTTCTTTTTCTTTAGTTTTATCAATTTCTTAACTATAAAATGATTTAGCCATTGGGCCACCTCATTTTTAGACATTAAACTAGACTAAATGAGATAGACATTTAGTCTTCAGCTACCATGGAGGTATGATGAACTCTACTAAACTCTGATGAGGGATTTAGAATTTGGATAAAGGTTTTTTTAAATGGTAATATTACAGTACTTGTATTTTTTGTGTGTGTGCAGTATCTGGGTTCACCAATATTACAGCTTCGACACGAACAACCTTTACCACCTTTAGTTGATCACAGTGAAGGGGAAAACCCGAGTTGGAGGTACCCCTTTTCACACTTGACCCAAGAACAGATGGATTCTTTCAAGATCACCGACATGGCACAAATATACCGGGTAATTTTTATTCTATTGGTACACACTTTTGTTAATGCTGATTATCATCAAGTAAAATAATTTTTAATAAAAGGAAGAAAGTAAAGAGGGATAGGAACACATTAATTTGGCTTTTACATTGAAAAGAGGAACACAGTTCACACATTAGATTGATATGACTGGGTGTAAATAATGGCTGCCTCTTGAAGAAAATTCATTGTAAGATCTCAATCCCTCAACCTAGGTCATGCCAGGGCTGTACTAAGGGTGGCTATTATTTTTTATCATTAATAATCATTGCTAATAGAATACCCAGTAGTTTAAAGGAACCGTAAAAAATTCATAATGCCTTCAACTCGTAATTGAGCCACCCCATATATAACCTTAACCTACTTCCCCCACTCCACACACTTCAAATAATTCTCTATATATTATCCTGGGTTTTTATTTGATTGAATTTCTCCAGGAGGAAGTCAAACATGCAACACTACTTTCTAGAAAAGGGAACTAAGCCCAAAAAGGGAGAACACTCAGGAAAGGATTTTCTAAAGAAATACTGATAAAGAAATATAAAAAAAAAACACTTGACACAAAGGAAAAACATTGTATATTAATGGAAAATACTTGATTTTACTATAAATAACTAATTAAATATAGAGGTTTACCCTTATTTTTATTAAACTATTTTTAAATAGTTCCATAACCTACTTCCTAAAAAGTTGTGCACCATGCTAAATGTATTTTTATTACATGTTTTATTCAAGTAAGTTTGCTAATTTTTAACTTGTATAAAACTTAGCATTACAAGGGTTACTTTTCAAACTTTGGTTACAGGATTCTGGCCAGGCGATCCTTGCGAGTTTGGTCTGGTATCATTTCACTCTCGAGGCCATTTAGTTGAGCGACCAACATCGTTTGGTGAGACTGATTATTTAGAGGCACTTGATGTTCAGGCTATTTTAGCATCATACAGTTGGCTGCTTGCTCAGGCTTGCTATCAAGGTACGGATAGATCTACCTGAAAACTATTCATGTCATATCTGTAACTATAACATTGATACATACAGTTCAATTTTCTTAGGAAGGGCCTGATGACTAGAAAAGTTATTAGATCTACTGTCACATGTTCATACGTCAGGTCATATTTAATGTAGCCATCAATACCTATAAAATAGTAAAATATAATCTTTGTGGCGGCAAAATAAAAAAAAAGTGTTTTTCTAAAAGATCTTTCTTATGAAAATTGAACTGTACCTTTTGTTGTCGAGTTTGGATAATTTTGAAAATCAATTTAATCGACTTTCTTTTCAGTTTAAAATTTAAGAAGCTAAAAAAAATAAACTCACTTTAAATCTAATATTTTTGCCCCTCTCCCTCCCTTCTCCCACCCCTCCACTTTCGACTACCCCTCCTCCTTTCTATCCTTTCACCCTTACACTCCCATTCCTCTTTACCTTAGGTTAATGGCTTAGTATTTGTAATTTTTTTTTTTAAAGAACCGAGAATGAACCTGAAAGAGATAGGGTGTAATGATGTAGACTGGATAGAGCTAGCTCAAGATAGGGATACTATTGTAAATACGGCATTGAACTTTCTAGTTCCTAATGCCATAGAGCAATCCTGGCCAACCCGTGGCCTGCCACATCATTTTTTGCGCCCCCCCCCCCCCCAGATTATTTTATACTACCGACGACATCGGTAAGAATTCTTTCGTAAGTTTCTGTCAGTATGTACTGTACAAGTGGAGAGAAGACAGGACGTCTCGAAAGATTAAAATATTGTTTATGCTTGTCTTTTTTAAAGTATAAATTAAATAGGTTTACATAATTAAACAGTGTAGATTCAAATTGTATTATAATATTATTAGTAAATTTATCTTTTACACTTCACAATTAACAAAAAAAAAGTAAAGTCACAGAAGAAAAAAGGCAGTTTAGTGACCATTGGGAAGATGATTACTTCCTCAAAGTGCAGAACTCCGAATTAACATGTTTGATTTGCAGAGAAACAGTTACTGTATTCAAAGAATACAATGTTAAAAGACATTATGAAACAAAACATAGTGAGTTTGTGAAATTTAATAAAGAAATTAAAAAACGTAAGTTGGCTGTGCTTAGATCTGAATTAAAAGCTCAGTAAACAATGTTTATTTCATCGTTACAATAATCATATAACAATGTCAAAGCAAGATATTCTGTCGCATTGTTAATTGCAAAGACAATAAAGTCATTTTCAGATGGGGAATTGATGAGAGAGTGTTTGGAAGCCATTATAAAAGATGTTATGCCCGATAAAAGTAAACTATTTTCAAGCATAAGTTTATCACGTCAAACAATATGTTGTTGTATTAATGAAATTTCAGGTGAAATAGTGGTGACTTTGCGAGAGGGGATTCAAGAATTTAACGCTTATTCTTTAGCATTCGACGAAAGTACGAACGAGTATTTCAGACACATCTCTACTTGCAGTATTTATTCGTGGGGTTAATAATTCTTTCCAAGTGACAGAAGAGATGTTAAACCCTTTAAGCTTGAAAAACACCACTAAAGGTGAAGATGTTTTCCAAGTCATAAAAAAGTATTTGTTTAACAACAGTGTGCATTTAGAGGCGTTTTCTGGATTAACAACATATGGAGCACCTGCTATGATAGGGAAAAATAAAGGAGCTGTAAAGTTGCTTATGAATGAGTTGGAGGCGAGAAACATTCAAACCTGTGATATGTTCATCATACATTGTTTGATTCATCAGCAAAATTTATGCGCTCAAGTGTTATCTATAAACCATGTCATGGATGTGGTTATAAAAACACTAAACTACATTCGATTGCCTGAACTGTAATGTATACTTTTGTAAACCCTTAGATTATGGTTACTCTCCCTCACTCAAGTAATAAATATGCTTCACATATTTATTAGTTTATCTATGATATGATTAATATTCACTCTGTTTTAAACTGAATCGAGCAGGAGGTCTTAAATCTCTGCTAGCGTGGATGGTGGAGATGGCTTTCTTTGTCGCACATGCACAGTGTTTGTTGGTGTTTTTTTGTTTTTGTAAGAGTCCCTGATATGACCCCAGTCTTGTCTTGCGATATAAGTGTTTTGGAGTGCTCTACCTTGAACTGGACATTACAATGAGGCAGTATAGATACTAAATTTAGTCCTACCGTGATGAGTTTACTTACATCCATTCACTAGGGCCGACTCTTCATATATAATCTTAATATTATAGAGCATCCCAAATATTTTTGCTCACAACACAAATTCATAAAGATAGCCAACATATTTTTGTTCCTGTGCCATCTTGGCAAGTAGTTTTAATTGTAAGGTTATATAACTTCTGAACCTTTATAAATATGTTTTTCATTTATGTCGTTTAAAGTGTATTAATAAGAAGTAAATAAAATAAACTTATCTTGTAATAAAACAAATAAAATGATGTTTGTAGTTCTACCGTGAACTGGACATTACAGCACTTCAGCATTGCCAGTTCAAGGAATTTCTGGATGAATTATGTTCAGAGTACAGTGGCATAGTGTATTTTACCAATGTAAGATGGCTGAGTCGCTGGAAATATTTCAAACGATTTTATAAGTTAAGGGAAGAAATTGAAATTTTTATGAACAAAGAGAAAGTACCAGTTTCTGAATTAATTGATGAAAGTGGTTGTTGAACCTATGTTTTGCAGACATAACGACAAATTAACTAACTCAACAAGGAGTTGCAGGGCAAAATAATTTAGTTACTGATTTTGTAATCACATCAAAGCATTCAAATTAATTTTGTTGTTGAGTGCCAACTGAGAAATAACATTGCTCAACATTTTTTATTGTTAAACGACTTAAAAACTGATCATCCTAGGGATTTCTTGAAGTACGCCGGTGAAATAAAAATACTTAAAGCTGCATTTGATTGCTGTTTCGCAGAACTCTCAAAATATGATAAAGTGTTCAAGATATTTTGTTCTCCATTTCACGGTGACTTTTCTCCTGTCCAGGAAACTTGGAATATGGAAGTAATTGATCTACAGTGCGACACAGAATCCAAACACATTCACGTTTGACAGCAAAAATAAATTTTTACAACACAAATGTGACAGTGGGGAAAAGTATTCCAAATGGAGACTTTTTGCACAAAAAATTGTGAGCGCCTTTGGATCAACATACGTTTGTGAAATATTATTTTCAAAAATGGAATTTAATAAAAGTAAATCTCGAGCTTCAATGAGAGATGAAAATCTGGAAACTCAATTAAGTTGAGCAACAACCAATATTGAAGTAGATTTTTAAAAAAAATAAGTGATCGCAAAGAAAAGCAAATATCTCATTAAGGTTTGTATTTAATATAATGTTTATTACATTTTATTTTCTATTTTTAATATTTTTTTTTATTTAATGTGCGGCCCGCGGAAAATTTTAGTTCTTATATGTGGCCCGCGAAACATTTTGGGTTGACCAGACCTGCCATAGAGTAAGTTGTTTTTAATGAAATTTCACAATCAAATCTGTATGCCACAATTTATGTTAATGTGAAAAGTTTTAGGTTTAGCAGTTGAATTTTGTGTTCAGTCCTATATTACAAACAACATATTGCTTAGCGTATTGCATTGTCTCGCATTGATGAAAAAGGTAATATGATATTTGTCTATTGATGTTTATTTTTTGAACTTTAAGGTCACAATATTGTTTCTGATCTACAACAATGGGCACATAGGCTAAGACGTCAACTTCATAACCTTTGTTTGCTGGTAACAGGGAAGCTGCGGTCTGAATCTCGAGCAGGTGTACTGAAGCTGGTTTTAAATCATGTTTTGACTCCCCCTTCATGGAAATGTAGTTATATTTCGCTCTCAAATGCTACCATCCTCATCCTTATTCTTTATCCCATTACTGTACATATTTGGACACCTCGGATGGGTAGTAATACTTTGTGCTCAAAAATTTAAAAAAATGTGTCTGTCTTATTTGTTTTTTTAGCACCAGGTCTTATTACCTGTTCAGGTTATACACATATGTACCAATTACGCTAATGAGTTAGGCATGAGGAATGTTTAATTTAGAAGGAGTGTACCTAAATTTTCATGAAGCGAAGACTATTGAGGAAAAATCAGCCTCAGTACACCCATCTTGGGTTCTAACCTCTATTTCCCAGTCATTGGCAGTATTTTATTTGTACCAATCTATGTGTGTGCTACTTTTGATAGGCTTCTCTACATTCAACGACATAACATATCCTCTTGTGACTCAAACGGTGATCACTAACGGACGGTTGTGGTCATTCTATGGATATCAACTGAATACAACTCTCTTGCACTCTGAAAATGCGAAAGAAAATCCTCAACGCAACTTGTGCTATGGCACAAATCCACTCCCTTTGTATGATGGGGTGGAGAATGGCAGGGTGGTTGGTGAGTACAAACATTTTTTTAAACACATTGCTAGTGGACCAGTTCACAGAAATGTGACAGTTTTTATTTATGTATTTTAAACCCAACAAAAGTGTAAATTTTTCACATTGTTATAATGTTATATTTAGAAAGAGATACAGGAAGGTGGAAATATTTTTTGGTAAACAGATGTATACATCACATCAGCAGTGCGGTAAAATAAAAGTACACACTCAATAGTTGACTCTAAATTATTCTCCAAGACAGGTTATATAAATCCTTCAGGTCCTAATTTAGGTATTCGAGATTCAAGGCAGTGATTAATAAAGGTAAGAGATAGGCTATTGCCACTACATTGATGGCTCATTTAGAATGATTCATGAAAAAATCAATTTTATTTCAATTCAATACCTGCTTCAGTTGTCGCATGGTATAAAGCGTCACTCTCGCAATAGATCATAATGTCGATGACAAGGAGATTGGGGCTCAAATCTTGGTTGGGTGTACTTGGGGTGATTTTTTCCTAAATAGTTTTCCACTCTTCCTGCATGCAAATGTGGATACACTTCCTCTTTCTTAACACATTAGCATTATTAGTATACATATATAAAAAATCTGATCAGGTAGTAAAACGTAATGCTAAGAAGGAAAAAATCAATACTTTACCAGCTGTAACTGTTTTGAATTGCTGTACACATTTATGAAATAAAAATATTGTTGAGCTTAGGACTCAAAAGTCATTCATCAAACATCACTTATAGTTTTGGCATAGTCGTTGATGTTTTTGTGTTATCATCACATAATTGCATAGTTGGTAGCGACCAGAAACACATCCACAAGTGACTTGGGTTCAGATTTTATTTTGCGCTTTTTTAAGTTTAACTGTATATGGTTCACTTATACACAATAGATTGCAATAATCATGGCCGCTCACTCGGTATTCATTTAATATATGCTGACTCTAAGTCAACGGTAGCTGTGTTTTTTGATATTACAAATTAGCTGGCAATCTCACACATACATACTCGTCCTTAAACCATGAGTATTGAATGATTCAAAGCATGGGACAAATCCTGAATAAATTGGTGGTTGTGCATTGGGGTCCAAGGTTCAGTTCCTTTGTCCTGTGTTATTGTTCATATAGGCCCTATATTAAAGAAGAATCCAGTTCTCACTTTACATTGGTGTCACTGGATAAAGGTTTAATGGCTGCCTCTTGAAGAAAATTGATTGTTACTGTCCAATACCTTGACCTAGATTTCATTCTATTAGAAATAAATAAATAAATAAAGGAAATGGGTAGATAATGATTAGACATTTAGATAGGAACATGTAAAAGAAAGAAATAACATAAAGGACAAACAAAGAAAACAGACATTTGATGCGATTATAATATATAATATCTCTTTAAGGGAAACCTCTTTTTGCTTTTTGAGGTATTTTGTTATATTATGTATATGGAAGAAAGCACAGAAAAGACTAATAGAAAATATAAAAGCCATATTGTATTTGTTCCCTTTTGAATGTTTTCCATCTGCCTTTCCCGTACCTTCTTCTAAATACAAAAAAAAATGGCACCAAACTTCTATATTAATCTAAACATTTAAATAAGGAAAGTTGTAGGTTCACAATAAAAACACAACAAAACACATAATTATGTAATTTTTGGGTTACATCAGTCACCTTCTTCAGTGGAAGAGGGTAAAACACAAACTGGACTTTGGGACCATGGCTAGAGGTTGATCATGGTTCTTCTAGATACGTAATTTACAAAATACCTTCAAAAGTGAAACGATTATATTAAATAAATACCAGGTTAACAGCCAAAATCCACAATACATGATTATTTCAATCTATTTAACTAGAGATTGGTCAAATCCTATATTTTTTGAATTCAACTCTTTAATTTTCTTTTGAATCTTGAATCTAAATTCAAATCCTTGAATCTTTAAAAATGTAAATTCAAGCTAAAAGTGAAAATATTTGGAAATTTATTTAAAAAAATGTTGTTTAATTCTGGGATCCACTGTTCCATCATATTTTGTTTGTCATATATATTACATCATAAACATAAAAGAGAAAGTTAAAAAAATAAAATACAAATTTTGTCCTTTTTTTTTTGTGAGTTTTTTATTTTCTCAACTAAAACAGTCTAGATAATTTCTCTAGCCATTGCTTAAATTTGTTAGCTATTTAAAGTCAAGGTATTCATAATAGTATTTGAAATACTTTTTTTGAGATTTTTATCAATCTCGAATCTCTCAAATACCATAGGATTTTAGGAATTGAGGATTCGATGTCCCATCTCTATATTTAACATTTATTTATTCATATTTTCCATATCTATTTAATATTTGAGAGGAAACAATCATAAGATTATCATAGTGTAGTTTTCTATTTACTATATACAGACACAATGCGATAATAACTATATTGCAAAGAGATGGTAGGATTATAGGATGGGCCTTCGAATTCTCGAGATTAGAGGATTCGAGAACATTTTGGATTTTGAGACTCAAATCCTTAAAAAATGTATTTATTTTTCAATTTTTCAAGTTAAATTTGTTTCAGAGTTCTAATACTGCTTGTTGGTAGTTCAGAACCAACATAATTAGAGGACAAACTCAACAACTAGGCCCCAGACCAGTAATTTAGCACTTAACTGAATGAATGAATGTAAAGCTTGATTTATACGTTTGCCGAAAATATATATCAGCATCTCCCTGAGTAGCGCAGCAATTCACACACTCTTTGTTGATCCATGATGAATTGCAACACAAGCTTAAAACAGCAGATTATTTACATATTTTATTTTCTAGTGGATAAACATATATTTTAGGTCATTATAGTAATACGGTTTTATTAAGATGTAATTGGTATTTATAGCCCCACGTTGGGCGCCAATTTATGAAGATACGGATGATATTGTGAGATAATTAGTTTTTATAGCCCCGTGATCGAGCACCATTTATTACATATGGAATTATTACGCCCAACGTTGGGCGCCAATTTATAGTAATATGGTTTTATTGAGATATAATTGGTATTTATAGCCCCACGTTGGGCGCCAATTTATAGTAATACTGATTTATTGAGATATAATTGGTATTTATAGCCCCGTGATCGAGCGCCAATTATAATTATTACCGTTTAGCTAGCTGATATTTGCCCCATGATCGAGCAATAATTAAAACGGTACGAATTGTAATCATTGTAATGATATTAAATAAACAAGACTTTTGATGTTGCACTCGGTATATTAACATGATTATACCTCCGGTATGAAGTTATTATGTAAATTGATACAATTTTCATTGAACTACAGGTTATTTTCTGTGTACTCTTTGTATTTAAGTTAGTAGCACTATCGTGATATTACACGTTCTTGAGGTTTATGTCGCCGGCACTGTGTGTGTTCATACACACAAACAGCTTATATATGACCTACCCCTTGCCTCTTGGACCTCTTGTGACCAGTGTCAAAACCAACTAATCGAAAGCATCCTGGCGACAGGTGTCGTGAAGGTTAGCTTCCTGTTGGGTGGAAGGAGTGAGTGTCACTTGCTTTTTTGGTAAATACTACGGAGTTGCTTTATGAAAGAAAAAAAATAAGTTTTAATTGTGCAATCCTTCGACATTATTTCTGAAAAGCACGTGATTCTCCATGGATGTAGTATTGAAAGGATATTTTACATACAATACTTTAAAGAAAATTACACTTCATCCATGACTTTTTAAATGTATGAGAGGGGTCCAAATCAGTATCATTACATCATTCTCCCAAGGGATGTTTTCATATTATATTGCTGTGTTGTTTCACAATCCAATACATCAATACACACACTTTCCATTAACAGATATCTTCAAATCTCACAAAAGCCAACAAATTTGTCTTCTTGCTCCTGGCTGTACGGTGCATGCTCTGTCATAGCTTATGCCCCTTGATTCGAGATGTTGGTTTTGATATTTGATTGATTCTCTTGTGCCTAAGATCTCAGGCAGAATGGACAAAGAAAAGATAAGTTGAACTATAGCAGAACAGCTTGCGCCAATGAGGCAAAAATTTTGTGATTGGCTTAGAGCTTGTCGTGTGACCACATTTCTGTTCTGCGCTTGTTTTTTCAGCAAACATGTGAATCCAGGGCTATAATGAATAAATTATTAGAAAGAATGTTTAACATTAATTACTATTTGTATTTTATAATATTCTCTTTTATTTATATTTCCTCTTGTGTTCATAATTTTTCCCAAGATTCGGATTCAGACTCGAGATTCGGGATTTGCAGGTAAATTGGAGATTTGAATAGGAGATTCTTAAAATAATGGATGTAACCCAACTTTAGATTCTACTCAACAAAATACAATAGCAGACACATATATTCATTTGTTATATGATTACACCTTTATATAACCAAATTTAGAAACCGTTCAAGTATGTAGGTCATGCTCACATATCCTCTTTTCAATGTTTATTGAAAAATATTGCAGGTTTTAACCCTGATGTGCTGAAGACCCTTCTGAAATTGTACTTGAATGTGCCAAGACATCGAGAGGGTGTTGAGTTGAAACCTTACCTTCACCCTTCAATGAGATACATTGCAGAGATGAAAAACCTTCGCCCTCGCGTATGGTGGGAGAAACAGTTCAAACACATGTATTCTAACAGGTAAGCTGCTTCAATTACAAGATCTGACATTAATTGCTTGCCTTGCAAAAAAAAAAAAAAAAAAAACTACGGGGATCTATAATGTGTCACTCGTGATACAATGTTTGTTTAATAAACTGTGGATAATCTTAGAAATTATAATTGGGTTTAAATTAGAGTCTGGCACATACTTTAATTCAAATATTAGTTGAAAAATGATGCCTAGACATGATAATCCAACTGAAATCTTTGATTTACTTAGCCAATTCTCTTAACAAAATATTTATATTAAGCACAAACCCTTTAAATATTCAAATCCTCAAACCTCAAAGGATACTTGAGACTTAAAAAACACACAAATGGTGGCTTTTTTTTTAAGTTGGCACAGCGAAATATCTTAAAAATGGATGTAAGAAAAAAATGTTTCATACAAAATGGCTTGGTTCTGAGACGCTGATAAAATGACAATATATTTTTTATAAAGTGAACGTCTTCAAGGTCAACTATTGTTTTTCAAATGGGGCCCTGTATTTTTTATTGCAGAATGTACACTATGAAAAACAAACAAAAACACAAGCAACTTTGGTCTGAAACACTTTTTTACCCGAGTTCTATTTTTTATGATATCTAGTGAATTAAAAAAATATGTTTTAAGTTTTTTCAACGGTTTTTTATTTCAATTCAAGCAAGACTCCTTGGAGGATGAAGACACGCAGCCCTCCTCAAACACTCTCGTACCCAGTGACTTAGCCCATCCCATTCCTGGACCCTCAACCACAGCCACTTAACAACCCCATAAACTTCCCCATTCCCTGCCCCAACCATCAAATCCCCTTTCAGCAATATACTCACCATCGCTCCAACAAATATCATTTACCCCCAACCATTCTTTTCCCTTTTTCTTTAACAAGAGTGCTCCATCTAGCATTCTCCCCCGGGGTAGATAACAGATTTTGCAATAAAAAATACAGGGTCCTATTTGAAAACAAATAGTTGACCTTGAGATGACTTGAAGATGTTCACTAATCAAAAAATAAATTACATCATTTTGTCAGCATCTCATAATCGAGCAACTTTGTATGAAACTTTTTTACTCATACGTTTTTTTAAAAAAATAATATTTTGTCGTGTCAGTTTAAAAAAAATCACCCTGTATAGACATACAATATAAAACTATATAATTAAAACCCTCTCTTACTCATGGCTGTTCAAGGATTAAATTATGTTAGAACACCTTTAAGGGGTTTTATTAACATTTTAGTCTCTTGAGAAAGCTACTAACTTCTGTTAAAAATATAGAATTTAAATAGTTAGTGTCTTGACTTCACCAGCTCTACTCCAGCATTACCCAGGTAATTGTACTAACTACTCGTCCGAGTAATATAAATTGTAGTAAACTTTGAGGAATCTTGTCCCCTTGGTTTTTTATATTGTCCTTAGTTTCCTCTCACTTTTACACTGGCAAAAATGAAGAGAGATACACAATTATTATCTTACTACATATAATATTACATTGATTAGTCCTTGTTTTACTTTGATTCTTTTATGACAAAATACTGTTATTAAAACTTTAACGCCATCATAATAATACGACCCCACTGGCCACTATTTCCTTTTCTTTCCACTGATGCCTTCATTGAGATGGTTGAAGTGAGCAATGCCATGATTAGCACCATTTTGAGTCTGCCATTAATATTTAATTATGAAAAATCTCTCTTAAGATAGCCACTAGCCATTCTTCAAAAATGTTCATTGATACCTCTAAGACTTCGTCTTACTTCGACTTGGGGATTTTCGCCGCCACTCATTACTCCATCCAGCCCAATCCTTTTATCATCAAACAACCCCTCCCCTCCCCCCGCCCCCCCAACCCCTACTAATTTATTTAATACTAAATCTTTGATCCCTTCTACTTTTAACAATGAAGGTAATAATAAAGTTTCTAATGTAGCCAGATGATCAAAAAAACAACAACTTCAGATCATGAAATACCATGCAACAATCATTGGCTGACTACAAATGTAGAAACTTAATTGTATCTTGTTTATAAGTTAGCCATTTGTTAATATAGTGAATATATTTTAACCTTTTGATTAAAAATTACAATTTGATTTATAACAATTAATGTTGTTTTCTTCTCAGGCCACGGCATCGTTTAATGTATGAAATATACAACTGGGAAAAAATTTACAAGATTGACCACAAAACTCGGCCATTGGATAAGAGACTTCGGCCGTTTGAACTGCCAGATGCTAACCCATTCAAGCGCCGTTACAATGATCACACCCCTGAATATATGCCCAAAGCACTAAGGCCTGCGGGAAAACAAAAAGGGTTTTATCGACAGAAATTCTTCAAAACTTACTATAATAACTGATGAGATGGTAATTGATGTTTCTAAATGAGAAAATATTTAAAGGTTGAATGAAACATTGTTTCTTATTGTTATTTATCTTGTTTAGACAAAAAATTGCATTTTGGAGTTAGGTTCATACATATTAGTGACCATGCTATAACCTAACATGATCAGTTTTAAAGGCTGGAATAAAAGAAATAATTGATAAAAACTCAAAAGATAAATTTAATAATTGTAATCCTTAAAATAACAAATTGTGGCGTCTATTCTTAACCCCTAATAAAGCCTGAAACTTTACTTTTCATCCATTACTGTTTCCAGTCTATGGCCTGGGTCAGTTTAAAAAAATTTAAGTCAAGATATTTTTCCACTACCGGCTGGCTAGGCCTGTCCTAGCTAATGAAACTGTTCTAGTATTATAGTGTAGAGATGGTGTGTTTCAGTTATATTGATGATTTGATGATTTATAACTACAGTTTTTAGAATATGAGAATAAATTGTTTTTATATAATTTGTATTTGATACATTTATTTATTGTTATCAAACATTTGTGTTAGGGTATATTCTAACCGCTGCTCAAGATAAAATATATTTTGTCAACTCTTATTTTTTTATTTTTGGCTTATAGGCTGTTTATCATATTTGAATTATTTTAAATAGTTTTTTTTATAGTGGAAAGTTACTTTATTCCTTTGATTAACAGTTTATGGTTCTAAAACCAGCATTGTTGGGCACAGTTTAAAACTATTTCGTTGGTATAGTAACAACTGTAACATATTAAGAATGCAAGTCTAGAAAAGAGCACAATTTTTCAACAAACTAATAAACTGATCAAAATGATTCAAAAATAATAAACACATACTGAAACTTTTACAAAATGCAGAAGGCTCAAAAAACAAATAAACAATCAGAGTGAGAAGTTTGAGTGATTTCAGTAACAATAGCCTGAGAACATACTACTGTTTCTACGCACGCAACTCACCTGGTTGCGGAAAATAGTCCTAAAATGTCGTCCTTTGTGCCCTTATATTTGAAACCTCATGACATAATTAATATATAAATAAATAACCTAAACCTATGGGTGCTTGTAGAATGCGGAACGAATTTATAATAACATAAAGGAAATACCAGAGGTAAATTTTCAATAGCTTATTTATAATAATAATAAATGAAAAAGGTATGAAAATAATGTATAAAGGTACATATAATAAATACGATTAACGTATTGTTTGAATATTTAAAATGTTGAATATATACATATTGATATTGAAATTCAGTCTTCAATAATATCTATCAGTTCACTTTAATTTCATACGAATTGATCCAGTCCAAGATTCTCTTTTAATACAATCATAAAAAAAATACTATAGACCAAAAACATTAACCTCATTTTTCAAAAGAACAAATCCCTATTTACAACGTTAATCAAATAATCCACTTGACTAAATCTAACCTTAAAAGTAATAGTTAAATTAAATGCATCAAAAATAGATATGAATAATAAAAAAACTGACTTAAAAAGCTTAATTTCATTCAGATTAAAAAAGGAGCAAGAGTTATTGCCAAGGCTTTTCTTACTTGACATTTAGTTATACAGTAGAGCGTCGGAAATCCGGAAGGCAAAAATCCGAAGCGTCACAAATCCCGAGCGTCGCAAATCCAGAGCGTCGCAAATCCGGAGCGTCGTAAATCCGGATCGGCGGTGAGAGCAGGTCAAGTCTTGTACAAAAAACAATTAAGGACTTTTTTACCCAGTAAGTTTCCATTAATTACTGTAGATTCTTGTGTTTTTTTTTCTAAAAAGTATTGTAGAGTTACTAATCTAAATTACATAATGTACATGTTCTTATTCAATATACTTTATTAAAGTATTTTGTGTACTGAATTTTTCGAAGCCTTCAGCCTCTATTTTGCAATACAGTAGACTCCCGAGCGTCATGTATCCTCTAGTCACGTATGTATACAGTTAGTGAAAGCACATTTGAAAATCCGGACAATTCAGTAATCCGGATGGGTCTCGGTCCCGATCGATCCGGATTAACGACGTTCCACTATATTTAGTATCAAAAGTTATTTCTAGGTCATCCATATGATTAAACAATTAGTAAAAGTATTAAGGCAATTATTCCTTAGTAATACCATACACAATCTTAATTCCCCAATTTTTTAAAGGGACTAAATGTTCTCAGTGAATATATAAAAATAAACATAAATTTTACTCACAACCATATCTTACAACATTTCAGTAATTAAGTTAGAACCAGCAATAATTGTTCAATATCAATTGAAATTTACATTGACTTGCAGCAAAAAAAAAAAAAGAATTAAATTATATATAAAATATTTATTACTTTAAAATTATTTTACCATCGATCTCTAAGATCAAAAATAATTTATACTGCAATGTTAAACTAACGATATATTTCGATTCCAGCAATGGCTGTTAAAAAAAGAGGCAAAAGAGAATTTTGAAAAGTTACATTTAAAAAAAAGTTTTTATTTAAGCCAAAACATTAATTTTACCTTATATTTTCCAATAACGTGTAACCAATGCTACTTTTTCCTCTCAATTCCAAGAGTGCCGGTAATGGCAACATACATGCATTATATATGATTAGACCCAGAGAAAGGGGAGGGCAAGAAACAAGGTTGGTGGAACATAATTGGGTCACATGGGAGGGGAAATGCATGACAAAACACATGTTCGTGAAGCTCTGAGTAAGAACTCCCTCTTTCTGGAACACTATTCTTTGAGCTAGAATACGCCATCGAAACAATTTTCTTTCCCAATCACTTAAGAATGTTCTACCAATGCACGCCTCCTAGTGGTCAACGCTCAAACTCTGGTCGTGTCAGTCAGTTTATAATGCGCTGTGGCCTTGTTAAGATGTGTAGTGATATTGCGGAACCGTCGTGTGGTGTTTTGATGGTGCAATAGGGTAAGTTGATCATGCTATATCATCTTCTTTCAACTTTGTTTTGTAGCTAATGCTACATTTAATAAAATAATATATCTTAATAGTTACTTAAGTTCATATTCATGGCTGACAAAAAATTTAAAATCTCTATCAGATGGGAATAACATGATAACAATGTATTGATAACAAGAAAATTGAAAAAAATAATAAAGAAAACCTCATAGTAACAAATAAACTAATTATTAGTAACAATAAAATAAAGTTCAGCTGGGCAAAGGTAAAACAGTTGGTTTGAGAAGCCAACTAACTGGTGGTTTTATGGTTTTATTTCATATAACATTTTTAAAAAAATGTGATTTTTCCATCCTCTCTTCATGCCACTCTGGGTGCTCTATCTCCAAACTACAATTTATATTCCCATTTCTGCTAATTTATCTTCAAACAAGGACAGTAAAATAACTCTTCACAAACACACATGCAAACTAAGCTAGAGACCCACTTCATTGGTTGAATGGTCTAAGATATCTCTCTAGTAATAAACTGGACTGCTGATAGGGATATCAGGGTTCAATTCCTGGTCAAGTGGTTTTTCCTGAATGGTTTTACACTTTCCATCAACACAAATGTGGCTACACTTCCTCTAAATTCAACCTTTCTCATCCCAAACACATTAGTGTAATTAGTACATATGTATATAATAGAAATGCTACTAAAACAAACTAAAAAAAACTAGTACCCGCCTCGGTGGCCTAGTTAATTGATGCGCTAGTTTTGTGTTGAGCTAGACTGCCGAGAACGGGGAGATCGAGGTTCGGATCTTGGTCGGGTGAACTGGGTGTTGCTTTTCCTAAATGGTTTTTCACTCCCTCCATGCAAATGTGGGTTCACTTCCTCTAAATTCAACCTTCCCAATTCCAAAGCCATTAGCATAATTAGTACTTAAGTGTATAACCTAAAAATGTAGTAAGACGCAGTGCTAAATAATAATGAAAAAACTAGTCTAGGAGGTATCAGTGTTAAGAGCCAACTGTTTTTACATGTGGTTTCTTAGTAAAAAAAACAACGTTACTATTTTCTTACTATACTTTAGTTGTTGATGTTCTTTCTTGTTTCTATTAATTTGGTGGGGTAAAATTGTTGTTTTTGTGTTCAAGGGTTAGAGAAATTTTAAAAACTTTTGACTTATGTTCAAATATTTTTCAGCTTCGACACTTAAAAAGCTTTGCCAATACAAATAATGACAAGATAAAACTCACTCTATGCTAATTTCTATCATTCTGTACTATTTACACATTACACATTAATGTTCACATGAAAAAACTTCGATAACTGAATAGCATATTAGTGTATAACCCGAATGAGTTATAAGACATTGTGCTAAAGAAAAAGCCTGTTGTGATAACTTGGTTTTCAATTGTTAAATGTTGGAAAATAAAACATTTTGTAAATTGTATTTTGAGTGTAAAATCTATAATCTTGCAATAACATTATAATTTTTTTTATTTACACACTCATACATAAACAGAACATTCGTTTTTTTCCCTATTAACTTAACAAATTTGACCAAAACAATACACAACCCCTCATTAGTGGCCGCATGCTCTAAGGCAGTTTGGTCTGGCTTGCAGTCATTGAGCTGGGTGTTTTATCTGGTCTACCAATCTCATTGTGTTTTGAAACAAACAATTGAAAAAGGTGTAACCCTGATTTGCATTTTACAAAAAATCTGAATCACAAAAACAATCACAGTCATTCACTCAAATCCACCAACAATATTGGTCTGATTGCGATATTACTATATTGTACCTGTCTACTGGTTCTCAGCAAGTTGAGTTTGTAACTGAGGAAGAAACTGATGGAATGCTACATTCGGCGCATCCACGGGAGTCGTTATAGGGGCGGACAGGGGGAACACGTCCTCCCCCCGACTCTCCCCACCCCCAATAATCTTCTCACTAAGTGCTGATGTTAGGAAAAACTGGCGAGTTCTCACAGTGGGGATGTACTTAAAGTCTGTACACCGTAGGAATTGTTCTCTTAAAGGCCTTTTTCCCTACCAGAAATCTATTATATAGTAGGATGTTGGTAGGAAAAAAGACCTTTAAGAGAGTAATTCCTACCTTAAATGGAGTATAGCTAACAATAATTGACACTTTACTTTCTAAGCTCTGAGAATCATTAGACAAGACCACCTGTAATTTATATTTGTATTGGAAATAATTCATTTTTCTTCCCAAACCCTCCGTTTTCCTAAAAGGAATTATATCTTTTTTGTTTCTTCAATATTTTCAGTGATTAGTTCCATTCTGTGATGCAAAGTCAATGGACTTCTCCCTAAATCTTTTGATTTTCAGAATTGTTACAAAATAGTTTTATTTAACCAATCCTATCTTTTACAACCTCGCACCTTGTGTTTTCAACTACCAACTGCGATTGCTATAACACACACCTAAGTGAACAGAATTTGTTTTGTGCCACCTCATTTTTTAAATTATTCATTTGGTAAAAATTGATGATCTTTTTCTTGAATGTGAAGGGCAAATTGGTTATTTCCAGGGCCGTAATAAAGAAAGGAGGTTTCAACCCCAATTCTTTTGAAAGTATAAACATTTTTTTTTCTCATGTCAATGTCTAGGCCTGTAGCTTATTGGAGTCAATTAAATTTTCTAATTGCTACAAGCTGTGTGCAAGCAATGTGTTAGAACATTTTATAATGTTTCATAAAATATTTAATGTAAAAAATATAGATAACTCAATTTGGAGACATCACCACGAGCCACTGCAATATCTCCCTCCCCCACTCCCACCCCCGCTTTACCCCTCACCTTCCACCCAAAAAAATGGGTACAGACTTGGTTAAATCCACTACCCCTCCCCTCTCCCCCAAATAAATAAGAACTAGCGACGCCTATGGGAGCCTCGCACTGTATGGAGCAGAAACTTGGACTCTAAGGAAGATGAAAAAGAAATACTTGTAGAGCTTTTAAATGTGGGGCTGGAGAAGACTTATGAAGTGCAACTTTTGCCAGGGTGAATGTCATTGGAATGAGATATCTTAGAAATGTACGTGGAAAAATTTGCAATTGGCAGAGTCAGTGTTGGTTTGGGCATGTTGAGAGGATGGGTGTGGATTGAGTGGCAAAGCAAATATATGAATGTAGGGCTTGTCGATAAAAGAGGGGTAACTAAATGTTGTAAATGAATGTTTGAAAAAGAGAAACATGAAGAATTTTAAGAATAAAATGGAATGTTTGACTCGGTGTATAAATGTTGTTGAAGTGAAGGGATTATGCAACAATATGAAAGTGTGGAGAAAATTAGTGAGGTTGGATTAAGTACGGAATTGTTGTTTTTTGAGCTATATGCACAGTTTCCTGCCTACCCTGTAAGGAAATGGCGTGATTAGGTATATATGTATTGTGTTCATTTAACTTTGTTAGTATTTACATTTTCTATAATCTGTTTAATCATTTCCAATTTTAATAATGTCTTTGCCAATATTTAACTACATTTTTTTAGACTTGAAACTAATAATCTTCACTTTTCTCTTTCAAAGCTTTATCTCATATTAAATAACACTCTTTACTTAATTTGTTTTTCAGAACGATTTCTAGAATGTTTAAAAAAAGTGTTCATCAATAATTACTTGGATTATATTTTTATCAAAATAAAGTTAAGCACAATAATATATTAATTTTTATTGGTACAAAATTACATTCTTCACTTTTATTTTACTTTGAATAACATTACAAATTTAGAACAGAATTACAACTATATATTAATTTACAGCATAAATAATGATAGGTTATTAAAAGTAACTTCATAATAATTGTATATTTTTAATAGATCAAATGTCATGGTTTATAATTTAATTTAATTTAATTTTAATTTATTTTATGACACTTTAAAAAACCTATAAACACTTGTCCTTCCATTTGTAGGATTGACTCTTAATACCCTTAATATGAAGAGAGAGGTTCGAACCCTGACCAGGTGCATTAGAGGACCTTTTTAAATTCCATTAGGTCAGCTTTTTGTCAATAGTTTTCAATGCAAGACATAAGAAATCCTTGTTTCATGTAAGAAAAACTATAATCTTGATACCCGCCTCGGTGGCGTAGTTGGCTAACGCGCCAGTCGTGTTGAGCTCTACCGCCGAGGACGGGGAGATCGAGGTTCGAATCTCGGTCGGGTGAACTGGGGGTGGTTTTTCCTAAATGGTTTTCAACTCTCCTTCCACGCAAATGCGGGTTCACTTCCTCTAAATTCAACCTTCCCCATTCCTAATCCATTAGCGTAATTAGTACTTAAGCGTATAACCCGAACGGGTAGTAAGACGCGGTGCTAAATATTATAATCTTGATTTTTTTTCATTGCTTACACTACTTACACTTAAGGTCTTGGGTAACACCTGGCTTAGGTATCTGATTCATTAACACAGTTTGAGCCAAACATTGCATTGTGGTGGGGTTTTATTTATTCTAGTTTAAAAAAC
Source organism: Timema podura (assembly GCA_033556935.1). NCBI lineage: Eukaryota > Metazoa > Arthropoda > Insecta > Phasmatodea > Timematidae > Timema > Timema podura. The sequence continues at coordinate 52,483,346 of JAVRXN010000002.1, read as the reverse complement.
CGGTGGAATTGTGACCAATGAAACCGTTTTATGATGTTTTAAAATATACAGCAAAATTTAAAGATAATTATTTTAAAATGAAAAAACTATTTAACTGATCTCAATTTTGCTGTTGTCAAGTGAAAATTCAGAAATCCACACTTAATAAGTTTTCTGGTTCAATTGTAATCTTTTATCTAATTTACTTGCTAATCGATGATAGAAGAAAAAATGTATCCACAAGTCTGCACGAGTACAAATTTTTCTTGTTAAAGTGTAAGCAAATATTGGATTGTTTGGTTAAGTTTTATGAAGTTTTTGCTGAAATGGCAATGAGGAGATGTCCAAATTAGCGATCGATCATCTCGGAATCCAAAACCTTAGCTATGGCAATAGTGTTTCTGTGTGATCCCAGTGTGTCCCAGGTTTGATTTCTGGCATTACTAAAAATTTTATCACTTGAATTTAAGACTTTTCTTTTCATTGATGAATGATATCCAGGGAACAGAGTGAGGCTTCTCTTTTAGAGTTGAGTTAGTTTATAAATTACGGACTGATATAACCATTTGATTCAGAAAGAGTGCATTAAAAAATCCAAAATAAATAAAAATAAACCTCATTTTGGACATAAGTATTTGTAATCCTAGAAATAATATCATAAGGAATACACTACTCTATCTCAAACACTTATTTAGCCGTTTTATCTAGATATTTAACAAGTTTGAAACACACCACAGTTTTACATTTTACTTATAAGGGCTAAAAACAATGTTGCTTATTTCTAATACATAATGACAAAAAGTTAAGTGTTTGTTGGCAATAATCAGACTATTCTCTACCCATAAAAAGTTTCACTCTAATTTGTCGGAGATCAAACATTTGGTGGATATTTTGTTATTAATCTTATTCTTATTTTTTTGCTTTTTGAAATTACTTTGAAAGTAGTACTGATAGTATTGCACTAACTGTTACTTAGGTGCTCAACGCTACTAATTCAAATATCTTATATATGTTATATTTTTAGTGACATATACAAAAGTCTGCACTGCCTCTGAAAGGAGACACAAACAAAATTAAAGTATCATACACATAAAACAATTTTTTTCGTGTGCTTTTATTGCAATTTTAGACACATTAGTTCTTATAATTTTAATGGTACATTATAAAAGGGTTAGCTTTATGATTTTTTTTTATTTTCACTAGAGGATTCATCCATAAATTGGGCAAAGTGAGAAGGGAAAAGAGATCAGTGTTAGAAGGACTAGAAAGAAACAATTTATATAGCCTACTGTAAGCTAACAAGAGGTAAATTTTATATAAACAAGAAATATCTTTGTATTCAGAAAGCTACTAATAGGCATGGGTATGATCTTCAATTCTTAAATTATATAGGTAATTAAATTAACACCTACATTGACGGCCGCATTGTCTAAGCCTACTCTCTCAATATACTAGACTGCTGATGACGGGGAGATCGTGGTTTGATCCCGGTCAGGTGTACTGAGGGTGGTTTTTCCTAACTGGTTTTCCACTCTCTCTCCACACAAATGTGGGTATGTTTCCACTAAATTCAACCTTCCTCATCCCTAACCCATTAGAGTTATTAGTACATAAGCATATAGGCTACACCAAATAGATAGTAAGGTGCAGTGCTAAAAAATAATAAAAATAACCATACATACAGGGAGAGACTTATCTCGTGTGTTTTATCAATGACAAAATAAATATATTAACATAACTAATTATAATCTTTCTGAAAAATCATGGGTGGATAAATCATAGCCTGCATTGAGTCTACAATAGATAATTCTTTTTAGATTTACAAGGTAGCCCACAATATATACCAGCTTCGTTAACTTTGCATCCTCTAGTCAGCTGCTGGCAGTGAGTCGCTGTCGGCTGACTTTGTGTTTCCCACTATCCCTTTGTTTCTTTCAATCTTAGTTCATATTATTCATTGTTTGAGATAGATGGTGACTTGTGGGAGTTTTACTAGATGGTATTGACTTGACAAGAGGGCACTCGCGAATTGTTACTTCATCATCATTATCATAAACAATACATCATCATGTTACCAGCTCCAGTTTCCAGGTGTGGTTAATGAGCGCTATCCATTTCATCCTGTTTTTGTACAGTTCACTCTCATGGATAGTATCCCAATCTTTTCCTTGTTATTTTACATCTTTCTTCACTTGCTCTATCCATTACATTCTTGCTCTAACAAATTGTCTCATCCCATTTACTCCATTTCAGAGTATTTGCCTTTCTTCTGTTGTTCATTCGTTGTAGATGTCCGTACCACTTTAGTCAAGCTCAACTAATTGTTTCTAGTACACACTAACACTATTTGCTCCGGAACCCTTACTATTGAAAACCTCATTTCAGAGGCCTGTAATCGATTGTATTCTCTATTGGTGATGGAACAGGTATCGAGGGCGTACATCAAGATATAAATGTAATATGTATTGAAACCAGCTTCTATGGCTGCATGGTCTAACACGTTACTTTCGTGTTAGACTAGAATGCCGAATACGAGATCAAGGTTTGATCTCGGTCGGTTGCACTCAGGGTGGTTTTCCATCTCTCGCTTTGTGCAAATGCAAGTGCACTTTCTATCCTTTCTAATCCTTAGCACATCAGTATAATTAGTACATAGGTATAACCTAAACGGGTAGTAAGAAGCAGTGCTAGGAAAAATGAAAGAAAAACAATATATATCTTGAAGAGTGTCAATTTAGCCCTATTCCACAGCAGGTTCTTCACTTGGCTAAAGAACGCACTGCCTTCTGGGTTTGGTTCACATTTCATTTTTTGGAGCTATTTGTTGTTATTATGTTGCCAAGGTACTTAAATTGCTAAAAATTTACTGGCTCTTAACCTTTCATGATCATCATCCTATTCATTGTAATATTTGTTTGCAAAAAGCCAATACAAATATATTCACTCATTGCTATAGAATTTTAGTAATGTGGGTGGCTTCTCCAAAAAGTAATTTTAGGGACAAGAAAATGTTGTCAAGCTATCAACTCTGTCAGGTAAACAAATTAAAAGCAAATCATTCACATTGTATAATGTAGGTACAATATATCATCTTTTGGTAGTAAGAGTTCAACCCCATTTAAAGGGCACAATTGATTTAAAATGGAAATGAAAAAAAAAAACTAAATGTGTACACTGAAATTTATATGTCAAGTTAATACAAAAACTATGAGTAATATTATTGAAGTGTTGTGTTTCTAATAGTGTTGAACCACCTCGTGGAAACTTTGATCCAACTTTTCGTGAAAGTTGAAGCTTTAATATTTACTACATGTTGTGAATGTAAATAGGTTTTGAGCTATTATTTTTTATTTAGCACTGCGTCTTACTACCCGTTCGGGTTACACGCTTAAGTATTAATTATGCTAATGGGTTAGGAATTGGGAAGGTTAAATTTAGAGGAAGTGAACTCGCATATTTTTTGGAGGGATAGTGGAAAAACATTTAGGAAAAACAATCCCCAGTTCACCTGACCAAGATTTGGACCTCGTTCTCTCCGTCCTCGGCAGTTTAGCTCAACACGAAACTAGCGTGTTAGCCAACTATGCCACAGAGGCGGGTCTTTGAGATTATTAATATGTCTCTATAAATACACTCCAAAACATTAATATCCCAATTTAGGCTGCTCAAATTGATTGTGATTGTGTACATTTTTATATTAGAATTTAATTTAATAACTATAGTGTTTTTTTTTCTTTTGTGTTAAAATGTTACTCTTTGGGTCAGTTTCATAGTTTGACTTAACATGCCTCAAGTGCGAGTCAATACTAAATACAAGACATCTACCTAAACTCGAATGGAATGGGTCAGTTCATGGTCTCGGTAGATGTTGTCAGTATTGACTTACACCTGAGGCATGCTAAGTCTGACTATGAAAGTGACCCTTTGTGTCAATTAATGATTCGGTACACAATTACATATAAAATAAACAGTTATTATTTCTCATCAAGTTTTGGTAAAACCATTAATCTTTCAATAACTTGTACCAAGCAAGTAATACTTAAATTTCATATATGAGACTTGCTTTGTCATGGGTTGCTAACATGTTCTTTAGTTCACACATGATTGCTACCTCTTAGTGCAAGATTGGCAACATTGTGTACGAATGTACCAGGATTGTGCACACAAGTGAGTGACAGAAGAGCACAAGGCAAGTTTGTCTGTGCAGCTGTTTGCTCCAGTATCTGCAAAATAAATAATCCAATATAGATAGATGAGGCAAAGGGCAGTTTCATAGTCAGATTTAGTACGCCTAAAGTGCGAGTCGATACTAAATACAGGACGACACCTATCTAGACCAAATGGAATGGCCAGTTTCGCATATGAAACTGGCCCATTCTATTCATTTCAGGTAGGTGACGTCTTGTATTTAGTATAGCGCCACACTTGAGGCGTACTCAATCTGACTATGAAACTGGCCCAAATATTAAACTCTACTAATTGTAATAAGAGCATGAGCAACTAATTTCATCACCACAGGTCTAACCATGGCCGAGAGCGCAGAGGCACTAATCTTTAAGATGGGAAGTTGTGGCAATGGACATAATTAAGTTAAAATATTAGTTTCATCACAAAACTGTTATAAATCATATCATCTCTAAATTATTTTACGAAACAACAAAGAAAGGGCTAGTAAAAAAAAAATTGGTATTGAAAAGTACAATGAGTATCATATTATGTTTCAATTTTTCAGCTTGATTTAAAAATGAAATATTTGACAAATTCCAGCCCAAGTGTATAATTGGCTTGCATTCAAATAAACTTTTTATAATTTTTATTAGTATAGAAAAGGTACCCAAACCTTTTTGTTAAGCCTCCCTCCTATTTATTTTTGCGAATTTAACCCCTCCTCTCTTTATTTTCAAAATATTTACTAAAGTTAAAATGTAATAAATAAGTTTTATTAATACAATATCAAAATAATTTTCTCCTACTTAACAAAACTCTTTCATTTCTAGCCAAGAAAATGATGATAAAATATAAACCAGAGGTGTTTTTTCTGTTTCCTCTCTGTGCAACAAAGTTTGGTTTAAAACTTTAAACACAATAAGTTAAACATTAGTAATTTGCGATATAACAGATATGTGGAACACCTAAATGTTTAGTATTTTACCCTCCCTAACATAGCTTAAGGTTATTTGACCATCAGAATTTTATTGCACAATTTTAACAAGTGTATAATCATAAACTATAAATAGTGATTCAATAATTTCAAATCATTACAGTTTACAATAATATCAATATCAATATGTATTAATACTATCAATATTTCATTGACATATTTATACTATTAATATTATAAATACTATTTCATTCTATACACCTTATATTAATGTATAGCTATACTAAATTTCAGCCCCACACATTGATTACTTTACCCTAACAATGGTACGCAAAAAGCATAAAATAGCTAATTTGACCCCTTATAACTGATGAACTGTGATGATCTGAAATCATTGAATCACTATTTATAGCTTACAATCATACAATTTTTTTTAAACAATTATTGTTAAAATTGTGCAATCAAATTTTGATGGTTGAATGACCTTAAAGTCTATCCAATAATAATTACTGTGAAGGTATTATGGCTACTAAATTTGACAAGGTTTATTCATTATAGGTAAGCACCTTAACCACTCAACCACAGTCTTCTTTCTACGGAGTCATGATGAACAAATCTTTAATAAACTGTGAATTTATTAAAAAAAATCTTGTTTGTTTTGAACTATGGTGTTGATCTATTTGTTCAAGAAGCAATGACTAGCTAAAACTAAATAAGTTTTTTAGCACCCTTCTTGAGAAGACCTTGAAAACCTGACCCCCTCCCCCTAATAGGGATGCACCCCAAATTTTGGGAATCACTGGTATGTACATAAAAAAATTATTAATATGTTTCTTAGCTTCCATATAAATCCATTAATCAATAATATATATATATATATCTACATACATAGGCCTATATAATATTCATTGTTTTTATTTAACAATAGATCAAATTCAATTTTTCTCGAGTCTAAATATAAATCTTTATTTCTTCTACAAATCCCCAATCTCAAATTAAACATAAGTGTTGAACTTTCCCACATTTATTTGATTTTGTTCTCAATAAATTGTAAATAAATGGTCTAAGGTTTGGTTCTTAGTTTTGTCTTCTAAGTATGTTGGGTTAAGCCACTACTTCTAAAATTTAATTCATAATCAAAACGGGATCTTTTAAAAAATGCTCCTTTTTAATCCCAAATATTCCTAAGTATTCAAGGTATTCAAAGATAACATGAAAAAAAAGATACCCCTTTTGTACCCTGTTGAGGACCAAATATCTGTCTCCCAAATCAGAATCAAGTGTGCCACACACAATTATGTGTGAATTAATTTACTCTATCCTTTCATATAATAGTCTAATGAGGGCAGAATTTGAAACCATTTTGTTTATTAGGTAGTTTTTTTAAAATGCTTTCTTAAGGTTGGTCCATATTTTATTAGACCATAGTGCATGTATAACTCTCAAGTAAAAGATACCGACATACCTTTGCTGTGTTGTAAGCAGACTTGTGCTCGACACGACTGACTATGCACGGGTCTAGCGATGTTACGACACTCCTCTGCAGGCGTAGGTTTCTGTTTGGCCCGGACACGCACTAGCACTCTTCTCTGTTGGTAGCCTGTTACTGGGCCGCAAGTGATGCTACATGGGCTCCATGCACCTGGGATATTATTTCAGTGTGTTTTATTGTAGTTTCGTCACTTAGAAATTAGAAACTAGTAAATGTAAATAAATGGACATTCTAACAAAACTAACTCTAATACTAATTAGTAATAGCAAAACAGTTTTCCGGATGAGGTGCTAACAAGATCAAGGACAGATCTAGACTAGTTGCCTCAGATAATCCATTCATTTTAAAATATAGATTTAATTATATAATTTGTGATTGGGTCATGTCATGGCCTATAGAGCAAAAGCTAAAATTAAAAATACTGTGTTTAATACTGCTGAAAGATTTCAAATGAAGTTTTGACAGACAGTATATAAATGGTTTGAGATTCAGTTATTTATATCTGTAAGTTTGTGTACTCAGAGTGTTAATGTTTTTTTTTATTATCCCGCGTTCTTACTAATTGTTCATGTTAATACATAAATGATTATTACTCTAATGAGGTAGGGATGAGGAAAGAAGCACTTTTGTTGGAGATAATTTACCCGCGTTTGCGTGAAAGTATAGTGGGAAACCATTTTAAGAAAAACCTACCCTCAATAGACCCATCCGGGATTCAAACCCTGATGTCCTCGTCAACAGCAGGCCAGTCTAACATGAGAATGATGCCTTAGAATGTCAATTTATTTATAGCATCATGTCTTACTACTTGTTCAGGTTTTTGCTTAGATACTAATTACACTATGGTTATATTTGTACCTGCATTTGCGTGAAGAGAGAGTGGAAAACCATTTTGAAAAAAACTCTCAGTACACTCGACCGAGATTCGAATCTAGATATCCCTGTCACTGGTAGTCTAATCTACTGCGAGAGTAGCTTGTTAGACCATGCCGTCACGAAAGCAGCTGTCATTGTTAAGCACTGATATACGAATATCTTTGATAATCCGTCACCATGAGAGCTAAATACTTGTCTGATCCAGGTTTTGATTCCTTAATCTATTGCAGTGAGGTTTTTTTTCACCCACAATATATTTCCTATTCTTCCTTTCAGGGAATGTTTCAGCTATCTTTAAAATTCATCATCCTCTTTTAGTATTTCATCTTGGTTGAGACTTTAAGTAAACATATAAAAGTGAGGAGAGGCATCTTGTAACTTTCACCTGAGTGTGTCATTGTTTGGCTGATTGACGCTACTAGCAGTTTCCAACACATTGTTCTTTTGTGGTGTGATTATCAGTCAATAATTGTTGTTATTTCAAACTCTGCGTTTCATTTTTGTGTGAAATACTATTAAGTTTGCCATTATGTTTGTGTTTAAACTCAAATATTATAATGGTAAAATAATAACAAGTCAAAATTAAGTATAATTGTTTTAGGACAGGTAGTATTATTGAAAATATTTAGATTTGGCAGATTTAATTTAATGGAGAGGTGATTATTTACTTAAAATCTTAAATTAGATAAAATACTTTATAGATGAGATTGTTTCAAACCACTGTCACCAAATTGCATGTATAACATATAACCAGTACCAGCGATTTCCCCGGGTTGCCACAGATATTGGCCCCCACAAGAAAAAAACACAAGCTCTAATTAAAATGATTGCTGCAAAGAAAGCCAGGAAAGTTTGTTTATGATGAGCGTTTATATGAAATCATTATGTAGCCTTTTTCCTTTTACCTTTGTTATTATCAAATTTGTGTAAAACAGTTTATTAACTTATATCTTCCTCAGACACGTTATGAGGTAACTTACATGGGTTTATTGGAGGCTCACACACTGCATGTTGCCCCAAGGCCCACACGTATGTAAGTCTCACACTACATATAACAATTGTAATTTCCTATTTAACATTAGGACAGGTTTTATCTTGACAAAATCTAACGGGAGTTTTAGAACCTTTCAACTCACCTGTTAGCCACCAGCTATCACAGCCAACATTACTGCTACATTTTTCTGTTTCGCTGGGCTTACTCTCGAGATCGCATGTAGCGTTTGTAGAGAAACAGTCCACAGTTCTTGTCCTCTGCCCCACCCCACACTCCATAGAACATTCCCCCCATTCTCCGATCACCCACGTTGCTGTGGAATTCTTCACACTGTCCACAAACTGTAAACACTCTTATCTTTTCTGTGGTCCTAATACTTTCATGAAGCAACACATCATTGGATTGAAATGTTTTTTCAGCATCAGACTCCATGGTGTAGTTGAAGTTGGACATTGTGAGTCCTCCAAGTCTGTTTTATCTTCTTGATTGCCAAAATATTGTTGGTCTAGGAAGGAGGCTGTTGGTTAAATAAAACAAAGTTTCTGTTTTGGGACTGGACGTAGTGTACAATGGCGGTTCTTGAGTCGATCTGCTGGTTGTTGGGGCCGTGCAAGGAGGTAGATAGGGGCAAGGCTCTTTTTCAGGAGGTTTGTCCTGTCCTTTACACTCGTTGTCAGGGAGAGCTATTTCCCGACCGCTGCTACCTTGCGAGTAGAGTACTGCACACATTACAGTACGTTTCCTTGTGATCCCATCACCACATGTTGCTGGGCAGATCTGCCACGGGCCAGTCCACCATCTGGAGTAAGAAAGGGATCACTTTAGTTTTAAAAATATAAGCAAAGTAATTTGTCATGGAAAAACATCTTGTACATTAATATATTTTGAATTTTTTTTTTACTGTCAGCGCTTTGACTTAACATAGTGTGCATACTGACATAGCTCCACATACCAAACTAAGCTTGCATTCCACTTATATTCACCTTACTTTTATCACACTAGTTTCACAATAATTACTTCATTGTAACCACTAATTTCTCTGTATTTTTTGCTCAATAAAGTAATGGGCTCCGGACCGGGTCTCCCTCTCGCTTCTCGGCACGTCCTGGAGAACCTTCCGTTCCTATCTATTCCCTCGCCTCGAGAGAGTATATAAGCGCGGGAGACCACTCCTCAGGACTCATTCGGAAAGCGGGAGCGAACCCACATTGTGTGTATTTTTAAAAATTTATTTTTACAAAATCAGGACAAAGAGTAAATATTTGTGGATAAGCAAGATGAGTTGGCAGCTCCATTTATGTGATTTGTTAAGTAAACTTTTTTTAAATTTTTATATTCAATAACAAGGTTATTAATGATTTTATGTGTATTTGTAACGTTAACTTACAGTTAGTTACAATTGGATCCATCCCGTTATAATGTTGATACGTAACTATCAAGAATTCATACCACCCGCTCAATAATTCCGACCCAAATAGAATCCCTACAATGGTACATTTCTCTGTTGTAGTCCCTGTAGGCTAATACGGAAAGATAATACGACACAGTATATTTCATACAGTACAATCTTCTGTAATAGTACACTCGTATTTGTTCTGGAACTTACCTTTGAAATCTTCTATCACTAGCCGCCACCAAAGCTGAACGACACCGTGCAGCCAATATGAAGAATGGGGCCGAGCTAACGAAAGTCTACAATCAACGCGTGGTCATTCTCCGTCTAGTCAGATTGAATCTGAGGAATGACAACATGGAGAACTCTAGAAGACAACAATCCACCCGCCCTCTGACGGATGTCAGATGAACTTCCCCAAACAACACAAACATCCAATGATCGCCGACTTGTTCTAATTTTCCGATGGAACAACCCTACAAAGTGACTACGTGACCGATGACAGCTAGCAACTGCGTGCTAGTAATTACCTCCCCTCTTTCCGTGCAACGAAAATCACTATAAAACAGGCGGACATTGTCTAAAAACTTTGACTATCTAAAATCTACGAACGAGGACGGATCATTGTCGTCTACCTGGACAATGATCGGATAAACATTCATACATCATAAATTGGAACGTAACTATGGATGTTACTTATAAAGAACTCTATTCATTTTCAACTTATAATATTTTCGTGTTAAAATCTTTATTTTGTGTTTTGCTTAATATTTAACTTTTTGCTTTATTATCTCAGTCGCATAAATGTAACTTGTATGCCGCCACTTAGGCGCGGTTGGTTAGTTGGTTAGTTTATTAGTTTAGTTTGAAATCCACCATTGGTAATTTTGTATTGAGTGAATTTAAATGTAAATTGTTAAAATGTGTGGACTTTTGTATTTTGCTATTTCACGCGACTGTAGAATTAAAATTAAGCTTGTTATTTTTTTTATATAATTTAATTTTGTTCTAAATTTCATTCTTTAGTTTTTCTAAGATATAGTTAGTCCCGGGAGATTTTGACTAGCGTCTGGAAGTCAAACTCTCGCGTTATGTTTTATGTAATTGTAAATTTTCGTATTGTAACTTGTAATTGTTTGAGGAGCCCATCAGGCATGAATATTTAATGTTTGTTTCATTTTGTGGATATCTTACTTCACTTCACTTTTGGTAGTTTAACTTCTCTTTTGATGTTATAATCTACGTAATATTGTGTCTCTTAAAGACGACTTGTAATAAATGTAAACATGGAAGGTTTACATTCTGCGCTTCACGTTATTATTTTCAGCATTATTCAGAATGATATAATGAGACCACTGTACTTTGCTTTATCTACGTTTATACTGAATAAACCATATTATTGTTATATTTTTAATTCTGCTTATATTTTCCTTTATGTCGATTATACCTTCTCCCTTTTATTTAATTGTGGTCGTTAAGTAGAAGGCACGGAGACGGTGTAACACTGCGCAACTCTGCTGTCCTTTTAATTAACTGACCTTCCTGTTTAATTAGTTAATTAATAACCTATATCATTGCTGAAAAATGTTGGAAAATTATACGGTATATTTTTGTTGTTGTTGTGAAATCATAGCCTGAGTTTAACCTTGTATCTCTTTCTGTTTCATAATGGAACACAATTTGACTACGGACGCTTCGACTGAGGGAGTAGTGACTGGCGAGCCGAGCGTGTTGTCTAAATCTGATGTTTACCGACTCAATAAAGAAAGCCTTATCTCCGAGCTTGCTAAGCGTGGACTGCAAGGTTCAACAGAAACCACCGTAGCAAGACTTCGTGCAGTTCTCGTGGGAATCCTTTCGGAGAGCGATACGTCTCGAGACCAGGCAACAGTGGGAGTGGAGAATCATCATTCAGTACCGGTGAGGGTTGGAGATCCAATTGAAATGTCACGCGCTTTGGTGAGTGATAAAATCCAAAGTAAAATTCTCGTTGATTTTGTAAGTCGAATACCACTGTGTGATGGTCTGGACAGCTCATCTCTTTTTTTATTTTTACTTGAGGTTCAAAGGATTTGTCATTTAAATATCGGTTCTGAGTCCGAGTTTATTGCATTGTGTTTGGGTAAAACTTCTGGATATTTAACTCGTTTATTTTCTGAAGGGTTAGTTAATGGGTTAAGTTGGAAACTTATTAGTCGTAAGATATTAGACTGTCTTGTCCCTACTAGAGCTAAAGATAGTTTGTGTAAGCAGTATGTACATCGCTTTCAACGTCCTGATGAGTCGTTAAGGAGTTTCATCATGGCCATTTCTGAGGCTGTTGAAGTTTTAGGGTTAGATCTTTCTGAATGTCAGATAGTAAATATTATTTTGAAGAATGTGTCGCCCTTGTCTCGACGTCATTTTGTATTTACTTCTAAACCTAGTACGATAGTTGAGTTACATGAGCTAGCTTCCCTAATTGAAGGTACTTTGTTGTCTGAAAATGAGTTTCTGGAAAATCATGCGCCTTTTATTGTTGACAATCCAGGCGTGGGTTCGAATCCTAGTTATTGTGGTAGGTCTAGGAATAATACTGCGATTTCTCAGTTGGGTGTGCAACCTGTGAAGAAGAACCATATTGGCCCGCGAGCGTTGGATAGTAAGTTTTTGTCAGGAATTCGCTGCTTTAATTGTAAACAGTTAGGACTTGTCCGGAGCAAGTGTAGTTCAGGAAACTAGTTGTGCGCCGTAAGAATCATGGGTCTTACGAGTCAAGCGCATTTCCATGCCCCCCTTCCCCCGTTGTAGTTCTTGTGCTTGTTTCTTTATGTTGTCTTGCTTTAATTAAATATCTGCCAGGCTCTCTCCCAGATGGGATAGACCCTGGTCAGTTGAATCTTTCTTATCACCCGTGTCGATCAGGTTGATGTGCCAGACAGACCCGACCGATACGCGAAGAGCTCATGTGAGCCATCTTAAACTAATACCGACGCCTTAGAATGTCGTAGTTTAATGGATAATGTTCGTAAGTTATTGTACTTACAGATTTAATTACTCCATTTTGGATTTACTTAGGTAAATGTAGGATGCCAAGAAATTTTGTTATAAGTTTATGGGGACTTGTATTTGATCTTTTTGGTATTCCTGGTTTTGGTAAGACTTGGTGTCTTGATATTATTTGACTATTGTTGAGTCATTTAATGAACGGTCAATTAACGTAATCTCATTTTGTTAATTATAATATTGACCGGGTTTATTCATACTCTTAATAATAATGTGGAATCATGCCTAATTTATAGGTATATGGGGACCTATAATTAATCTTTTGGCATCCCTTATTAATTTGAGTTTTGTTTGATGGCATTGTGCCATGGCTGTGAGCCAAATCGTGTTTAAAATTTAAATTTTGTTTACCATTAATGATATGTTATATATCAGTGGTTTGTAGATATAGTGTTTTGTTGTATATATATTGTTGGCCATGTGTATAGTTATTTACAGGTATTGAACCGTAATTGAACTTGTGGATATTATGTGTTTATAAAATAGGTGAATAGTTTATAGATTATTATGGCACGAATTTGTTGATGTTCCACTTCATGGAATTTGGATCACGAAATCAAATGTTGTTTTGATTTAATTATGACGTAACTTTCTCTATTCTATGTTTTGAGACACTCTATTCTAGATTGAGTGCTGAGAATGGACTTATATTGAATATAGTGAGATTATGGTGATCTAACATTTGAAACTCTCAAACCTTTGAATAGGAACCTTCAAAAGTGTTGAGGGGGGGGACGCTCCTCCGATACATCTATGTAGGATTTCTATAGGATTTTAGGATTTCATGAGGATAAACTTTTGTGACTTTTTAGTTGTGAACTTTATTGTGAGAACTTGAGTTTGAACGCAGAAGAAAGAAGAGATTCTTCATGTGTTCATACAGACAATTAGACATGTGGTTGCGTGTGACTTAGCGCCACTTACATCTCGACAACAGACTTGTTGTATATGAGTTTTCGTTGCGCATCCTGTTTTCCTTTCTCTCCTGGTTTCTGGTAAAGTCTACGTAGTGGTACCGACTGCTTCTCTAGATGATGGAATCTAGAGCTGAAAAAGATGGATGATCTCATGCTGTTTGGGAAGATGATGTACAAGAAGGCCACCTTGAGCCCTTTGATGTTCCGCCTTGCTGAGGACGGATGCTGCATCTTCTTATTCTCCTGGTCAAGGGGGGGAGATTTGTAACGTTAACTTACAGTTAGTTACAATTGGATCCATCCCGTTATAATGTTGATACGTAACTATCAAGAATTCATACCACCCGCTCAATAATTCCGACCCAAATAGAATCCCTACAATGGTACATTTCTCTGTTGTAGTCCCTGTAGGCTAATACGGAAAGATAATACGACACAGTATATTTCATACAGTACAATCTTCTGTAATAGTACACTCGTATTTGTTCTGGAACTTACCTTTGAAATCTTCTATCACTAGCCGCCACCAAAGCTGAACGACACCGTGCAGCCAATATGAAGAATGGGGCCGAGCTAACGAAAGTCTACAATCAACGCGTGGTCATTCTCCGTCTAGTCAGATTGAATCTGAGGAATGACAACATGGAGAACTCTAGAAGACAACAATCCACCCGCCCTCTGACGGATGTCAGATGAACTTCCCCAAACAACACAAACATCCAATGATCGCCGACTTGTTCTAATTTTCCGATGGAACAACCCTACAAAGTGACTACGTGACCGATGACAGCTAGCAACTGCGTGCTAGTAATTACCTCCCCTCTTTCCGTGCAACGAAAATCACTATAAAACAGGCGGACATTGTCTAAAAACTTTGACTATCTAAAATCTACGAACGAGGACGGATCATTGTCGTCTACCTGGACAATGATCGGATAAACATTCATACATCATAAATTGGAACGTAACTATGGATGTTACTTATAAAGAACTCTATTCATTTTCAACTTATAATATTTTCGTGTTAAAATCTTTATTTTGTGTTTTGCTTAATATTTAACTTTTTGCTTTATTATCTCAGTCGCATAAATGTAACTTGTATGCCGCCACTTAGGCGCGGTTGGTTAGTTGGTTAGTTTATTAGTTTAGTTTGAAATCCACCATTGGTAATTTTGTATTGAGTGAATTTAAATGTAAATTGTTAAAATGTGTGGACTTTTGTATTTTGCTATTTCACGCGACTGTAGAATTAAAATTAAGCTTGTTATTTTTTTTATATAATTTAATTTTGTTCTAAATTTCATTCTTTAGTTTTTCTAAGATATAGTTAGTCCCGGGAGATTTTGACTAGCGTCTGGAAGTCAAACTCTCGCGTTATGTTTTATGTAATTGTAAATTTTCGTATTGTAACTTGTAATTGTTTGAGGAGCCCATCAGGCATGAATATTTAATGTTTGTTTCATTTTGTGGATATCTTACTTCACTTCACTTTTGGTAGTTTAACTTCTCTTTTGATGTTATAATCTACGTAATATTGTGTCTCTTAAAGACGACTTGTAATAAATGTAAACATGGAAGGTTTACATTCTGCGCTTCACGTTATTATTTTCAGCATTATTCAGAATGATATAATGAGACCACTGTACTTTGCTTTATCTACGTTTATACTGAATAAACCATATTATTGTTATATTTTTAATTCTGCTTATATTTTCCTTTATGTCGATTATACCTTCTCCCTTTTATTTAATTGTGGTCGTTAAGTAGAAGGCACGGAGACGGTGTAACATATTGTAAATTAAGAAATGTATTTTCAGAAGCAGGGGGGTGAATGGGAAAACCATAGTGATGAATCACATATGGAGAAACACTCTCCAATGCACTCGGTCCAGATTGAAACCATGACCTTTCTTTTACCGACATTCTGATATATTGTGGGCTTGACGTCTTTGACTGTGTCATCATCAGTATGGCTAAAACATTCTTCAATCTCATATATTTGTTTCTCTGGTCACATGGAAACTTTCTTAACATAACTTATTTTTAGTTTTAAATGCCTTAAATTTTAATTTAAGATAAATATAGAGTTAGGATATAATAATTGCATGTGCTGCATGCTCATTAAAAAACATGGTTGGTCAATATAACCACAAAATTACATACATTACAACTGAAATTGCTTCTAATACACTATTTTACAAATCTGAATCTTCATCTTACCTACAAATTTCATACATCAAATTCGAATCTCAAACTTAATGTTTTCATTTATACTTGATTGTAAAGGGGGAAATGAATGCTCACACACCCCTATGGTTAAATTTCCTATTTTGTATAATTTCACTTACCTGGCTGGACAAGGGTGGGTATTACACACTCTCATGAGCATATCGGGCTTCCTACCCATCTCACAAAGGCTCACGTTTACCAGCCCCCCTCCACCCTTTTGGAGACACACGGGAGCAGAGGACTGAGTCCCCCCACCGCATGTGGCCGAACACGGTGACCAGTCAGAGAATGTCCACCTATATTCTGGTGGACCGGCTTGTTCTTGTCTGGGGACCGTGAACTCGTAGCGCAGACCAAAGTTGCGGTAGCGCCCATTGTAGATCAGCTGGAACAGTACATCACATATATCAGCTCTAAAATATGTACTATGTATGTTACATCTCATTTTCATTGTTTTAAAATCGCTAGTTTAAATAAATTAGCCCATTTTAATTAATTCAACATAAAATTTAATATTTTAAATATATATATAAAGCTTTATTTTCATGTGTATGTTTACCTGAAATGTGATAACCCTCCCGACAAATTCATAATCATAAGTCTAGAGTGATGTCACTTACCTAACGTGCTGTATGCGGGAAAATTGGTTGTTTTTTCTCTGGAAGAGTTTAGGGATTGATTTGTTTGAAGGATTATACAATAGATCACGTGCATGTTTGGCGCTAGTATTGCTCTTACCAATGATGTACATGATCTATTGTCTACCTCCACTTATAAATCCATCCCTAAACTCTTCTTCAGGAAAGACTAAATACATATATATGGTATTTTAAATATATATATATGTAACGGCAATGTGTGTAAACCAGGCATTTATAAAATGCCAGGCTTTCTATATAATTCCAAAGTGGTTTTTAGCAAAGTATGAAATACATTAGTTTGGCTGTTGTATTTCATACTTTTCGTAGGAAATTTATAGAATAACAATCATTATATATTACTGAGAGCATTAGTTAACCTAACTAACCTACCTATTCTAAAATAACCTAACCTGACCAACTTGAATCCTAGGAATTAGGTGAACCTGCAAGAATCGGCGCAAGACTTAATATAACTGGATAAAATAATTGATAACATATTCTAGAACTTCAAAAAGACAAGAATTTGGAAAAATAAGTATGAAACACAACAGCAAACTATTTATTTCATACTTGTCAAACCACTCTGGCATTATATAGAAAGCCTGGATTTCACACATGCTGGTAACATATATATATATATTATATTATTATTTTCTGGGGAATATTTATTTGTTACATGTTTATTTCTATAAATAAAATATTCGTCAACCTTCACTCTTTTTCTCATTTGATAAGGTAGAGATACAAATTGAGGTTTCAAAGAAGTTAGAACATGCTACACTTTTATTATTACCAAATACAGTCAGGACGATAGGAACCATTGAGAAGCAAAATAAGGGGAACGCTTGGCAGGGGAATGAAATACCATCGCCACTGATGCACATATTTAATGTCTATCTGCGCAGATGAATCCAACTATTCACTATTCCTCTTTAAGAGAAGAAACAACAATTTCTCTAGTGTATAACATTTGAGGTGGTTCAGTCAGTACAATGTGAGGCGAGAGACATTACTCTAAAATTGTAGTTTTAACTTCGTTGTGGTAGTTTCTTGTGTTTCAAGTAAACATAGATATAGCCTTGAAGCAATAGTACAAAAGTTAGTTGGGGCCATCATTAAGTTAAATATCTTTACAGAAAGTAGTTGATTTCAAGAGCGTAAAAAAAGCACCACATGAATTCTTTTTTTATTTCAATGTTTCTGAAAGCTGTGTTGATTGATACAACCTACATTGGTGGTCACAGGGTCCAAAGAATTGGTCTCACACTATATTCTGGATTGATAGTGATGTGAAGATCATGGTTCAAATATCAACCAATATACACTTCCTCTAAAACATCTCCTTTATCCCTAACAATAAATTAAGCTTTTAATGAAGATGTTGTTAACTGTAGAAGTAATAGTAATAAATTGATTAATTCATCAGAAAAAGAAAGATATAGCACAAAAACAATTGCAAGATTAATTAAATGTCCAGAGATACAAAAATAATAAAATGAATTATTGCCTTATGGCTTGGAAATGTATCATATAACAGTGTAGAAACAATGTACAATAATGTAAAGTAAGTGAAAGTGAAGGAAGCCAAACTGAAAGGATAGTTAGGTTAGGACTTGATAAGAACAAACACGCTTCTTTCTTTATTTCTTCTTAAACTAATACCACCTCCCACTTCTTCACACTTCCACAATTACGCATTGTTTGAAACTTTAGACATATTATTTTTTTCAAATAAAGAGAAACACATAAACCACAAATAAATATAATAGGGAACTACATGCTACACGCTACATGTAGATTATAAAGTATATTTGTGTGCACTTTTTCAGTGTATAGTAGATAGTAGAGGAAGCAAGGGTGAGATGGTATGCAGGGCTGTGGAGTGAGAACACCAAGCCTTCGACTCCATCTCCACTATTTTTATACTGTACAACTCTGATTACTTCATAAATGGCTAAAGTAATTAATTGGTAATAAATAATTCACTGCAGTAAAATGTTTCAATACAGATGACTTAAGAGGAAGCTTTTTTATTACTTATATCTACTTAGCATCCCTACCTCATTAGAATGAGCTGTTCATTTACCTTGTCTTGTATATTTAAAAAACAGCATTAAAGCAGGAGTATCATTTGTAAAATGTCTGAAAAGGATGTTTAAGAAAAAAAAAAAACACGGTAAAAAAATTACTCATCCAAAAGAGTTCAAAAAAATAAGGAAAATTAGCAAAAATTGACCAATATAAAGTATGTTTAGAAAATTTAAATATGTATATATCATAAAGCTTTTGCAGCATTATGGAAAATTGATATTCGGGGAAGCAAAATACAAATGTTTATGTTGTGTACTGTTTCAACTTTATGCTTGCTTTGCTGCCTATTTTATATGATATAGTTAAAAAAAAATGTAACTAGTGAAATTTCCGCATTTCTATGCAACACTTACTTACTATTACTTAACAAAACTAAAATCACTGTGTATCCATAATATACATTATATCGTTTAGTGTCAAGCCTTCTTTACTATCATTGCACTACCTTATAGCATACTCTAAGGGCCAGTTTCATATCAGATTTAGTAAAGCCTCAAGTTCGGCGCTATACTAAATACAAGACGTCACTACTGAAATTGAATGGAATGGGCCGTTATTCTATGCGAAACTGGCCCATTCCAATTTTGGTCTAGGTAGTGTTCTCCTGTATTTAGTATCGACTTCGCACTTTAGCATACTAAGTTTGACTATGAAACTGGCCTAAGGTAGATTAAATGAGTAATGGGGAAAGGGAACCTCCTTGTTTCAATCCATTATGCATTTCAAAATTATCTGATAAGTCACACCCTATCTGTACCCTTACAAGTGTATCTGTCAAATATAAATCAATTAGCCTGGAAAGTTTTTTGGGTATCCTAAACTTAACTAAAATCTAAAATAATTTGTTTCTTTTAACTAAATCATAGGCCTTTTTAAAATCTATCTATTGTATATAGATTATATGGTACCAGTATAATGTTCATTAATTTAGGTAAAATATATTTGTTTAGAAATGAGGTGGCCCAATGGCTAAATAATTTTATAATGAAATTGATAAAAATAAAGACAAAGGAAAAATAAACTAATAAGAGTAAATTTAGTGAAGAAAGCCCACCTATGGCAAGAGGAAATATTTGAGATAAATCCATTGCACAAAGGGGACATCTTCTTCCTTTCTTATGTCTTCTATAGTAGAAGTACGTCGTAATCACACACAAATTTAAACACAAATAGAGTAATGTTTCGGCATTGTTGCCTTTACCAAATACAAAATATATTTGTAAGACTTAAAAAATGCACTTACATATATAAGAATATCCTCTTTAATTGGTCCAGGAATGCGAACCTTCTCCATATCCTTCTCTCGTTCATAGAGGGCTGTACTTCCAGCGACTTGATATTCGTCTGCTAGAGTAATCTGTCTGAAACAACATGGACATGAGGTTCTGATGGGGACCTACCATTGTGATGGATAAAAGTAGCCCAGATATGTCTTACAAAACCAAAGTCCCTCAATTTAATCTCAGCTAAGACTTCATTTTTTGCTGAAATAAATGAGTGTAAAAACCAGTATCTATGTGTATCAATTAATTGCAATGTTGCATCTTATTTAACCTTATACTAATATTGAATTGAAATAATTAATTGATCAAGTTGAGTTTATTGGTAAAAATTGGTCATTTACAGTGTAGGCCACACTCAGTTTACCCTGAAAGGTTGCAAGCTTACTTTAATGAGCTACACAATGTTGTAGCTTACAAGATAGGGATGGACTTATTGTAATTGGTCAAGGTAAGACTGCTATCTCTCATAGTAAGCGGTGTGTACATGCGCCACTGTCTCATTTGAAGGACCTAATCGCTTGAATACCACTTCTATCAGAGTAAGCGGTGTGTACATGCGCTGCTGTCTCATTTGAAGGACCTAATCGCTTGAATACCACTTCTATCAGAGTAAGCGGTGTGTACATGCGCCACTGTCTCAATTGAAGGACCTAATCGCTTGAATACCACTTCTATCAGAGTAAGCGGCGTGTACATGCACCACTGTCTCATTTGAAGGACCTAATCGCTTGAATACCACTTCTATCAGAGTAAGCGGTGTGTACATGCGCTGCTGTCTCATTTGAAGGACCTAATCGCTTGAATACCACTTCTATCAGAGTAAGCGGTGTGTACATGCACCACTGTCTCATTTGAAGGACCTAATCGCTTGAATACCACTTCTATCAGAGTAAGCGGTGTGTACATGCGCTGCTGTCTCATTTGAAGGACCTAATCGCTTGAATACCACTTCTATCAGAGTAAGCGGTGTGTACATGCACCACTGTCTCATTTGAAGGACCTAATCGCTTGAATACCACTTCTATCAGAGTAAGCGGTGTGTACATGCACCACTGTCTCATTTGAAGGACCTAATCGCTTGAATACCACTTCTATCAGAGTAAGCGGTGTGTACATGAACCACTGTCTCATTTGAAGGACCTAATCTCTTAATCACCACTTCTATCAGAGTAAGCGGCGTGTACATGCACCACTGTCTCATTTGAAGGACCTAATCGCTTGAATACCACTTCTATCAGAGTAAGCGGTGTGTACATGCGCTGCTGTCTCATTTGAAGGACCTAATCGCTTGAATACCACTTCTATCAGAGTAAGCGGTGTGTACATGCGCTGCTGTCTCATTTGAAGGACCTAATCGCTTGAATACCACTTCTATCAGAGTAAGCGGTGTGTACATGCACCACTGTCTCATTTGAAGGACCTAATCTCTTAATCACCACTTCTATCAGAGTAAGCGGCGTGTACATGCACCACTGTCTCATTTGAAGGACCTAATCGCTTGAATACCACTTCTATCAGAGTAAGCGGTGTGTACATGCACCACTGTCTCATTTGAAGGACCTAATCGCTTGAATACCACTTCTATCAGAGTAAGCGGTGTGTACATGCGCTGCTGTCTCATTTGAAGGACCTAATCGCTTGAATACCACTTCTATCAGAGTAAGCGGTGTGTACATGCACCACTGTCTCATTTGAAGGACCTAATCGCTTGAATACCACTTCTATCAGAGTAAGCGGTGTGTACACGCACCACTGTCTCATTTGAAGGACCTAATCGCTTGAATACCACTTCTATCAGAGTAAGCGGTGTGTACATGAACCACTGTCTCATTTGAAGGACCTAATCTCTTAATCACCACTTCTATCAGAGTAAGCGGCGTGTACATGCACCACTGTCTCATTTGAAGGACCTAATCGCTTGAATACCACTTCTATCAGAGTAAGCGGTGTGTACATGCGCTGCTGTCTCATTTGAAGGACCTAATCGCTTGAATACCACTTCTATCAGAGTAAGCGGTGTGTACATGCGCTGCTGTCTCATTTGAAGGACCTAATCGCTTGAATACCACTTCTAT
Source organism: Timema podura (assembly GCA_033556935.1). Lineage (NCBI taxonomy): Eukaryota > Metazoa > Arthropoda > Insecta > Phasmatodea > Timematidae > Timema > Timema podura. Next base: position 52,461,230 of record JAVRXN010000002.1, on the reverse strand, counting down.
CAGAGTAAGCGGTGTGTACATGCACCACTGTCTCATTTGAAGGACCTAATCTCTTAATCACCACTTCTATCAGAGTAAGCGGCGTGTACATGCACCACTGTCTCATTTGAAGGACCTAATCGCTTGAATACCACTTCTATCAGAGTAAGCGGTGTGTACATGCACCACTGTCTCATTTGAAGGACCTAATCGCTTGAATACCACTTCTATCAGAGTAAGCGGTGTGTACATGAACCACTGTCTCATTTGAAGGACCTAATCTCTTAATCACCACTTCTATCAGAGTAAGCGGCGTGTACATGCACCACTGTCTCATTTGAAGGACCTAATCGCTTGAATACCACTTCTATCAGAGTAAGCGGTGTGTACATGCACCACTGTCTCATTTGAAGGACCTAATCGCTTGAATACCACTTCTATCAGAGTAAGCGGTGTGTACATGAACCACTGTCTCATTTGAAGGACCTAATTGCTTGAATACCACTTCTATCAGAGTAAGCGGCGTGTACATGCACCACTGTCTCATTTGAAGGACCTAATCGCTTGAATACCACTTCTATCAGAGTAAGCGGTGTGTACATGCGCTGCTGTCTCATTTGAAGGACCTAATCGCTTGAATACCACTTCTATCAGAGTAAGCGGTGTGTACATGCGCTGCTGTCTCATTTGAAGGACCTAATCGCTTGAATACCACTTCTATCAGAGTAAGCGGTGTGTACATGCACCACTGTCTCATTTGAAGGACCTAATCTCTTAATCACCACTTCTATCAGAGTAAGCGGCGTGTACATGCACCACTGTCTCATTTGAAGGACCTAATCGCTTGAATACCACTTCTATCAGAGTAAGCGGTGTGTACATGCACCACTGTCTCATTTGAAGGACCTAATCGCTTGAATACCACTTCTATCAGAGTAAGCGGTGTGTACATGAACCACTGTCTCATTTGAAGGACCTAATTGCTTAATCACCACTTAATGGCATTTTGCCCATGTTAAATATGAAAAACAAACCCAGCAGTGGTTGGATCTCTTAGTGTCTAAGGGATAAATGCAGGGTCTGGTCTTTAAGTAGATGAGGTAAACTTTCAAAAGTAAAGTGGTTCAGATCCACTTAATTTTTAAATCCAAATCTCCAATTTACTTGTGAATCCTTAATTTGAATCTTAGAAAACATGGTAAGCATTAAAGTTCAACTTTCCCACATCAATATGATCTTCTCTTCTCATTTCCAATTTTGGTCAAATCAATTATTAAGTTTTGCTATACAATATGTAAATACTAATTAAATGTTTTTCGAATCCACACTCAACTAAGTGGTACAACTTGATAATGTGTGGAATGCCAGGCCTCCACCGTGGTTCGGATCCACGTTAAACTGTAGGTCCTCTATTTCATCTCACAAATACCCTACCATTACACATTCGCATAAGTGCATATAGCCCGAACGGGTAGTAAGACGCGGTGCTAATAATAATAACTAAGTGGTAAGTTAATGGGTATGGAATCTTGTTGCTTGATGTCATTAAATTATATTGGAATAAAACATTAATAAGAAGCTTAATACATAATTCCAAAATATTTTTTTTTTGAAACACATGAATGCTTCTAAAGAATTTTAGAATATTCAAGAATTGAGGACCTTTGAAAATTTCAGATTCAAGATTTAAAAAAAATCCCTCTCCCCCAAATTTTGAATTTGTTTGTGAGAAACTACTTATTGATGGTTCAGCACCAACATTATGGAAAAAACTTAACAGCCAGACCATAGATCATTAATATAACACTTTACTGAATGTATTAATATTATAATGAATGTAATATACAAAGTATTAACATGGATTTACAAGATTGTTTTTCTATTATACCTACTATATTATTTATATATTCTCTTACGTTAATAATTTTCCCGAGATTTGGATTTGAGATTTGGGGTTCATAAGATAGTGGATTTGACACAACTCTATGGATTTCAAATCCAAAATATTTTATCAATGATGAGGAATAGAGAGATTTTAAAGAGCCTAACCCTCTATTAACAATGAAAATGATTTTACTTTTAGTACCATCATCATCATCATCATCATCATCATCATCAACAACAACAACAACAACAACAACAACAACCTGACAAGACGTGTATTAATCACAACTTGTGAATGTGAGGAATACCAGGCCTCCACCGTGGTTCGGATTCCACGTTAAACTGTAGGTCCTCCATTTAATCTCACAATCACCCTACCATTACACATTAGCATAAGTGCGTATAACCCGAACGGGTAGTAAGACGCGGAGCTAATAATAATAATAACAACAACAACAACAACAACTGTTTCCATCCTCTGGCTGGGGTTGTTTAGTAAAATGCCTCCAGCTTCGCCTATCCTTCCACCCATCTTACCCTTTTAATCAAGTCTATTCTTCTCCTTTCACTTGCATTCTTGCTGTTATCTGCTCCTCCCATCCCTTTCATAGTCTCCCTTGCGGTCTTTTCCCTACATATAGTGGTGTTTACACTATCATTGTATACTGGCGCAAGTTGTTACTGGTGTGCCAACATGAGTGTGAACCTCTATTTGCATGCAAATTGGAGAGTTTGCATGACCCATGTTCTGCTTGCATCAATATTCGAGAACTTGAATAATTTATCGTCGGTAGCTAATTGTCGCGCCAGCTGAACATGTGAGCTAGTTGTAATTGCCTGTGTGACCTCTATTGGTGCACCAGTCACAGCTTCCAGAGAACAGGTGCAGTGCACTGCTTAGAACAGTTGTGTATACATGTAGTGAACTCAGCTGTCTCGTAAGTAAATCTTTGCATGATATTCAATAATGTGTATACACCTGTACTTGCATGCCAATCCAACTGTTGAGCAGGTAAAGGTTTACACACCTGTTCTCTATAAGCTGTGATTGGCACACCAATCGAGGTTTGCGAGTGCATGTACAACTAGTGTGTCCGTTCAGTTGGATCTGAATTAACTACTGGTGCCAAATTATTCACGCACTCGAATATTCATGCGTCATGCAAACAATATAATTTGCATGCAAAGAGAGATTTACACTGTCATGTTGTCATGCCAGTAACGACTGGCACCAGTAAAACATGACAGTGTAAGCCCCACTTACATGACCATACCATCTCAGCTTTGCTTATTATAACATCTCATGTACCCCCAATGGTTTACTTTACCAATATTCAATACTTTAGATCCAATAGCAAATATATTAGCACAAACACATGTTAATTATAATAATATCATACTTGTTTATCTATTTTATTTAATCACAAACTACTGCTATGATTCAATTATTGTTTAAGATATGTGAATGTTTTACAAACCGTTTTCCATTGAGGTAAAATTTTCTAGAGAAAGGACTTCCAATTCCAATATAGTTTTTAGAATGTCCAAGTTCTTCCACCATTATATTTCTTGATCCAGAAGGAATAACCACCACTTCTTTATAACCTTAAAAACAAATTAAATACATCTTACTACACACATATCAAGGTGTATCTAAAAAAAATTACATTTAAAACAACACACACTTTTGAAACTACAATTTTACTATAATGGTGCCCTTGGGCCAACTAGCTTGTGCACACTATCATAGGATTCCAATAGAAATAGTTTAAGGTGGGAGTGTAAGGAATGTGAGTTAAGGGCAGTATATTTGCAGTTTTTATAGCAAAACTTTTTTTGGCAAAATAAATAAAGTATTTCTCCAGTAAAAAGAGAGTTTGGTTCTCTTCACATGCTGATATCAACAGTTTTTCAATATCTATCATGAGCATAGCAGTATTCAATGAGAAACATTTTAAATGAAAATAAAAAGTTATCATTAAATTACAGGACACCCTTGGCAGATATTCAAGAACTGTTAAGTTCACCTTGTGAAGAAATTTAAACTATATGTTTCTACTGGAGAAATAGTTGATTTCTTTTGACTAAAACTGCAAAAAAAAACAGCCTTTTTCTTGTATCCTCTACACTCCCACCTTAAGACCAACTATCCCCTAATCTCTCTAATTAATTTCCATTTGCCCTGACAAAGATATGAACATTAATCCTATCCACATTCGTGTTATACTTACGAGAGGGCTGATTGTTGAGGACTGGGAGGTCAAGGTTTGAATCTCAACATGGTGCACTGGGAATCGTTTAACACACATAACTTATCATTATAGTTTCACCACTTCATGTGAATATGTGTAAATTTCCTCTTAACTACCCTCTCAATTTTTATACCCTTGTAATAACTAATTAATAACCTTGCTGCTAAATGTATTAATTAAATTAACAAAAATCCACTTATATCCAATGGGATAATTTAACAGTGGTAAACAACAATCAACAATCTATTTAATAGTTGAATAAGAAGTGGGGATCGAATTGGATTAACAAATGACTGACTCACCCGAGCCTTGCTTGCGAGTGAACACGCCACTCTTAGTTTCACACTGGCTGCCGTCCCCTTGGCATATCCCGCACTGGTCCTCGGTGGAGTTGGAATCTACCACCCAGTCACAACTTACACGCTGCACAACCATATGGGAATTACACTCTCATTACCTATATACATGGTTAATTATATACTATCTTGGTATCTTGCACTCATACTGAACACTCAGATAACTCTGGCTATATGGTACTTTCCTAATACACACAAAACAGATTACATTTGGTAGAAATATGTGTTACACTACACGCTTAATGACCATACTATGGTAAACGTACACAAAGACAACATCTTTCAGAGAATACAGAAATATTCAGAACATAGCTCTATAAAGCTAGTTTCTTTACAATAGTGTGTCCTAATCAGGCATATGAAAATAAAATAACTAGGCAAAGTATACTCTAAATTTAATAGGATGAGCCTTTAAAAAAATACAAACTTTTTTTTTTGCAGCCAACATTGATATTTACTGCATTATTAGTATTATTTTATGGATATTGATAATATTTTTAAAACAAACAGCTTTAAATCACATAACCTGACAATTGAATAAGGAAAGTAAATCTAGTAACTTTTTTAGCTGTCATAAAAAATTCTATAAAAATTGGAATGTAGCCTTAATATGCAAGTCTAAATCAATGACAAAAATGAAATTCTTTTAAATAATTGTAGAACAAACCCAAAATATATTTGTTCATTCAATTTATATTTTCTTAATTCTGATATCTTTATTAAATGTCAAATTTTATAATTCCTTATCTAACCTAATATACATACTCTCTAAGCTACATGTATAAGAAAAGTTTAATTTCATCCAACTTCTTAAAGATGGTTGTGTTCTTATGCAGCCATATAAATCTGATACTGTTGGTTGAAGTTTTAAACACACTCTACAAATAAGGAACATGATTTGTTGTAGAAAAGTGTGTTAAAACATATAGCTCATTTTAATTTTCAAGAATAATTTTGGTTTATCGTTTATTAATTGTGATAAAAAGTGGTTATACTTTCAAAAACACAGAATGTATGAGATAAATATTTAGTGTCATTTGATAATTTACCTTACAAATTCCTTTGATGCACATGTCATTGGTGCCAACATTACAAGGTGTCCCATCGTCTACAGAATCTCCAAAAGGTACAATCATACTATCATCAGAATCCGCACAATATAGCTCGCATGGTTCCGCTAAAATTTAAATCAAATGTTAGCTGCTAGCATGGATTTGGATCCAATTAGATATTTACCAAATTCATTTAAATTAAATACCTATGTTTTGTGTATTAAAATGTAATTGAAATGCCACTACTAATCTTCATAGAGACCAACTTATTCATATTCTGACAAAACCCTCAAATATAGTTTGAGTCATTCACCTTGATCAAAGTAAGGCATCCATTTGTACTTCCTTCCATGGAACTCTTTATCATTGTACCTAGAGCATTGCACTGCTCTGAAACTGGGAGATTCTTCGGAACATTTCTGCAACATTTATCATTGATAAACACGTTCTATAAAAATGTCACCAACTCAATCGTAACAATACGTGCTTAAGTACTTGGTTACTCACTTTTTAAGAGATTTACCCGCCTCGGTGGCGTAGTTGGCTAACGCGCTAGTCGTGTTGAGCTCGATCGCCGAGGACGGGGAGATCGAGGTTCGAATCTCGGTCGGGTGAACTGGGGGTGGTTTTTCCTAAATGGTTTTCCACTCTCCCTCCACGCAAATGCGGGTTCACTTCCTCTAAATTCAACCCTCCCAATTCCTAATTCATTAGCGTAATTAGTACTTAAGCGTATAACCCGAATGGGTAGTAAGACGCGGTGTTAAATATTATTATTATTATTATTAAGAGATTTAATCTTGAACCCTTAATGTTCGGTATACAATAGGGCCCCTGTATTAGCTGATTTAGTATCCATGGTTTACCGCTGGCCAATTTTATTTATTTTTAATTAAATAAAAAAATGGTGTATACGTTTCCAACCATGCGCAAAGGAAGAACCGGCCATACTATCAGCAGCATAAACGTGCCTACTATGGGCATTGGGCTTTCATATCACCGTCATCATTATCATCATCATCAGTGATCGTTGCAACAAGAAAAATATAGAATAGTAAGTTCACTGTAGTGTACAATACACGTTATTATTACTTTATTTAATATTGGTAATGTCTTACTGTGAATGATTTATCAATTAAACTTTACCGTATTTATGTATGCTACATGAATATCACGTTATATATTATTATTATTATTATTAGCACCGCGTCTTACTACCCGTTCGGGTTATACGCACTTACGCTAATGTGCAATGGTAGGGTGATTGTGAGATGAAATGGAGGTCCTACAGTTTAACGTGGAATCCGAACCACGGTGGAGGCCTGGCATTCCTCACATTCACAAGTTGTGATTAATACACGTCTTGTCAGAGGTGAAGGAAGGGTTTGGTAATCAGATAAATCTGTGCCGGGACCGAGGATTGAACCCCGGACCCTCAGTACCACGTTATATAATAGTTCGGTATTATCCGTGGTTTCACGTAACCGTCTTGGATCTAGGAACGTATTACCCTTGGATATGGGGGACCTACTGTATTTAAAGGTGAATGAGGGACAGACAGAAAGAATAAAACATTAAAGTATTTCAAAGTTTGCTATAATCTAGAATCATGGGTACTGCCAACATTACAAACATCCCCAAATTAATGATGATGATTATTATTATAATTGTGATGGTGATGATGATGATGATGAGTTTTATATGACTTCTAGGGTGACCTGGTGGTCTAGGGGTAAGGTGTCAGACTTCGGTGCTGGAGATCCGGGGTTCAATCCTCGGTCCCGGCACAGATTTATCTGATTGCCAAACCCTTCCTTCACCTCTGACAAGACGTGTATTAATCACAACTTGTGAATGTGAGGAATGCTAGGCCTCCACCGTGGTTCGGATTCCATGTTAAACTGTAGGTCCTTCATTTCATCTCACAATCACTCTACCATTACACATTAGCGTAAGTGCGTATAACCCGAAGGGGTAGTAAGACGCGGTGCTAATAATAATAATAATAATAATAATAATAATAATAATATATGACTTCTAAGTATGGTAAAGACTGGCAAGATGCGTAGGCTGAGTTGGGGTGGCCATGTGGCGCATATGGGTGATGGGGTGATAGGAGTGTACACAACATTTTAGTTGGGAAAACTGTTAAATAGACCCCTTCATAGGGCTATATGTCGATGGGAGGATAATGTAATAATATATTTGAAGGGGGTCGAGTGTTTGGTTAGGGATTAATAAATATGTTTCAGGATAGGGTTGAATGCTGATCTTACGCTCTGGTGGGCATGAGCTTTCGAGTTCTTTAAGGCCAGAGAGCTAGGTATACATAGTAAGATCAACCTAAATGTAATGAATGCTAGAGTTGATATAGTTGTTGGTAGCATACATCATGTGAAAGCTCATTAGAAGCCCAATACCACATTTTACAACCCAGCGCTCTCACCTCTGTATTGCACACCTTATACCGCCTCCTCTCCCCTACACAGAATCTTCCTCCAAACGCGGGCACAGGATGGTCACAATGCCGCTCTGCTATGGACACCCCCGCCCCGCATGACCTTGAACACTCGGTCCAAGGACCCCAATTGCTCCAACCACCGTGGATTGGTTCAGGCTTCTCCCCGATAGTCACACACTTCTGGTCCAAGCACCACTGGAAGAAATGGGTTCTACGTCAACACAAATATTGAGTGAGCAAGTTAATAGAAGTCACTCCTAGGCTAAGATAACTGTTCCTAACCTAGTTTCAGAGCCATTTTCATGAATAAACCTAGGCTCCTACCAATGTTTTCAGTTTAGAAGGGGCTGGGGCCTAAATGAACTCGTGGGGCTCTCAGAAATAAAGTTGGGCCCCCTTTAAAATCCATAGTGTCTAATATGGTGTCCCTAACACAAGTGCAAGGTAATTGGTTTGGAAACTGCGTTGATTTATAATAAAGGATCAGTGGGTGGCCTCAAGTAGAAATCTTCGTCACCCATCTCAATGTTTAGGGGAGCTGACAGCCCCAAAGTGCCCCATCCCCCACCTATACCCATATGGGTGCTATGGTAATTTGTTGGACCTGTAGTGAATAAATATGACACTGTGTCAATTTTCTCTCAGCAACATGAAACTCAATTATTGATTGGATACACCTCCCTCCCTGACTCCCCTTGTCCCACATCCTCACATAAACATGTTGATAAAAACCTATCGCTGATATACATATGGTAAACAACTCACTGGCCTCCAGGTGATCAGCTGTATTTGCATCAAAGTATTGTCAAATAAAATACACACTACTAATGAGTGGAGCACTTTACTTTTCCCGTGCACCACCATGGGTTACTACCCAGCTGGGCTACCTGGATATTTACGCTAATGGGGTAGGGATGAAGAAAGTAGAGTTTATGTAAAGTGTGGCTAGATTTTCATGAAGAAGGGGGGAGGGGTTGAACAAGTTAGGAAAAAACCACCTTAGTACATCTGGCCAGAATTCATAGACCTTGTCACCAGCCAACCAGAAAATATTTGATTGGCGTCCTTGTCCTCATGCTCATAAGTGCAGATAAGGAGAACATTTATTTTAACATATTGTGTCGTGATTGTATAGTGTTCATGTTATTTCCATCAAAATTAACGAATATATTAAATTTAATCAATTATTATTTAGTGGATCAAACATAAGGTAAAATGTTAAACTTGTGTTTATGAATGGATCTACTTACTCAAGATGACTTTACACTATATGTCACTTGTATTTATATCAATTTACAAGCCCGATTCTGACTATACTGGTTAGAAATTACAGTGACCAAAAATTTTGCTCAAATTCTAAATGAACTTTATTTGTTAAAATAAACAATAACAGCTGAAGGTCATCTTCAACACATTGCATTCATTAGGAACATGGTGTTGGTGAGGTTGATACCAATCCTGAATTTTGTGGTATTGTCTTATATTGCACGTTTGCAGTTAAAAGGAGCAAGAAATACAACACATTTCGTATTTTACCCAACAATCCTAGCTCATGTATTTATTATTTCATTTTAACATATTTCTCAAAAATGATCTATTAGTTTTGCACATAGGTCTGCTTTTGGTGACATTGTCATCAAGCCATTGACATGCAAGAGGTTATGCGACTATAATGTAGAATAGCCTATATATTAATGTTTCAAAAAATTAAAATTAGTTTGATCTAGATATCATTTATTAAATACCTACACTTGATATATTAACAACAATAATTACTTTATTTTCTTCTTCTATTGGCCATAATAAACCTAGAAATAAATTCTTAAGACATCCAATATTAAAAAAAAAAATTAGGGCAGACTCCTTTAAATTATGATACACCATTTTGGTTGGTATTCAGGATAGTTGAATCGAAACCCTGACAGGTCTATGGTAAACTCACCATGTGTTTGCCACAGTAGGTCCCTGGTGCAGCTGGTCTCAACATGGTGGTGCACATTCCATCCACCACACACCACAATCGTGAACATATCTGTACACACAAACATTCCCATACCATCACTGATCCTCAGAAGATAAATAAATACTGCTCTGATTTATAAATATCTCAATTTAAGTTGAAAGTTTTTCAAGAATAATGTTAAAGTACAGCAAAAATTACAAGGGTCACAAATCACATTGGAATATCTTAATAATTTGGTATTCACTTCCTCTAGTATGGCTGCCATGATGTCAGATGTTTAGAAATTGTTTTTAAAACATACTTTTAATTTCTCTTTTCTAATCCTTTGTTGATTTCACATTCATTTTCAAAGATATAATTTTAGTTTTGTTGTTGATAGGCTCACAAATAAATGTAATTTCTCTTCGACTTCAAGTCAGAAATTCGTTTGATTAAATTTGGAATAGATTTAATTGGGAAATTTTTTTCCCATTATAATACTTTTTTTGTCAATCAATTTTAAAATAATCTCACTTCTATCAAGTTAAATTTCTACAGAAAATATTAATGACAAAATAGCGCTTTGTTATATTAAAAATATTTAGATAAAAAATTAGTTTTGTAAAATATATAATATCCAAAAGGGTTGCACATTTTTAGTTTTTGTAAAGTAAAATTTTAATAAACTTCTTCAGGTCTTTGAAAATATTCTAACATTTTTTAATATCAAAATTTCACTAAATCTCTTATCAGTTTGCTGTGAAAATTAAAAACCTATTTTAAGTAATGTGGCTTTTTAAATTAAAGTGTATCAAACTCATAGAGGTTATTTTAGGAAAAACCTGATATATTATCACTTTTTATTTATTTGATTAATTCACTATCAATATTTGGGTGTCTAATATTTAAATTACTTTCAACTAAATTCTTAGGACCCTTAATTTTTTATTCATGGCGTCTTATACCTCTCCAGGATGTAAGCATTTTGATGGGGAGCAGGAAGATAGACTTTAGAGTAAATATACCCGCATTTTCGGGGAAGGAGAGTGGTAAAAACTTGAGAGTAAAACATACTCAGTACACCTAACAGGGATTTGAGCCCTGACCTCCCTATTACCAGCAAACCATACTAGATAAGCCTGTTGTTTAATCCATTGGCTGATTGTGTGTCAGCACGGTAGAGTAAGATGAAATAAACTATTCAACCAATAGTAAAGTGTTGTGGTACCTCTACAGGAGGAGAGCACACGGAAGTATCCTGAGTGCCAAACTGAAGTCTGCACTGATGTTCAGCGTTATACATGGCCCCTGGTGGCAGGTCTGGGTAGTTATAGTCGGACGATGGTTCATCCTCCAGACAATTCCCCAGACCTTGGCTACACATACAATCAAACACGTCATTAAGAGCCTGTACCACCCCCCAGATGGGTAATACAGTTCGAACCAGGTGTCACATCATGGTAAGGCTGTATATAGTTTTCTTAGAAAACAATGGAACTGGGAGCAGTGGAATAATTGTACTATATTTAAATATACAACAAAATGGAAAGATAACTACGTATTTTAAAATGAAATTGTTCCGTTAATCCCGATTTCATTATTGTTCAAGTGAAGAATGCAGAAAATTAGCCTTCACTGTGATTTTTGGAAGTAATTTAATGAAACTATCTACAAAAAAAAAAAAAAATTGCTTGCATTTCCATAATGACTTGTTTTAAGAAATCTCCCAATGGTAAAATTTAAATTTTAGCAAAGTACACCTGCACAACAATAGTTGCTTTGCACTAGACAATTTAACAGAGGTGTTTTAGTTACTGCAATTACCTTTTATCAACACGACTCTGTGTAGAACATGAAAAGGAAATTATTTGACTGATTAGTGTGAAATTGTCAGTGTGATTGTGCTTCACAGAAGTATGTATGTATGTAAACTTACATTTCATGGCTCCACTATGGTACAACCTAGAGGTATGGTGTAATCCATCAAGTTAAGATTGACGACCTGGGTGGATAGCTAAGGGCAGTATATATAAACGAGATTCAGATGTCAGTTGATCTCCCATTCAACCTGAACTGCTTGATATTCGTGTACTGGGAGATTGATTGAATCTTAATATATCCTTATACCTAGAGCCATTAGTCCCTTGTCCAGCTATTTGTGTTGGGTAGATGGACTAAGCAGTTGTCAGGGTGCTAGTCATCTCCATGAGGTTCTTAATGGACAATATATTGTAAGTCACGCTAGTAATTGTACCTGATTATCCAATCAGCTATAAATCACACTGATATGCTACGTTTGTTCCAACTCTGAGCACCAGATGTACCCCTGATTGTGGCATCGTGTGGTTAATCCCTTTATAAGTCACAGGCCAGGGAGTTTTTATTTTTTTCTAGTACCACGTCTTGCTACCCGTTTGGGTTATACGCCTATGTACTAATTACACTAATTTGTTAGAAATTATAAAGGTTTAATTTAGAGGAAATGCACCCACATTTGCGTGGAGGGAGAGTGGAAAAAGTTTAGGGAAAACCATCCTCATTGCACCCGACAAGGATCAAACCCTGATCTCGCCGTCAAGGCAAGGAAGCTAAGCTACGTTCTGATGAGCAACAATTTAAGAGAGAAGAAAAAAACACCAGTGACTGGTATCTCTATATCCTACACTAGACTTCAGGCAAACCGTTTCATAAAACTAGTGGTACTGTAGATGTGGATTGTGGAAGCAGTGCTTTGTTATCTTTACTCGTCATGGTAGGAACCAACCTTGATGTTCAGTATCACAATGTGTGACTGGTTCTGGTCGAGGAATGGGATGAAGGCATGTCGATGGGTAGAAAATATGATATGGTCGAGTTATATTATTTATCTAAAATATAGTAATGCTTTTTCTTATACGAAAACGGCAAATAAACAAGACGATACGGTTACACCTCCAAATTGAAAAGAAGTTTTCTTTATACTCAAGAGCCATGTTCATATCGTTACAAAGTAACCGTATGGAGTTACTTACTCATAGGAAATGTGTGATGTCTCGTCTGCTACAGCTGGACCAAGCCACTCCCACAGTATCCGCCTCGAAACTTGGGGTCATCACGTGGAGCGTGGGGCCCATCCTCCGGTTACACCCGATCTTCTCCGTGTCGTGATACATGCCAAAACTAAGAAGGGGGTAAAACATGCCAAAGTTAATAATACAATTTATTGAAAATATTTTTTTTTTGTTATGTGGCGTTTACAAAACTCATTCAAATATAGGTCTATGTTTAAATATTACACCTGGATATGAAGATAGGAACGACCATTGGATATTTGTACCCCCTACCCCTTCCAAAGGACCCGTTTGGACCAATATATACAGGACATTTGGTGCAGTCTTAGTAAGTAAATGGTCTTGAGGATTAACTGAGATAGAACATATGGGCTAAGGATAAACAGAATTCTTCCCTTAATTTATGGAAACCTAACCAAACATTATCTAAGCTCATATAATCTAACTAACCTAACCTAACCTAACCTAACCTAACCTAACCTAACCTAACCTAACTAACCATCAAGTGTTGTGAATATAAACTAGCATTACCTAATCTAACCTAGCCATTAGGCGATATCTTTTAATTTTGAGGACCTATCCTAACCATCAGGCGATTTCATTCCTGTTTCGCTACCATAAACTAGCCTAACCTAAAGTAGCTATCATGCGATTGAACAGACACTGGGTATAGAAAGGCAAGTCTGAAGTAAACACACAAGGTAGGACTAATACGTATTTCCCGAACTGCACCAAACGTCCTATGACGAACTTGGTTCAGACGGCTCGTGTATTTCAGCTAGGACAGTCACAGATTGCACCAAACGTCCCACGCGCAATCGTGACTGCGTTAAACTAAAGTTCAAAGGTTCGATCTAAGCTAAGAAGACTATACTAGGAGAAGATTGCCATCCTTAAGTGCTAATATTATACAATGACTAATGACTATGCTAAGAAGGGACATCTGAAAGGACTTTTTCCAAACACAATCCTACAATATTGTAGAATTCTGGTAAAAATAAAGGCCTTTCTGACAAGTAATTTCTTTGAAAATTTGTGTATAGTTTTCAGAAACTTAATTCACTCAAATCAAGTGAACATGGCGAGGAGAATTCATTTTAATTAAATAAAACTACTCTTCTAGAAAGGGGATGAGAAACCACAGAAAGGGGTATGAAAATACTCGATACAGCTGGTAATTTAACTCCGGCCGCGTGGGTCAAAGTTCACGCCACTATCTCTGTTGCAAACAGTTACAATATTGACTAAATTATATTAAACAAATGTATACAAATTGCATTTTAACAAGGAATGGGCCCCTAGAATTTTATAATTCATAAGGATATTAGATACTCTAGGAATCAACACAATTTTAGATTAAATATGGATTTATTTTTCTTCCAAATTTTGAGATTAATTAATTTTGTAGAGCAATAATGATGCTTACTAGTGGCTTATCCCAACATAATTAAAGTACAAACTCAACATCCAGCCTCCAGAACATTAATTTACCCCTTAATGTGAAGAAAATCAGAGTTGGAAAAAAAATTCATACCATTGTGGGAAATTCAAACACTTAAAACCCTAGTCTTATTAGGTTTTATAAGATTTGAATACAATTTTGAAATTTGGGGAGTTTTGTGGAACGAAAATTAAGGTTTGAGAAAAAGTGGATTCAGAGCATCTTCAACTCTCATGGAGATGTTGTGAAATTAATTTATGAAAATGCTATTAACATATAGGTGAGTTTTACAAAACACAACGTGATCATTAGGCTTTAGAGTACTCGTAATAATTATTTTATCCATTTACTTGAGGTATTTAACGTGCACTATCTAAATCTACTGATTATATCAGCACACTAGAATGTTTGTAAGCGAGATAGAAATGTACTACTAATTTTGCCAGTAGGTATGATCACAAGACAATATTTAAAAAAAAACCTTATGAGTACGGCAGATGAATACACTAAATACAAAGGTTAAAAAAATTATTAAAAATTTAAAATAATTATATCTTAATATGAGGCAATTACTAAATAAGCTACTCTCTAAGAGCAAGGCGGAAATGGCGTTTAAAAATATTCTCCTGGTTTATGGAGTAAACAAATATCTCCTTCCACACTATCGTGTAACAAGTAACAAAGGTGACCTTTAAAATCAAGACGCCAGATGAATAGGGCCAAACCTATGACATTCAACCAGAATATTATAAGCACTAAAGCCTAGGTCACATGAAGCTAGTTAAACTAGCGGCGAGTACAGTATTAGCTGATTTGATATACACTTCCTGGCTACGAACCTAGGGGCCCCGGGTTCGATTCCCTGCTGGTGATTTGAATATTTTTCTCTTAGGGGGGAACTATCCCAACGGCCACCGAGGGTTCGTAAATTAGGCTTAAGTTAAATAAAAAACTTCAACTGGCTCTACAACTTTGTATTCACTATCATCAATTTATCTCATTACGGGTAAGACGTCACTCTCGTGTTAGACTGGCCTGCTGATGACGGTGATATCAGGGTTAGAATCATGCTCCGGTCAACTAAGGGTAGTTTTTCCTAAATAGTTTCCCTCTCTCCTTCCAGGCAAATGCGGGTAGATTGCTTCTAAAATGCTTTCTTCCACATCCCCACCCCATTAGAATAATAATTACCACATGTGTTCATTGAACACATATAGTTTGTTGGGACCAAAAGTAATACAAAATCCCTATACTCTTACATCCGGAAAATTATGCTAATACAATTAAATTGTTTTTAAAGTTCATCATACAGCGCCGGGAAAGAAACTGTTCAAACATGCGTGTACAACAGATTGCATAGAAGTTAGGCGTGCGGCACCACACACCTTGACATCTTGGAGCAAGGCAGCAGAACATAACCACAATAATTAATAATAAACAACACACCAGTCCATCTAGAAATGTAAATACGTTCCGAGGCTCATCATTAACTATCTTACATCACAGGAAGTGCCGCGCGCCGAATTCCTATGCAACTTGTTATACA
The DNA here is from genome assembly GCA_033556935.1 of Timema podura. Lineage (NCBI taxonomy): Eukaryota > Metazoa > Arthropoda > Insecta > Phasmatodea > Timematidae > Timema > Timema podura. Next base: position 52,445,267 of record JAVRXN010000002.1, on the reverse strand, counting down.
CGCATGCTTGACAGCTTTGCTCTGCCGGCGTTGTACGCCTAAACTTTGAACACAATTTAATGGTATTAGCAAAGTTTTCTGGATATAAGTGGATAGGAATCTTGTATTAATCCTGGGTCAAACAAGCTATAGGTGCAGTTTGGTTTATGAGTTTCCGAACACTCTGTATATACATACGTACAAACAACTCAAATCCAAATACTTCCATTATCATAAACATATGTACGGTATTTAAAGATATTAAAACGATGTTCTTGGTGTCCACTCACTTGTGTCCCATCTCGTGGGTAATGGTGTGCGCAAGGGTTATGCCGTTATCCTCGTTGACGTTGCAGCTCCTCTCCTGATGGCACATCCCTGCGACGTGAGCCACCCCCAGGGTGCTGCAAGGGGAGTTCTGGTGGGCGCAGATGTCCTCCCTCTCAGAACAAACACACACACACACGCTCACTACATACATCGTGACAACATTACACAACACTCATTACACTCCAACGTAGTTCAAGAGGAGGTGCACGGATTCCACATTCATTGATGTGCATGTCGAGTTCAACTGCGGAAATTTCTGTTACAAACCTCATGGAAGTTTATATTTTCTGAAATAATAGAGTGAGCTATACATACATACATACATATGTACAACGTTTTATCTAGATCAGGGGTTTCCAACTGGCGGCCCGCGGGCCACATGCGGCCCGCGAGACCACTTTTTGCGGCCCGCGCAATCATTTTAAGAATTTTTTTTAAATCTCAAGAGAAGTTATGAAAAATATTTCATAGCTTGTTCAAAAGATGTATTAATATTCATACGGCAAAAATGATCAAACGAAGTTGATAAATAATTAATAGTCAGCCGTTCTACAAGTTACGACTGCATCGCAAGCCCAGCAAGGCTTGCTGGCTACTCCTCCCGTCTCCACTCACGCTCAATCGCGCTTGCTTGACATGTAGTGAACTTTCACAAGTTACTGTCCATTTTGAAGGCTTTGTTTTGTGTTGAGTGTGAAGTGTACCGCTGCTTGAGTCTTTTACGTGTACAAAAAATGAGCGGAAACTCAAAGAAACGCAAAATTGAAAATGAAAACAGAATTTACAAGAAAAGCTGGGAGAGTGACTATTTAATTACTAACAACAGTGGGAAGCTTCAATGTTTGGTATGCATGAAAATTGTGTCTGTACCGAAGGAGAACAATGTTAAATGACACTACTCAACAATGCATGAGAACAAGTATGCAACATATAAGGAAGAAGCTCGACACGCACTGGTCGCAGACTTCAAAAATAAATTAAAACAGCAAACAGGTATGTTTAGTAAAGTCTTACAAAATCAGTCATCTTCTCTGTACGCCTCCTACGCAGTGTCGCTTGAACTTGCAAAGGCAAAAAAAACTTTCACTGAAGACAGTCTTGTTAAAAAGTGTGCTATGGAAATGGCAAAGGCTTTTGGAGATGCTAAAATAGCTGAGAAATTTGAATCAATGCCACTTTCCAACCAAACTGTACAGAGAAGGGTCATTGATATGGGAGAACAAGTAGAAAAATCTCTGATTTGATTGGTTAAAGAAAGCATGCATTTCTCGCTATGCCTTGATGAAAGCACTGACCAGTCAGATGTCAGTCAGCTATTAATATTTGTGCGCTCCACCTTCGAAGATTTCAGCAGTAAAGAGGAGCTATTTGATGTGTGCTCTCTTCAAGGAACAACAAAAGGGAGGGACATTTATGATTCTGCTAAAAAACTATCGACATAGTTGGAGGCTTCAGTAAATGTTCAGCCATTGTGACAGATGGAGCGCCAGCAATGACAGGGAGAAGACAGGTCTGATGGGATTGCTAAAAGAAAATGGCGTAACGTGTCCTATGATCCACTGTCTTATTCACCAGGGAGTGTTATGTGGGAAATCAATGAAGAAACTTGAAGTTTTTAAATTTGTGGTTAAAATTATTAATATCTTAAGAGGGGGAAATCGAACCCTTTTGCATAGACAACTAAAGCAGTTTTTCCTGTAAATTAAGGCAGAATATGGAGACGAGACTTGCTGCTCTACAACCATGTAAGATGGCTGAGTGCAGGAAAGTGCCTTGAAAGTTTTTTGCTATTCGCAAGGAAATCCCTGAATTCCTTAATAAATTTGTCTCGTCTGATACCACTGAACTAGAAGAAGAAATTCAAAGCCCAGAATTTTTAAAGCAGTTAGCTTTCCTAACAGACATGACAAATCACCTTAACACCTTCAACCTGAGTCTACAAGGAAGAAACCAGGTCGTATCAGATATGGTGGGAATTGTAAATGGATTTCGAAACAAGTTAAACTTTTTCATACGTGCTTTGGAAAACAATGAATTGACATATTTCCCTTGCTGTCTACAATTAGCGGCGGAGAAATACCAGGAAACTATAGATTTTTCAGATCTCAGTTCACACATTCAAGAAATCGTTGAGGAATTCAACACACGATTCAAGGAAACTGAAACATTGAAAAGCAGTGTCCAGCTTTACATGAATCCTATTGGTGCTACAATCGAGGAACAAGAACCACACCTACAACTTGAGCTATGCGATCTACAAACCGATACGTTCCTACAGACCAGAAAAGAAAAGGGATCACATTTTTTTAAACTGTTATCCAGCAAAAAATACCCAAACTTAAGACAATTTGGACTTAAAAATGACTTCAATGTTTGGGAGCACGTACATATGTAAAAGTATTTTTTCTTCTATGAAATTCATTAAAAATCAGTACAGAAATCAACTTGCAGATTCTTCCTTGCTGCATCTTTTGAAATTAGCAACAACAGAGCTGGAGGTGGACATTCGTTTATTGATAGATGCAGCTGATCGGCCACAGTACTCCCACTAAATTGCCCTTTTTTAAGTTTTGTTTTGACTACATTATTAATTTCAGTTTAACTTTGGGTTAGTTTTTTTTTTTTTGCCATTTGTAAAATATGAAGTCAAATAAACTGACATTCTTGCTCTTCTTCAAAATTCAATTGTTTTGGGTATAATAGTTTTTGTTTATTTTTAATTTCACTCTTTTATGCAATTGTAAAATAGTGTTTTAAGCAATTAAAATGATTAAACCTTTGTTTCAATTAAACTATGCGTATTATTTCATACTGGTACTCTGTTCTATTTGCAGAATTATACGAAAATTGGCCTATTATTAAAGTGCGGCCCGCAAACATGCCTAAGGTTTCCACTGTGGCCCTCGAGCACTTACAAGTTGGAAACCCCTGATCTAGATTGAACTTCAGCTTGAATTCAAACAAGTATACAATGTTATTTGTCATGTCAAACGCTCCCAAAATGCTCATTTTAAAAATATTTCAAGTTTTTGAAAATTAAGTCATAATTAAATTACGCTTAAATAAAATTTTACCCCAAAAACCAGTATAAGCCCACAGTGTTATTTGTCATACTAAACATTTCCAAGATTTAAATTTTAAACAAAATCGTCAGAGCCATTTTCAGTAAATTACCCTTCAACGAATTTTTGCCCAAAGACCAATGATGCAATACTATTTGTATTAAGAAACAAATCCTAGATATGCATTTTAAGCAAAATCGCTAGCGCCATTTTCGAATTTTCAAATATTTACCATCAGTAAACTACCCATCAACAAATCTTTGCCCCAAAAACTAATGATACCGTGCTATCTGCCCTGGGAAACAAATACTAGATGTGCATTTTAAACAAAATCGCTAAAACCATTTGCGAAATAGTTAGAATTTTCAAATATTTCCCATCAGTAACTTTCATCGAATTTTTGCCCCAAAACCAATGATACAGTGGTATTTGTCATGGACAAAAAGTACCTAGTATGCATTTTTAAACAAGATCATTATAGCCATTTTAGAAAAATTTGAAACTCAACAAAAAATCACACACAGTTAACTACCTTTAATTTAAGGAGTAGGATCAAAACCAAAAATACCTACTAGAAATTTGGCCTATGTATTTCTCCGTTGGTCTCTACGGTACATGTATGTACAAAAACATTCTGCAGATGGAAAATTGCGATAAATCAAGCCCAATATTTTTGTATTCACTTGGTGTATTATTATCAAAAGGGACTCTTGAAATTTATCCCAATCAGATAGTCAGAAAGAGTAATTTTTCTAATATAAACATAGTTTAATTTTCTTCACATGGTAATATCAACAGTTCTTTAATATTTTTCAAAAGTGTTCTAGAATATAATGAAGTTTTTTATCTTCATTTAAAATTTTTACTATATTTTACTGGAGCAATGTTTTATTCATTTCGCTGAAATAAATAATCTTTTAATTAATTTTGATATTTTCTCTTAGTGACTGAATTGTTTAAATATTTTGATTAGTTAATTTGCGCCTGATTCATTCTATTTTATTTTATTTTACTACGTTTGGGTATCAATTTACCTTGTAATTAATTAATTGTCTGGCTTTGTTAAGTAACTATAAAAATTCGTATACGATTCAATTGTGCTAAATTATTAGCGTTTAAATAACCCAATGTAAATCTTTTTTACATTTTATGGTGCATGCTTATGTTCTTTATTAAATTTGTTCCCTCATTTAGTCGTAGTATTGACAGTAATGAACTAACTAATATCAAAATAATAATTGATAAAACAAGATCAATATTCTATTTTTTAATCGGTGATGATGAAGTCATAGATATAATATTAAAACTAAAAAAAAAACCCACACTCTTTAGGCACAGATATATGTGAATATAAACAAATCGATTGTAATTGGAACGATCCCAACATGATTAGAATTAGTCAACATGATACCAAAATAAAAGACAGGAAAAGATAAATAAATTAATAGAAGCTCAATCAAACCAATATTGTCTCTCTATAGTAGCTATTAAATAAAATTATATACTACTGCGCCAAAGACTTTTCAAGAAATTTGTTTTGGGGATTTGAACCTATCCCATAAGTATTAGTATGGTACAGTTAAGGGTTATATTTCCTAAGACCTCGTTGGAAAGAAGGAGTAAACTACTAAAAGGAAAAACCTCATCAATGAATATAATTATCTCTCTATAGTATAAAACTAAAAGTAGATCTGTTCAGAAATGAAAACCCATTTCCTAATTAGATGTAAAACTGATTTTGACAGGAAGGTAGAATGAATGCTCCATACTCCTAGAAAAATCTAAAAACAGTATATTTACAAATGGGTTGAGGGAGGAGGGGCTTGAAAAGTAATTATTAAATATATAAATATTTCATTTTAATAAAACTTTTTTTAACTGACACCTAAACATTTTCCTTAATAAGAAATACAATGATAAACACTATACAGGAAAAGAACGATTAAACATCAAAATAAAAATTAGAATACTCTAGATCAAAGTGTTTTCATATGTTCAGTCAAAGATTTTGCCAATTATTTTAGTATCTGAGTTGACCTGTGTGGCATCTTCAATTTTTCCGAAAGATATTAAATCATCTTTAAGAAATGCTTTAGTGAAAAAATCATCAAAAATTACCTATATTGTTCTCGTATCTTGATTAGAAAGTTGGTTGAAAACAATCCTGGCTATGTTGAATCTTCACCTCCATCCCATTGTTTAACTTTGGTATCTTTATTAGAAAGTTGGTTGAAAACAATCCTGACAATGTTGAATCTTCACCTCCATCCCATTGTTTAACTTTGGTATCTTTATTAGAAAGTTGGTTGAAAACAATCCCGACAATGTTGAATCTTCACCTCCATCCCATTGTTTAACTTTGGTATTTATATTAGAAAGTTGGTTGAAAACAATCCTGACAATGTTGAATCTTCACCTCCATCCCATAGTTTAACTTTGGTATCGTTATTAGAAATTTGGTTGAAAACAATCCTGACTATGTTGAATCTTCACCTCCATCCCATTGTTTAACTTTGGTATCTTTATTATAAAGTTGGTTGAAATCAATCATGACTATGTTGAATCTTCACCTCCATCCCATTGTTTAACTTTGGTATCGTTATTAGAAAGTTGGTTGAAAACAATCCCGACAATGTTGAATCTTCACCTCCATCCCATTGTTTAACTTTGGTATTTATATTAGAAAGTTGGTTGAAAACAATCCTGACAATGTTGAATCTTCACCTCCATCCCATTGTTTAACTTTGGTATTTATATTAGAAAGTTGGTTGAAAACAATCCTGACAATGTTGAATCTTCACCTCCATCCCATTGTTTAACTTTGGTATCGTTATTAGAAAGTTGGTTGAAAACAATCCTGACAATGTTGAATCTTCACCTCCATCCCAATGTTTAACTTTGGTATCGTTATTAGAAAGTTGGTTGAAAACAATCCTGGCTATGTTGAATCTTCACCTCCATCCCATTGTTTAACTTTGGTATCGTTATTAGAAAGTTGGTTGAAAACAATCCTGGCTATGTTGAATCTTCACCTCCATCCCATTGTTTAACTTTGGTATCGTTATTAGAAAGTTGGTTGAAAACAATCCTGGCTATGTTGAATCTTCACCTCCATCCCATTGTTTAACTTTGGTATCGTTATTAGAAAGTTGGTTGAAAACAATCCTGGCTATTTTGAATCTTCACCTCCATCCCATTGTTTAACTTTGGTATCGTTATTAGAAAGTTGGTTGAAAACAATCCTGGCTATGTTGAATCTTCACCTCCATCCCATTGTTTAACTTTGGTATTTATATTAGAAAGTTGGTTGAAAACAATCCTGGCTATGTTGAATCTTCACCTCCATCCCATTGTTTAACTTTGGTATCGTTATTAGAAAGTTGGTTGAAAACAATCCTGGCTATGTTGAATCTTCACCTCCATCCCATTGTTTAACTTTGGTATTTATATTAGAAAGTTGGTTGAAAACAATCCTGACTATGTTGAATCTTCACCTCCATCCCATTGTTTAACTTTGGTATCGTTATTAGAAAGTTGGTTGAAAACAATCCCGACAATGTTGAATCTTCACCTCCATCCCATTGTTTAACTTTGGTATCGTTATTAGAAAGTTGGTTGAAAACAATCCTGTCTATGTTGAATTTTCACCTCCATCCCATTGTTTAACTTTGGTATCGTTATTAGAAAGTTGGTTGAAAACAATCCTGGCTATGTTGAATCTTCACCTCCATCCCATTGTTTAACTCAGGTATCGTTATTAGAAAGTTGGTTGAAAACAATCCTGGCTATGTTGAATCTTCACCTCCATACCATTGTTTAACTCAGGTATCGTTATTAGAAAGTTGGTTGAAAACAATCCTGGCTATGTTGAATCTTCACCTCCATCCCATTGTTTAACTTTGGTATCGTTATTAGAAAGTTGGTTGAAAACAATCCTGGCTATGTTGAATCTTCACCTCCATCCCATTGTTTAACTTTGGTATTTATATTAGAAAGTTGGTTGAAAACAATCCTGACAATGTTGAATCTTCACCTCCATCCCATTGTTTAACTTTGGTATCGTTATTAGAAAGTTGGTTGAAAACAATCCTGGCTATGTTGAATCTTCACCTCCATCCCATTATTTAACTTTGGTATCGTTATTAGAAAGTTGGTTGAAAACAATCCTGGCTATGTTGAATCTTCACCTCCATCCCATTGTTTAACTTTGGTATCGTTATTAGAAAGTTGGTTGAAAACAATCCTGGCTATGTTGAATCTTCACCTCCATCCCATTGTTTAACTTTGGTATTTATATTAGAAAGTTGGTTGAAAACAATCCTGACAATGTTGAATCTTCACCTCCATCCCATTGTTTAACTTTGGTATCGTTATTAGAAAGTTGGTTGAAAACAATCCTGTCTATGTTGAATCTTCACCTCCATCCCATTGTTTAACTTTGGTATCGTTATTAGAAAGTTGGTTGAAAACAATCCTGGCTATGTTGAATCTTCACCTCCATCCCATTGTTTAACTTTGGTATCGTTATTAGAAAGTTGGTTGAAATCAATCCCGACAATGTTGAATCTTCACCTCCATCCCATTGTTTAACTTTGGTATCTTTTTATTTAAAGGGTACTTTTAGGTATACATTATAACGATTTTCTGCCTCACGAATCGTTATCTTACTACTCAAAACACTTTTAAAGACAGGTTCCATACTGGCTGCACTCTTCTTTCCTCGGTTAAGATTTTCAGGCTTATTTTGAATTAATATATATCACAAACTGATACGTGAAGTATAATTTCCTAGGCACAATAATGAACCCTTTGCGACCTTTTACTTTGCGCACTAATGTCCTGCCAGTGAAACATTGTGGTTGTTTGCCTCTTATTAGGAGCTATTTGTTACTAAAAATTCTGACTTTATGGCCTCCTTCGTCAACAACCTGAAAGTTGGTTCAACGTGGTTTGTATCAATCCGGAGCTGGGCATGCACTCGGCTCTGCAACTGGTTAGTTTTGCCTGCACCATCTGGTAGAAATCCTACACTCACTAGAAAATATCAGAAAGTGTGGTGGTTTACCGTTGCCTTACATACTAAATTTCTATGAGGTCCTACTAACTTTGCCGGAAAGGTATTTTCATATACCGTCCACACTTTTAAATGCCATAATCGACATGGGACCAACGGCTTTACTTTCCCTTCGAAGGAAGCTGTGCTTGAATTTTTATCGCTCAAGAAAAATCCGTCGACCTCGGTTGGGTTTGAACCCGCTAAAATTGGGTCCCTAGATGAGTACTTTACTTGAAGAGTACCGAGTTTGACTCATAGCCTTCATCAAAATGAAATTTTAAGTGTCCTATATCACCCTCTACATGTGGCGTACCATATTACCTGGCAATGTTTGACAACAAAGAAATGGTGTCAAACTGAGAGACGTTAAAATAATAACATAATTAATATTGTACATTAACATTAATTTAATAATTAACTTATATTATAAAAAAAGATGGTTTAACTTAAACAACACAGCAAGGCTACAAAATATACGCTTAACATTAAATTCTGAAGAAACAGACATACAAAACACTTTGACGTGGGACTTCCACCAGAAGTGATAAAACACCAACTGCCGTCAGGTTGTTAGTCGACTCTAGCACAACACTGTTATGTAAATTGGACAAGCATGAAAACTATTCACGTTCCTATACTGCCCGATGTCCTGTAATACCCCCCGGTACCCTATAAATAATGCATTTTTCTCTTCATTCTCATTTTCATGATCAATAGCCTATGCCTCATAGGAATCTTGAAAAAAAAAATTCGTAGCACGTATATTCGTACACTCCCGATTAAGTTAAAATAAAACTTAAATTAGTCCAAGAGCAATTTATTGTTCAAACAATAGCTTTCCATCCTAACCCCCTTTCCCACCTCCCCAATAAAAGATCTAGGTAAGAACTTAACTACACTCGGTTAAAGGCTGTGAGGAAACTCCTTGTTTTCGAGTACAATTTTTTTATGACATAGAAAATTATACTAAACGTTTCTTACTAAGCAATATTATATTTATTTTGACCATAAATGTTTTTAATTTTTTCATAAAAACAAAATATATGGACCTTAACTTGCATCCTCTTCCATTCCACAAACATTCACCCTTTTCGTACAGTGGCTTATTTTGGTTAGAATATTAAGCTGTAAAAAGTGCAGCTTTAACATAATTTTATATCCTACCTACTATCTGCATTAATTTGTATTATTACAGCACCATTTTAATCAAATTAAATAGCTACACTGCTGAGCACGTGTTCTAAATGTAAAGCTTAATTTATTATAGTTTTACGGTGACGAGGAGGTCGGATCTTGAATCCCAGACGAGTGTAATGAGAATGGTTTTCCTCAATCCTTTCCACTCTTCATCACGCGAATGCGGGTACAGTTGCTCTGAAATTACCTACTTTGTTGGTTGGATGTTCTAAGGCGTCACTCTTACAATAGATTGGACTGCCGATGAAGGGGTGATAGGGGTTAGAGTCCCGGTCGGGTGTACAGAGGTTGTTTTTCCCTAAATGGTTTTCCACTCTACTCATTGATGGGTGTAATGCTTGTCTACGTGCGTGAAGACATCATTTTGAAGAAAACTAATAAATTAATCAACAAATTTTTATATTTTCTTTAATACCCATGTTTTGATTTTGTTTTGTTTTTTGTTGTTTGCTCAAAAAGGAAGTGAAAACGATCTGGTCTCCAAAGGACATTTTGAGTTACAGGATGATTCATATAAAACTAATGCTTTTCATTTGAATACTTCGTAATGTTCAGTTTTGCTTTCAAATTACGCGGGAGCTCTAGGAGTTTCATTTATTTGTTTAGCGCAGCGTGACTGTTAGGGATTTGCCACCGGTTTCACCATTGGTGTCTTAGTCTTAGTTATTATCGTAGTGAAAATGCAGTACACATAACAGCAGTGGCTATATGGAATCACAGAACACACAAATTCTAGATGCACAACATCCGCACACCATTCGTGAAGCACCTATGCACCCATTGAAAGTCGAAGCTTGTTGTACAATATCCGAAGATAATAGTCGGTCCAACTTTTTTCGATGGAAATGTGAACACCGCACAGTACTCATGCATGTTCATGGAATTTATTGAGCAAGTGAATGCTATTGATCTGCGTCAGGGGGTACTTTCAACAGGACGGTGACACTTGTCAGACGTCACGTGAGTCCATGGCGCTGATCCAAAGTTTCTACAGGATCAGCTCCAGGAACTTATGGCCATCGAGATGGATTTCAGCTCATCAACTTTTTTTTTCTGTGGGGTTATGTGAAGGAAAGAGTCTACGTTACACGCCCTCTGACAATGGACGATTTGAAGGAGAATATTACACGTGAAATAAACGATATTGATAACACAATACTTCAACGAACGGCCAGTGATTTGTAACGGCGTGTTCACTTGTACCTTGAGGCGGAGGGAGGACATTTTCATCATTTAATGTGAAGGTAAAGTAGTCTCCCAAAGATCCTGTTTATTTAAGACGCAATACATTGCGAAGTGCATAATTCTTGTTAATATAAATACATAATAAAATGCATCAGTTTTATATGAATTAACCTGTAGTTTTCAGATCCCCTACGCCTTTACAAAGCTTGACCGCTTAGTCCGAAAACACAAAACACACACACACACACACTCTCTCTCTCTCTCTCTAGTCTTTTTTTCTTAACAGTGTAAAATTATACAAAACATTAAATTAATATTATAGCTCGCAGCTCAATTTACTGACCTACTACCGCGGACTGTGGACTGGCATTAGACAGATTATAACCAAACTGACCCTTGCCAATGATAAATAAATAAAACAACAGTTTAATGAGCTCATACAATGGAAATATATCATACCGTAGTATTTACTAATATTGTTTCTATAGAATCAAAAGTGACATGAAACTGACACATTTGAAAAGAAAAAATATTTAAAAAAAAATCATTCAACTCATGACATGTTTGATTGGCCGTAAGTCGCTTAAGTAATACATGTTTGTCCTTCACCTACTGTATCAACTTGTGTCAATTAACTGACCGAGTGAATCCATTAAAATGCTGTGTCAAAGATGTTACTCAACTTGAAAAGTCAAGGACAGTTTTGTGAGTTTTCTATCAATGAAACAGTCATCATATTGTTCACTACCTTTATCACAAATGTGTTATTATAATAACAATAGGTCTGTCCCAAAATGTGAACAACTCACTTTGCTGGCCGCATGGTCTAAGGCGCTACTCTAACAGTAGACTAGACTGCCGATGACTTGGAGATCGAGGTTCGAATCTCTATCTGGTGGTTTTTCCAAAATGGTTTTCCACACTCTCACCACGCAAATTCAGGTGCACTTCCTATAAATATAGCCTTCCTAATATTTAAAACCATTAACGTGATTGGTACATAAGCGTACAGCCCGAACGGGTAGTAAGACGTGGTGTTAAAAAAAGTGAGCAGTTACGGTGATGGTTCTATTATTTCGTTTCCGGTCTCAATTTTTAACTTAATCTCCAAAACCGATCTAAAGCCAGTTTGTTTTTTTGAATGTGAGGTCACTAACATATATTCAACAACTGTTAACATCACAATGTGAATAAAAATTAACTTTATGGGCCAGTTTCATAGGCAGATTAAGTACGTCTCAAGTTGTAATGATACTGTTTTGGACCCCTCTAAAATATTCAAAAAGTCATGGATGAAGTGTAATTTTCTTTAAAATGCTATAAGCAAGTGATTCTTTTAGTACTTCATCCATGGAAAATGACGCGTTTTCAGAAATAATGTTAATGTAATACGCTTTAAACATTTTTTTATCAACTCCGTAGTATTTAAAAGTTCTAATGACGCTGACTCCCTATATCCAATAGGAAGCCAGCCTTTACACCATCGTATTCCCAGGAGTCTTTCTATTAGTTGGTTTTGACACTGTTGACAAGGGTCCAAGAGGCAAGGGGTAGGTCGTATATAAGCCGCTTGTGCGTATGAACACACACAGTGCCGGCGACTTAAATCTATAGAACTCGGTGATAAAAACAGTGTCGGTAGCATAAATCTAGAGAACGTGTAATATCACATGAGAGAGTGCCACTAGCTTAAACCCATAGAGTACACAGAAAATAATCTGTAGTTCAACAAAAATTGTATCATTTCATAAAATATCTTCGTACCGAAGGTATAATCATCTTAATAAACTGTGTGCAACATCAAAAGTCTTGTTTATTTAATATCGTTATTGATAGTGTTCAATCACAGGGAATTATCACGATTACAATCCGTACAGCTTTAATTAGTGCTCGATCACGGGGCAAATATCGGCTAATTAAACGGTAATCATTTTAATTGGCGCTCGATCACGTGGCTATAAATACCAATATTTTATTTTAGCACCGCGTCTTACTACCCGTTCGGGTTATACGCTTAAGTACTAATTACACTAATGGATTAGGAATTGGGAAGGTTGATTTTAGAGGAAGTGAACCCGCATTTGCGTGGAGGGAGAGTGGAAAACCGTTTAGGAAAACCACCCCCAGTTCACCCGACCGAGATTCGAACCTCGATCTCCCCGTCCTCGGCGGTCGAGCTCAACACGACTGGCGCGTTAGCTAACCACGCCACCGAGGCGGGTAATACCAATATTAAACCGTATCATTTTAATTAGTTCTCAATCGCGGGACAAACAATCCGCATAGCACTATAAAGTGTGGTGCTACAGTAAATACAGAACGACACCTACCTAGATCAGAGTAGAATGGGCCAGCTACATATTGTAACGAAATCTCTCTCACACGGATAGCGCTACAAGTTTGCCGGCCGGCTACAGTGTGAGTTGGGGGGTGGGGTAGAGTTGGTGGAAACTGGCGGGGTATAGCGAAGGGCAGGACCGAAGTACACAACAAGTCAGGGAAGGAACCTGATGCTAATGGGCGCCACTTGGTCTTTTTTTTTTCCGGGAACCAAGACCCGGCAAACTAACTAGAGTTAAACTTAAGACCGCCACCGTACACGGTGGCCACGAGAAAAATCCAGTACTGCCCTCCCCCTACTACTCGCCAGTTGCCTTAAATGAATCTTAGAATATCATAATAAGTTTCGATTTAGATTTAATGCAAGTAAAACTTGGTAACATAAGAAAAGTCAATGCGTAGACCAAATACAAAAAAAAGATTAAATTATTAACAATGTAAAAGGGCTGTAGACCCGAAGATGAAAACATAAGTGTCTGTCCGCTCTTGGCACAATCATGAGTGTCTAGCTCCTAACAAAATCATGAGTGACTATGCACACGAGCGAAATCATAAAGTGACTGTGCACACTAGTAAAATCATAAAGTGACTATACACACTAGCAAAATCTTAAAGTGACTGTGCACACTAGCAAAATCTTAAAGTGACTGAACACTAGCAAAATCATAAAGTGACTGCACACTAGCAAAATATTAAAGTGACTGTGCACACTAGCAAAATATTAAAGTGACTGTGCACACTAGCAAAATATTAAAGTGACTGCACACTAGCAAAATCATAAAGTGACTGTACACACCAGCAAAATCATAAAGTGACTGAGCACACTAGCAAAATCATAAAGTGACTGTACACACCAGCAAAATCATAAAGTGAATGAGCACACTAGCAAAATCTTAAAGTGACTGCACACTAGCAAAATATTAAAGTGACTGTGCACACTAGCAAAATATTAAAGTGACTGCACACTAGCAAAATCATAAAGTGACTGAGCACACTAGCAAAATCTTATAGTGACTGCACACTAGCAAAATATTAAAGTGACTGCACACTACCAAAATATTAAAGTGACTGCAACACTAGCAAAATCTTAAAGTGTCTATGCACACTAGCAAAATCTTAAAGTGTCTATGCACACTAGCAAAATCTTAAAGTGACTGTGCACACTAGCAAAATATTAAAGTGACTGTGCACACTAGCAAAATCATAAAGTGACTGAGCACACTAGCAAAATCATAAAGTGACTGTACACACCAGCAAAATCATAAAGTGAATGAGCACACTAGCAAAATCTTAAAGTGACTGCACACTAGCAAAATCATAAAGTGACTGTACACACCAGCAAAATCATAAAGTGACTGAGCACACTAGCAAAATCATAAAGTGACTGTACACACCAGCAAAATCATAAAGTGAATGAGCACACTAGCAAAATCTTAAAGTGACTGCACACTAGCAAAATATTAAAGTGACTGTGCACACTAGCAAAATATTAAAGTGACTGTGCACACTAGCAAAATATTAAAGTGACTGCACACTAGCAAAATCATAAAGTGACTGAGCACACTAGCAAAATCTTATAGTGACTGCACACTAGCAAAATATTAAAGTGACTGCACACTACCAAAATATTAAAGTGACTGCACACTAGCAAAATCTTAAAGTGTCTATGCACACTAGCAAAATCTTAAAGTGTCTATGCACACTAGCAAAATCTTAAAGTGACTGTGCACACTAGCAAAATATTAAAGTGACTGTGCACACTAGCAAAATCATAAAGTGACTGAGCACACTAGCAAAATCATAAAGTGACTGTACACACCAGCAAAATCATAAAGTGAATGAGCACACTAGCAAAATCTTAAAGTGACTGCACACTAGCAAAATATTAAAGTGACTGTGCACACTAGCAAAATATTAAAGTGACTGTGCACACTAGCAAAATATTAAAGTGACTGCACACTAGCAAAATCATAAAGTGACTGAGCACACTAGCAAAATCTTATAGTGACTGCACACTAGCAAAATATTAAAGTGACTGTGCACACTACCAAAATATTAAAGTGACTGCACACTAGCAAAATCATAAAGTGACTGTACACTAGCAAAATCAGAAAGTGTCTATGCACACTAGCAAAACCTTAAAGTGCCTATGCACACTAGCAAAATCTTAAAGTGTCTATGCACACTTAGCAAAATCATAAGGTGACTGTTCACACTAGCAAAATCTTAAAGTGTTTACACTCTTAGCAGAACCATAAGTGACTATGCACTCTTAGCAAAATCATAAAGGGACTGTCAAGACGACAGGTATCCAATAGGTTAATACACAGAAAGATGACAGGTCCGTCTGGGACGGCCCTGGCGACTTGCGTGTCTCGAACTGGGTCTGGTCGCCCAAATTTGGACGTGGGATCCAGAACTCCTCCCGTAAGATCAAGAGGGGCCAATAGCTCCCACACCTTCCTCAGGGTGGAGAGTCCGGGGACTGGATGATAAGGCCATCCACGCAGCCCCGGGTGGGAGGACCCTGAGTAACATCATACATGTTACTAGAATAATACATAGTTTCCCCATATGCAATACATAGCCCAATAAAGACATTCATAGATAAGACAGGGGAACTCTAAATTTAGTACATGAATCGGGTACCTAACTAGCTGCTGTCTGCGCAACCACGGAAGTCCACCCACTTGAACCCAAGCCCCTACGGGGATTTAAAAAAAATGGCATATCCCTACATTTAGGCCCAGAGAAGCGAATAGGTAGATGGCCGTAATATACAAAGAGAAGAACAAAATAAAAAAATAAAGAAAGAGCACTTACCCAAAAAAGGGGATAACTCGAAGCACGATAACACACTCAAAAAAAAAATGTGTACACCAGCAGATGGGTTCAATCCAAACGATGCAATGGGAAGCCTGCTTCACAAATCCAAATCACATATCGAAGGCCCATCCTGTCCTCCATCGGACCTTCTCGAAGCACCTCCACCGATCCTTTTCTTCTGTTTTTCTCGCGTTACGCGTTCATCGACTCACTCCTCCTCACTCCATCTTGCCACGCCCCTCTCTTCTTCTAGCCAACTTAACTATCGGCGTACCGGTCAGAATGCCAAATAGATAGCGCTAGCTGTCCACCTGAGCGCTTCGCAAGCAATCATCTTCCCGTAGGTGGATCGGGTAACCACGGTAGCCATCTTTGATTACGCGTAGGTTCCGCCAACGGCCACGCAGAAAGTCGATGAAGAAATTCATCACAATATGTGAAACTGACCCATTCCCTTCTGGTCTAGTTAGGTGTCGTCCTGTATTCAGAAGAGCGCCACACTTCAGGCGTACTCAAACTGACCCTATGTTTCTACTGGATCAATATTTATTTATTTTGGAAATAAAAAGTTCTACTATAAAAATTTCAAAAACACCCCTCTTAATTTTTGTTCACTAAACTCCCACCTTAAAACGACCATCGTGCATCTAGAGACATGTGGCAGAGCGTCGCATTATGCTATCCTTTGTACACGACACAACATATCGGCGTCAACGGTTATACAAGCAGCATGACATTTTGCTAAGAGATTGTCAATATCTGTGGCAGGATCTACATATGTTATTTCAAGTGTTTTCATATCCATAAATATATTGGATGGAGGTTAGGATAGTATGGTGGCCATTTAACGATCCCTCCACGTCCATTTGATGGGTTTTATTAGCATGAAAACTTAACATTAGACGACGTTAGTTTTATGTTTCTTTTCAGAACCACGTCTTACTACTTTTTGAGTTATAAGCATATATAATAATTACTTTAACGTGCTAAGGAGAGGAAGGTTGAATTTAGAGCAAGTCTATCCACATATTCGTACAGAGCTAATCTAATCAGGAAAATAAACTCCCCCAGTTCCCCCGAACGAGATTCGAAACTCCTATCTCTTCGTCCGGTGGTTCCAGTCTATTGCAAGAGTGACGCTTTAGACTATTTGGCCACCGGGACGGGTGTTCATTGTTTTACATTTTGGCTTTTTTTATAATATACATTTTGGCTAATTTGGATACATCTGGTATATATGCGTGCTTTTTTTTTCACATCACGTCTTACTACCCGTTTAGGTTTTCTGCATGCTTACCCTAATGGGGTAGGAACGAAGAAGATGGACTCTAGAGATAATGTACCCGCATTCACGTAGAATCAAAGTGGGAAAATATTTAGGAAAAAAAAATTCTTAGTACATCCGACCGGGATTCGAGCCCCGATTTTTCCGTCACTGACAGTCCATGTTGTATTTTAAATGAAAAGGAATTGTTAGACTTTCTTTAAAAGATCATTAATTACGAAGTGTTTAATTTACGAGACACATTTGAGGTTTCCACATTAACTTGGCGCCTTGTGTTTAAAGATGTCGTTTCACATGTATTAATTAATTACAGTCAACTTTTGTATTGTGATAAATCATTCCTTTTTTTTTGTTAAAAAAAAGAGCGTTATTATTTTACTGCCACTATGAAAAAGAATATCATAACTTAGTTAAATTAATTTGACATGGCAGCATGTGTCACACAAGTTTGCGTGATATATTGTAGCCAATGTTTTCATCATAACTCATTTGTTGTCTGAACTCTAATTAAATTAAAACTAGCTTAGCTTCCTTTGAACTCTGATGCAGCAAGTTTACATTTTTACAAATTAATAATTATTTTCCCACAAATATTTTTCTATTAAAATTGATATTAGACCAACAATAATTATTTTTGCATCCTCATATTACTACTTATTCGGGTCATCCACATTTAATTACATTAAATGTATAGGCAAGAGGAAAGTATAATTAGGAGGAAATGTACCCGCATTTATGTGGGCAATATTGGGCAACAATGTAGTAAACAGAAATCCTCAGTGCATCCGGGGGAGTTAGAACCCGACTCTCCATCATCAGTAAACCTGATGAGTATGATGTTTAGTCTTGGACTCTTGGGTGCTCAACAATGAGGGTTTATACTAATTTAATTAATATTGGTGTAGGCCTATATTTGTTACGGTATAGTTTGTATACTGTTAATAAACTAAAAATCTTTTACAATTTGTGTGGTAATAGCATTATTATTGTGTGTTTTTTCTTGAGACAGGTCAATTCCTTTTGTCAGTGTAACTTAGACCGCCAATAGGCTCTTTCCTCTGTCCCCTTCTTCAGCTCCCAGAATTGTTTTCTTAACTCCGGAATTAAAGAAGATTAGCACCTTAATTTAAAGCGGTTACATTTGAATACACCCATGTCTACAATCCAAAGGCCAGCTATACCAAGTATTATATGCCAAAATCCAACGCTCCCTTTGAATGGGTGCAGTTTATGAAATGAAATGTATTTAAAAAACTAACAAAATTTAGTTTAGAAATTAATGTAGGCTCTTTAACGAGTACTTGTTATGCACCATAGCTCCACTTTGCCGATGTATAAATTATATGTATTATAATTTACCCAAAAAATATTTTATTAAATAAATAGTAAATAAAATCTCTAAAAATATATATATCTGGCAATAGTCCAATAATTGTCCATATGGCGATCATAAATAAATAAATAACAACAGGAAGCAGAAATGAAATTTATAACGAAGATAATAATTATTGCACACCAGTACTTTTGCGTGTAACCACAAATGTATGTCACACAAACTCAAATAAAAAGTGACTAGATAACTTATCTTGTCACATAACTTACCAGACTAAAGTATTAATTTGTGAAATCATACTTTAATAAATAATAGGCATAAATTATGAGGAATGCATATTTGTATCTATTAATGCTTACCCTTCATTATTTGTATATCCTAGTTTTCCAAGAAAACTTTTTTCCCCTCAAAAATAGTCAGCAAATATCGGACTGAGTCGTATATTCGAAGGTCTTGGCCATGCCCGAGAGCAATGGCTTATTGAACTCCAGCTGCTGATAAATATTTAATATAATTACCTGGTTGATTAAAGGTTTATTGTGATAACAATTTAAGTATATATTACCCACTTCAGTTGCTGAAATGGTCTAAGGTTTTACTCTCGTGTTAGACTGGCCTGCTTAATAGTGGGGAGGTCGGGGCTCGAATCCCGGTTGCGTTTACTAAGGTGGTTTTTCTTAAATAGTTTCCCACTCTCCTTCTAAGCAAATGTGGCTAGTTTATTTCTTAATTGTTTCCTTCCTCATCCCTACCCATTAAAGTAATTATCAATATGCGTATAACCCGAGCAGTAGTAAGTAATACGTTGTGATAAAAAACTTACTTGACTATGACATTTTGCGTCTAATTGTATCAAAAGAAAAAATAAGAATATACATATTTTTTCCATATATGATATAATTTATACACATATGTAGATGGATAAACTCCCTATCCCCGTTTGAAAGGATACATTTATTCCAAGGGGTGACCAATAATATCCAGGGTTAAGGATGGTGCCTCTCCCTTACATCCACCTTTATACACCCATGTTTCTTATAGTGTTATCAACCACCCATCAATATACTTGATCTCAAATCTTGGTATGCCCAATAATCTAATTTCCTCATTGATGAAATCCGATACGATTGATTCAGATTCTAGAGATTACAAGCGAATATAACCCTGCTTATGCTATGTGCCTTAAAATAAAACTTACTAAATTTATCCAAAATCTCTCAAGAAAAAAGGGCACTATTTTATTGGAACCAGTCCAAATAGATTATAAATTAGCAATGTGCGAAGTTCCCATTTTTCAATTAGAAGCTAAGCCTAATCGAATTATAAGAAATATTTTCGAGGCTAAATCAAAGCTCAAATATAAACAAAAAAATTATAACTTAGACATTAAATAACATTTACAAACTGTTATATTGTGAATATGATTAACACATGCCATCCTATGCTAAACTAAGTTATTAACATAACATTTTATTATTTAGATTTTTAGTGGATTAAATAGACAAGCTATCATATTTTATAATTACGGTTAAAGCCACATCTAAATATAATATTCTTTAAATTTATTCCTGTATAGCTTAGGGTTAAAGCATTGGCATACCAAGCCAAAGGTCCCGGTTTAGATTCCAATGTCCAGATGCCATTTTAAAATTTAAAGCATATGATATTTAATGCGGCTATAACCGTAATCAAATATGATCGCTTTGCTATTTAATACATCATGATATTATGTGTATACGTACAGTTGTCATTGTACTATTGGCAGCATAAAGGCTAACTACCGAGTTGAAGATGTCAGCATTATCTGACAGCTCGTGATCTTAATTGATCACCCAGATATAGCTGACGATTTACACACGTACATCACAGACTCTGCCTTAAAATATTAGTGAAGAATGACCGTGAGCACAGGGCCACTCCTAAATAGTTCAGTGGTTAGAGCATTGACATATTAGACGAAAGGTTCCGGGTTCGATTTACGTGTCCTGATGTCATTTTTCAATTCAAAGAATATTTTATATTTTTATTAAGTTAACATTAATAATAATATACGCTAAAAGCTAGCAGAAGTCTTATCTGGATTGATTTTAATACATTGCAGCTTTTAAGATAGGGCCATAGTGTAATTAATCAAGGTAATAATATTACCTTTTACGATAATGAAGCTTACATAATAGCACAAAATGACTAACTTTGAATATAGAATTCAATGATTTTATTGGCAAAAAAGAACCCGCCTCGGTGGCGTAGTTGACTAACGCACCAGTCTTGTTGATCAGACCACCGAGGACGGGGAGATCGAGGTTCGAATCTCGGTCGTGTGAACTGGGGGTGGTTTTTCCTAAATGGTTTTCCACTCTCCCTCCACGCAAATGCGGGTTCACTTCCTCTAAATTCAACCTTACCAATTCCTAATCCATTCGTGTAATTAGTACTTAAGCGTATAACCCGAACGGGTAGTAAGACGCGGTGCTAAATAATATTGGCACAAATGTGTAACTGTTGAAGCAAGATTATTTTTGTTGATTGAAGTTGAAGCTGATGAATATTTGAAGCAAAGTTGAATTTTTAGAAGCATTAAACCAGGTGTGGCTTAAGGGCCGTGTGAACTGGGCGGCTGCCCGGGGCGCCAAACAGAGTTAAACCTAATCCTAAAGTAGCCTGGGCGTTATATGAAAATAATACCCAAACCTAACTTAAACTAAGCGTAATATTGGAATTGTTATGCATAACAATCGTACACTTTTTGATACCAAAATAAAATTTGACATATTAGTTTTAATTTTGTGGTGAGTAAATTAGAATTTGGTGCCACACTCAAAAGGTTATTTTACATTTGTCATCTTGAAAAAATAACGCCCTTAAACATTTTTTTTCTAATTATTACGTAAACCGTTTATATTGTCAAAGTGTTTGTTAAACTTACAATAAAAATAGAAGATAACATTGTTTACAAAATAGGTTCTTATAGTTTTATTTGTAATCCTAGCCGTTTTTGCACAATCTCGAAGTGAAACGTTTAGCGTATAGTTAACAATTGTGGAGTTTCCCTTTAGATCATTTTACTATCATGCCCAGGCTATGTTAAGTTTGGGGATTATTCTAATATTTTCCCAGAGTCCAATTTACATGGGAAATGTGGTTAGCATAAGATTTAAAGAATGGTCAAAAGAATAACTAAATTAAAACTAAATTGTTTATTGTAAACGTTTTGACTGCTAAAAGTGACAACAAATCAATATATTATGGTTTTGTAGGTCATGTGGTCTGGCGAATGGATTCATGGTAGTATATCTGGCAGCTTTTGCCAGCTGTCAGTTACCACCACTACTATGGCGAATGGACTGTATTATCCACTGGTTATCTAGGGAGAGTGGGGGGTGAGGGGGGCGCCACAAAGCAATCTCGCCAAGGCACGAAATTTACCTCGTGCCACCCCTGCAATTAAACACCTCTGCTATACATACATTATTACTTCAAACAAAAACAGATAATCCATTAAAAAGTAATTAGTTACCTGGTGACCAGTATTGCAACATCATGGTGATTGGGATGGTTGTCATCCGGAGTGTTCATTTTGAGCTGCCACGTACAGAAACTCTCCAAGGTCTGATCAGCATTCACCGTCACGTTCAACTTTCTCTGATGGGCCACGTGGTAAGATGGTTAGATGCATTTATAAGGGTTAATATACACTTAATTAACATTGAAAGGTACCTTACCTTGATTGATTAGACCATGGTACTATCTTAAAATCTCTACCATAGTGTAACCAAATAAGGTAAGATTTCTTTCATTCAGGCCACATTAAGGTCACATTCTGCGTTGATAAAAGTCGGAAGGAGGGAAATGTAGGCCTATAGCAAACAAACTGTTTGGAAATATCATCGATAAAATATAAGGTACAATTTAAATAAATGCCACGACAAAATCCTGAACTTAAAATTTTCAAAAATCATTAATCAGTAAATAATATCAAATCATATGGGAGAACCAACTTTTACTATTTCAAAATTAAGACCACCTTAATATTATATATTATATATATATATATATATATATATATATAATCTCCCACTCTTATAGAATGCTAAGCTGCATTCTAAAAAGCTGCCTCTTATTTTTTATCTAAAAAAATATTCAGAGGTCACCCATGCCATGTATAGATTTGTGTATTGTAAGTATGGTAATATTCACAATGCTGTTGTTTCATAAATGGAAACCTGAAGTAAGACTGAGCTGTATCTGTTAAATCAGACTCTTACACGTCTTCCCAGAAACCATCTTGCCTCGAATGGTAAGGTATTGGGTATACTTTGTCGCTTGTACCTCAATTTAGGATAGCGAAAAGATTGGCGTCAGCCACTGTTGTTCTAAGATCAATGGAAATATGTTAAAAAGCCTACACAGCAACATGCCTCAAAGACCATGCCATTGGCAAGCTCGAAAAACTATGGACAAAGGTGAAGAGGCAAAGGGATGGAGCGACCCAATTGCATACAGTTCAGGAAAGCGCCTTTTCTTCCAAAATGAAAAATCAGTTTGATATTGCGCAGTTAAATTCCCTCAGCCTAATTCAAATTGAGTAATATAGAGAGTTTTTTCTGGCACGAAAGGAACCAGAGCGACGAGGTTACAAAGGTAATGAAAAGAAAAAGCCCACAATGGTTTCTCGACATGTTCAATTTTGACTAGTAGCGATGAAGGAGAATCTGCATCTGAACCTGAAGCATA
The DNA here is from genome assembly GCA_033556935.1 of Timema podura. Lineage (NCBI taxonomy): Eukaryota > Metazoa > Arthropoda > Insecta > Phasmatodea > Timematidae > Timema > Timema podura. The sequence goes on along the minus strand of JAVRXN010000002.1, from coordinate 52,421,940 downwards.
TAGTATTGGTAAACTAGCTACGCCTATTTAAAAAAAATCCAAAGCAACAAAAAATTTAATAACACCTAAACTAACAGCTACATTTTATCACCCTTAGATGAGCGACAGAAAGGCGACCTTTGTCATTGCTGACACAGTATTGATGGTGTCATCATTAATAATTGTAGTTCTATAAAGCGTATGCGTGAAAAACATCGGGCTCAATTTTCTAAGGCATTGAAAGAAGAGTTCCAATGCAATTTACCATTAGTGGTCTATTGGGTTGGAAAGTTATTATTTGATCTGTCTGGAAAACATCATATAAGCTGTCTTCCTGTATATGTGTATGAGTATAGAGTCTCCCAACTGCTGATGGTGAGTAACATTTTAGATGGAACGGGCTATAAACAGTCATCTGCTGTAGTTCAGGTGTTGGAAGAATGGAATGGGCAACATCGTATAGATGGAATGTGTTTTAATACCACCATTTCTAATACAGGTTTGCAGAAAGGTTTCTATATTTTGAGTGAGCAAAAGCTAGGCAAAAACTTGTTGCACTTTGCTTGCCATCACCACATTAATGAGCTAATGGCTGGGGCTGCGTTTACTGTGAGTTTAAATACCTCATCTGTGCCCGAAGTGTTGCTTTTTTAAAAGGTTTAAAAAATATGGTCTACTATTGATCAAAGTAATTTTTCTAAATTTGTTGATGTGGAAGAACTGTCAACTATTCTTGATCCAATAAAGGGGGATATTATGGCGTTTGCTAGAAGGCAGTTTCTGTGCGAGAAACCAGTCCATGACGAGGATTATGAGTTTTTGGAGCTCTCAATCATCTAGCTTGGAATTCACTTTATAGTACTGGTACAATTCACCATGTGCGGCGGATGTCAATTGTGATTTACTCCCTTAAGTTGTGTAATGTTGATGTTTCGTACACAATTCAAGCTAACATCTTTTGAGGAGAAAGGACTTCAACAGATGTGTTTCTTTGCTGTTATTATTTATCTGAAGGCCTAGTTTATAGCACCTTGGACTACCAATGCACCTGCAAATGATCTTAGTTTACTTTAAGAAACCTATAACTATAGGAAATTCAATGAAAGTACCTCCAACGTATTTTGTAAGATTATAAAAAAACACCTATCGTAGCTTCCTATGGAGTTGGTTGGCCTTTACTTCTTTGATCCTGATGTTCCGATCACAACTAAACGAAAATGGTTGACGCGTTGCAGAAAAAGGAAGGGCAGGATACACCACTGCTAAAGTGTCCAAAGCACATAACCATCACTGCAAGCAGCACCTTGGAGCAAAGCTTTAAGAGCTTCCCTAATGTTAGCCCACGAGGGTTCTTCGAAAAGCTAGGCTTTTCCACTGACCTCTTCAATTTTGAACCAGAGAACTGGAATAGTTAAAATTACGATAAAAAAAGGCGCCATGAAAATACAAAAGCTTCTAGTCACCAAAGATAATGCCAAGCAAGGGGTAGCACATGTTCAAGAACTTATTAACTTATTACCTAAGATGAATATCAATTTGTTTCTTCTCCAAGTTGGGAGTGATCAATATAATAGTATTAAGAAGTCAGTAATGAAAATAAAGTATATTCTGCATTTCAATTGGATAAAATTAGTGTATTACAGAAACTGGCAAAACCCTTATATATTATACTTCAGTAAATGAAATTTAGCTTAGTTTTTTCATCAATAATTTTAGTAATTCTTTTTTTATTATTCCTATACAGCCTACTGTATATTTTGTGTAGACATATTGTAATATAACTTTAACCATATTAAATAGTTTTTATTTATATTTTACTTTACACTTAGGTGGACATTAAAAGTACACTGTAGGGTATTGTGAAAATATCTTCTACTAAACTTTGACCGTAATGGGCGACCTTTTAACTATACCCATTGACGGGAAATTTTTCTCAGTAACATAATTTACTAAAACCAGATGTTTTAAAAAGGGGGAGCTAAAAATCTGAAAAAAAAAAGTCTTTCCTTAAGGATCGCAATAATATATATAAAACAAGCTAACCTTTCATGATTCTTCAATGGTGAAGTTTATAATATAGGGCCATTATATAGTCAATCAAGGTATGGCCCTATATTATAGGCTGCACCATAGATTAGCTATGTTTAGGGGTAAACGGAGTTTCAATATAATAAGTTTTATTTTCATCTTACTTTAAAAGTCAACAACTTTTATGTTTTAAATTTTTTTGAGAATGATTCTATCTGAGAAAAATTAAACTAGAGAAGGTAGAGGGGTTTGACATAGCCCAGCTCTTGAACCTAGGTTACGCCACTGGTGCTTGTATGAACCCTAGTGACCTCTTACCTCCCCCACGTCATCCTCGAACAGCAGAACAATCCTGACCACGACCACGTTGATGGGGTTGCCAATGCTCGGGTCAAGATACAGCAGTGATACCATGTTCATGATGGTTAGGAAGTAAGTCTCAACGTCGCGGTCCTGATGGAAGGCCATCATGGAAGGGTCGGCGACTAACAGCGCCTCGACGTGCCTCTCGACGCTCGTGGAGCGGCGCCACCGGCCTTTGCGACGCTTGCTGCGACCTTGAACTTTCACCTTCTCTCCTTTCGTTTCCTTCCACTCCAGCTCGGTCACCCGACGAGGCTCTGCAAAGATTAGACACGAACACAGTATTAACTTCTAGGTGCGAGTATTATTATGAGAAAAATAAAGTAGTCACGTTAAGTTAAATTAGTACTGAACTATCTTGAGTTAAATTAAGATGAAGATAGTCTGAAATTAAATTAAGATGACCATCTTGAGTTAAATTAGGGTGAAGACTATCTGAAGTTAAATTAGGATGAAGACAATCTGAAGTTAAATTAGGATGAAGACAATCTGAAGTTAAATTAGGATGAAGACAATCTTGAGTTAAATTAAGAAGAAGACTGTATTTAGTTATATTAATATGAGTACCCTCTTGAGTTGAAACATGATGAAGACAATCTGAAGTTAAATTAGGATGAAGACAATCTGAAGTTAAATTAGGGTGAAGACTATCTGAAGTTAAATTAGGGTGAAGACCATCTTGAGTAACGTGCACGTTTATCTATTTTCGTGTCTTATGCAATAACACACAGGAAATAGCTCCCTGTATAGCTATAACATCATAACTTGAAGATTAACGCACTAACTTTACAACTAAATATATATCTCAAAATACTAATATACTGGTATATAGTTATTTTTGTGATGTAAGATATCGTTGCTTTTATTATTTTTATTTCATTTTGAAATATTATGTATGTATTTAGTATCCTGCAACAATATTTTATTTTGTACGCACTATATAAATACTCTTTCAGGCAATCCTCATATTTAAATTTGCGTGAAGGGAGAGTAGAAAGCAATTTAAAAAAGTTTAAAGTCATATCCCGGGCCCTGATATAAAGTAGCAATGTAATTATTTATTCATTTCTTTTAAAAATCGGCTGATTGATCAATGTGTCGAGTCTTAGATCTTTATAACATAAATTATAGATGGTGATAAACCCCCTAATACTTCTACCCTCTCACGAAATATTTTGGTTTGGTTTCCTGGTGAGGTCGAAATTCATTTTTATGTGTTTCGATTGATTTTGAATAAAATTTAATTGCGGGCCAACGTACTAGCATCGCCTCTTGTAGATCAAGCATAGGCTCTTTTTACATTTAATTATAGAAAAAAAAATCCTACCGAGCAAAATACAATCCATTTTAGGCCCGTGCACTGTCGCTTGAGACTAGAGAGTTGGTATCCCTGCTCTCTATTGATATTGGGTATTAACAAACAACTTATCGAACGTTGTTCTCAATGAGGGTCACTTTCATCGAGCTTTGGAGGTTTCAATCTGTAAATCTTTCGAGTGATGCTTTCATCGAATTTTCTCCTCCTTTCCTCTGTACTTCTTTTAAGTCCAACCTCTGGTAGAAATTGCAATTGGATCCTGTCGACCAATAAAATTACAAGTGTGGCTGGTAGGATTAGTCGAGAAGAAATATGGGAGGGTATTCGAAGTAAGCAAGCCTGGAAGAATTTTCCAACCTTTTAATGATACCCATTGACGGGAAATTTTTCTCAGTAACATAATTTACTAAAACAAAATGTTTTAAGAAGGGGGAGCTAAAAATCTGGAAAAAAATTAGCCTTTCCTTAAGGACCGCCCTAATATATATAAAACAAGCTAACCTTTCATGATTCTTCAATGGTGAAGCTTATAATATAGGACCATTATATAGTCAATCAAGGTAAGACTGATAGTATCTTATAGTACTTTATAGTACCTTGATAGTACCTTGATAGTACCTTGATAGTTTACAGTATGGCCCTATATTATAAGCTGCACCATAGAGTAGCTATGTTTAAGGGTAAACGGAGTGTCCATATAATAATTTTTATTTTCATCTTACTTTAAAAGTCAACAACTTTTATTAAAAGGATAAGTACAATATTCGATTAAGCTTCGGGCCCTCACTGACCTCTGGTGCCACAGTTCTTCTCATGTCTCCGTCTCTTCTTGCGTCTTTTCTTCCTGGGATCTGCAGTCGTCGTGGCGGCTCTCTTGAACACCATGTGGGTGTGTTCTGTGACGGTGCGACCTCCTTCCACCGGTTCCAGCCAGAACTCACCCTCAGAGCTCCTCACGACACCGACCTGCGTACGTAGAGGGATACATACATATAATATCGTAGTTAAAACGTTGACTTGGAGGACCAGAGATAGCCGAGTTTTAAGCGAGGAAAGGGGTGTGTGATCAATTATTTCGACCAGACGTGAAGAGGTATTTAAAGTTCTATTTAGGATGAGGGAGATATACTTTAGTAGTAATGTACAAGAGTTTCCTTGGAGAAAGCCAGAGGGAGTAAAACTATTTAGGGATAACTTCCTTCAGCACATCCAACTTTTACTTGAACCTAACCTCCCAGTCATGCCAGGCTCACTATCAATTTAATGAGCATGTAATGTTAATTTAATGTGCATGTAATGAAGCGTAAAGGTTCTCCTTGTGTTTTAAAAGAAAGCTGCTGAAGATGGGGAGATTGGGGTTTGAATACCGGTTGGGTCTACTGAGCGTGCTTATCGCTAAATAATTTCCCACTTTCCTTCCATGCAAGTACGTGTAGACTACCAATATAATGCTTCGTTCCTCATCCCCAACACCATTAGAGTAATTATCATACATGCGTATAATTTGAACAGGTAGTAAGACGCGGTGATAAATAAATAAAAATAAATGAAAGCCATCACGATGCAGTTAACTTAACGTAAACTTAAAGTTCCCTTATGCCGGGATCACGATCAACTTAACGTTAACTTAACGTAACGGTCACTTAAAGCTAACTTAACGTATGTGGGATCACGATTCACGTAACTTAACGTAACAACTCGAGCCAAACATCATCATTCTCGAGTATGATCTGTGATTTGTACTAGTTGTACAGTGATTATCTGTGAATGTTTACAGTTTTCTATCGATATAATACATATTTATTACTAAACCTTTTTGATAAATTTAGCTTTCCTATTTTAGTTTAATTATTTTGTTTCAATGTCTGATCACTAGAACTTACGCTAAAGAGTAAACATTGGTCATAATACCAACAAATGAGTTACTAAATAGCCCTGGTGACGTCACTCGCATAATGATTGGCTGGCTACAACACGTGATACCCTTCAAGTAACGTTCACTTAAAGTAAAAGACCTCCCAGGACATCTCTTACGTTAAGTTAACTGCATCGTGATCGCTTCCATTTAAACACACGAGGAGGTCTTTTACGTTAAGTTACGTTAGGTTAACTTTAAGTTAACGTTAAGTTGATCGTAATCCCTGCATTAACATAAAAGTTGTCCAGGGGAAAACTTTCACTTTAAGTGAAGGGTACTACAAGATCTAGCCAGCCTAACATTTTGTGAGCCACCTCAACAGGGCTATTTAATACTTAATTTGTTTTTTTATGATATGAAGACGATTTATTCGGTATAGTTTGTCCGCGTCTCGCGAACTCTAAAATGTCGTAGCCTCTCGTTTCTCTTTATTTTGAAGCTCCAGTAAGCTTTTATTTCAAGGGCCTTGTAAATCATCCCTAAATGATTGGGTTACATTTTAGTGAACTTTATTTTTCAAACAGTCCACATTCAGTGTATGTGTTTGGCCCGAGTTGTTACGTCACACTGTGTGAGTCCTGATCACACACTAGTTTATTTACATCAGGTCAACGTTACGTGAGGGTTAAGTTGGTCGTGATCCTGATCACTGGCCAACCAAACTTGATGATGTTGCTTACCTAGTCCTCACATCCACTGATGCGTATCTAGTCTAGGTAAATTATACAGTAACTAAAGTCAATCAAATTTGAATAGAGTTGATTCAATTTAACTTTAGTAAACGTGAAGTTGACCAAAACCCGTGACGTTGGACATTCAGACAAAAGCGTCAGTCTCGTGTGGTCTGATTTATTAGTCACGAGGAGATTGGGGTTTGAATTCTAGCTGGGTGTACTTAAGATATATTTATTAAATGGTTTTCCACTCTCCATTTATTAAAATACGAGTACATTTCCTCTAAAATTTAACTTCCTCTTATACAGATACATACGAGTAGCCCGGAGGGGCAGTGAGAAGCGATGCACTTCAATTCAACTAAAACTAACTCAAGTCATCCCAAGAAAAATTGTTTTACAGACATTCTTGTGAAAAAATTAGCAATAAAAAATATACTTTTAAAATAATAGCGTTTATAAAAAAATTCATGCGTCTCCCGCGTGATCATTTTTTTGAGAATTTAATTGTTTGTAGGGAAAATACCATGATTTCTGAAATTAACAATTTAATATTTATAAAAAAAAGTTAGGAATCTTTCACAATATTTGCATATTTAGCCTACATAAACATATTTCAGAGATTTATTGAAGTTTTAGCGATTTGACAGTAAAACTTAAACAATAACTTTCACTTGGTTGATATAACCATGAACATATTGTGGAAAGTTTCCAACAACATTTGTTCTAGAATTATGAATTATATGTTTCAGAAAGCAAATCAATTTTTCAACAAAACATAAATACGATGTTAACGTTAGAATTAAAATCAAACGTTGTAAGTGCAGCCTTAAACTATTACATATCACTTAAGACATATCTCTAAACTATATTGAAATGCCATTATAATTTATGTGATATAGCAGCGTTTTACAACCGGTGTGCCACGAAAGTCACGTCACCATTTGTGTTGCGAAAGTTTGAGGAAATGTCAAAAAGAAACTATAAAAAAAACCCTCGGGATTAAAAATAAATCTTTTGAAATCCAGAATAAAATTTTATTTAAAAATAACAAAGTTATTATATTGTATCTAATTGAACTTTTAAACACAAGAATCAAATAGCAAAAGTTATATCATTTGTTTTAGTGGGTAGCTTGTGATCTTAATAAATCACACATTTACTGCCGACGATTTCCGTACGTCCATCATAGACTCTGCCTTAAAATATGAGTGAAGAATGACCCTGAGCATGGGACGATTCCTGGAAAACTCAGTGGTTAAAAATTGGCGTACTAAGCCAAAGGTCCTGGGTTAGATTCCCATGTCCAGGTGTCATTTTTCAATTTTCTGAATGTGTTTTAAACACAAGCTTAATACTAGTTTTTTTAGTAATAATAAAATATCTCCTCAAAAACTAATGGTTTGCCTTCAAAATTTTAGTGCATTGTCCAGTGTGCCGATGGGTTGAAAAAGATTGAAAATAACCGGCTATAAAATTAAACAATAAGGGCGAAGTGTTTTTTTTTAATTCAGACAAATACATATATACTGAATGTATTCTTTGTTTACGTTGAAAGGGAGCAATATTACTTTGCTTGTGAAACATATTATACAGCGTGAGTAATTTAAGTTGAGGCACCAGAATATTCCGAAATAAGACTGCTACCTTCAAGTAAGTGGATTGTACATTTGTCAATCATTTAGAGGAAAAGTAAGACAACTGTTTTTACCAATCAACGCTGTAATTATAGTGTCATAAATTATAATAATTTATATTTCAATTTCATGTTTAACTTGCACTGTCATTAACTTGAAGCAACTTTCTGTGTCACTTGCCTGACTTTTGTCCTCAGCCCATCAATCAGTACATTCTTTGAGCCATCAAATGGTGTTGAACCAATGCCACCCAGGATTATATTCGGTCTTACTAACCACTCGACCACTGGGAAGAAGGGGGTGGGGTGGCTGAGTGGGAGAGGGTGTTACAGAAATACCTCGGAAGTTTGCGTTAGCCAAGAGCAACGCATTCAGTAATAATTACAGACAGTTCCAAACAAAATCACCGACCATTTCCCGAACTAGTTTGTTTTGTTGCCAGTAACATAAGTTGGACAAGCCCCCGCCCCATAATGAGCACGATTAAATATAATTACGGAATAATATCGCCCCTAAGCCGTTCATCACGTCCTACACGACAAACCTCCAGGGAGAGACGGGGCCATCAATCACATACTCCCGACTTGGGTTTGTACACTCGAATGCAGAAAATTAAAGACAGTACAGAATGCACAGAGATGGGAAGAAGATAACTTTTTATTTAAAATCGGTGTATTCTCACTTTTTACTACTCTCGAATACTGAAAATAAGAGACAGTTCAGGTTTGTGCAGATGGGAAGAATAGCGTTTTTAAACCGGGGTACAGTGTAAACTCGTTTATCCGGCCTAGCTGGGACCGGGTGTCATCCAGATTAATGATAATCCGGATAGTCCAGAAATTATAGGAAGGTTGCACTGAAACAATATATTACAACTCACCATCTATTTTCACAATAACCAATTATAAAACAGTTTGAACATGCATACTGTACAGTACTAAACACAGTACTTTACCACTGATAACAGTACAGTTTTAGTTCAATACAGTACTTTACTCGCCCTAAGAATACATTATACTAATTAGTTAATGTATTTGAAAGGAGTTTTTTAAAAAAAATTGCATCACTTATTCGTCCCATTAAAAATTATTAAAAGAAAAATTAATTTTTGCAAAATTTTAGTCTGGATAAACAGGAAATCCCGATCAATGGGAGCCGGATAAACGAGGTTCCACTATAGTTTCACTTTGTACACTCGAATACTTAAAATTAGAGACGGTTTAGCTTCGTGCAGATATGAGAGGAAAAGAGTTTTTTAAACCGGTGTATTATCAACTTTGTACACTCAGAAACATAAAATTAAAGACAGTTAAGATGTTTGAAGAAATGGGAAGAATTAGCGTTTTTTCAAAAGGTGTAAGCTAACTTTGTTAATGAATTAAGGCCTCATACAGTGGGTGAGACTGTTAATGCTCTAGGAATTTGAATTTTGAATGCTGTACATCAAATTCGTTGACTTTCTGGGCTTGATTTGCTGTGGGGCAAACCTTTCTTATTTTGTGAAACAAAGCAGTTGGCCATTGATTTAAAGCTCAATATTAGTACAATATCAAGTGTTAGTAAACCTTATTTTATTTTTAACGCTTAATACTACATGAATTTATCCTTCACCTTCGCAATAACTTCACTGCAGAAAAAAAAATCAGCATTAATTACTCATAATTTTATTAATTTCAAATATTTTATAAGTGTTGAAATGATTTAAAAAATTAACTTTATAGGTGTATCAAGTGTAGGGAGACTATAATGATATTCGATGTAATCTACCTGATTTAATAAAAAACGGGTTTTTTAGTTGCATGCACTTTTATATGGCTTTCTGGTTTGATCTATTTTAATTGAACTGAGTTTATTAAAATATTTTATTTTATCATAGATGACTGTCATATAAATGGATATAAACGCAAGGCTATGAGATTAAAAAAACTAAATTGATAGTAAGTCTATTCTTGTAAAGAAAAGTGTATTAATTGATGAGATAAATTTGACATTCTACTAATTTCCTTAAACGTTTCAGTATGATGTGTCACTGTTTGGACTATTACGGCGTGTACAGTTGGTACACATTATTCCCAGCTCCAGAAACCGAACTGCGGAACTCATGTAAATCAGCGCTAAGTTTTGTAAAAACGGTTATTTCGTTAACTGTTACAGTTTTCGTTACCTTATTGTTTTATAATCAAACACTCAATGGTGTTGTACACATTTTTTGTTATACTTTGCGTATTTATTTAAAAGTTTTGTGTTCTTTAGTATCAATTTTGATTAACAATTTTACAATCTTATTATAAAAATGAAGTAGGCTATCATAACGTGTTTTATTTTGTTTTTACACTACAGAATCATTTTAATTGCAAAAGTTGGTACTTTGCAATCATGTAATCATGTAAACTTTGTCAACCCTGAAAAGTAGCAATGTTACCTTGAAAGATTACACTATGAGCTTATATTATCATAGTGGAATAATGCTAGGTAAGCTTGCTTCCTTAAGGGTAAACGAATTGTGCATGAGGGATATACGAATTCGAAAAAATATAACTACAAGTTGAGATGTATTTGAACCAATTCGTTAAAACTTGATAATATTAGTTGACTTAAATCTAAGCCCCTTGTATCCCATAGTGATTAGAAACTAAACGTAGGCCTGTAATAAATTATTACCTACTGTAAAGGGTCAAGGGTCCTGATTTGATTTATAATTTTTTCTTCAAATTTTTCATCAAAATTTTCATCAAAACTTTCTTATGTTCACTAGGCCTACAGCAAAGAATGTAGAGTATTATATATATTGCATGGTAATCCTATTAATATTAAACAAAGCCCGCTTCGGTGGCCGCGTGGTCTAGCGTGCCACTCTCGTTCGTGTTGGACTAGTCTACCGAAGACGGGGGTACCTGGGTTCGATCCCGGTCGGGTACAATGTGGTATTTTCCTGAATGGCTGTCCACTTTCCCTCCACGCAAATGTGGGTGCATTTCCTCTAAATATAGCCTTCCCTATTCCATTGGTTAGTACATAGGAGTCCAACCCAAACGGGTAGTAAAACGTGGTGCTAAAAAAAAATCAAGAAAAACAACGGACCTGGAGAATGTCATAATAAAATGTCTAAACCAAAATCATATAATGGAGGAGGGGGGAGGGGATGAAGCGAAAATGAAAGTTTTCCAGGCCACAAAATAATATGAGCTTACCTTAACAAAATCAACAAATACAAATATCAATTTTCTCAAAACACATTTTTAGTGATTTTGACTAAATCTTGTTCATTCATAAAGGAGTAAAACTAGGTAGGTAAAGTGTTTTCAAAATAAGAAGCGGCGTTTGTCTAATACCTAGTTTGTTTCAGTTTAACATTTCTAGACCAATTGATAGTATCGGCACATGAATTAGCTCTAACTAGCATCAGTGATCACGTGGACTAGATGTCAAGTTCATTTAGCCGAGTATTATGATAGTATTTTTCTCTAAACGGTTTTACACTCTTCCTCCACGCAAATACGTGTACAGTTAACTTAAAAATTCCAACTTTCTAATCCTTATATCATTAATGAAATAAATGTATTGCGTCCAAACAGATAGTTATGCGGTCAATTTTTATTTTTAGAACAAACATTAGACCCATTACCCAGGTCGTAAATTCATCACCGTGAAAGGAAAAGCCCCAAATTACACAAACAAAAATTTTGTTCGGCCATGCCGAGAATCAAACGCGTGACGCTTTGATCGCTAGTCAGATCCACCAACGACTAAGCAAAGTAATACGTGCAGAAAACTTCACACGTAGAAGTCATTTTTCCTTGCCTTTTTAATGTCAAGTTGCCGAATATAATCATTAAGATGATCAGAAAGCACTTATTTTGAAAGTTGTAGTTCTTTAGATGTGTTTAACTCAAAAACAAAAACTAATGCAATATTTAAAAAATAAAAACACAAACCTTTTAAAATTTAACTGTTCTATCGTTTTATGGATGCAAAAACCAAGATTTTTTCATTTCAGTAAATTGTATATAAGAATATTTAACTAGCAAAGTTTCTCTTTGTGAAGGAGTGGTTGGAGAGGGGGGCTTCAAAACTATGTGACATAATCTCATTTTACAATAATATGTGTGTTATTTTATAGTTATTGATAATATATACAATAAGTGACAACTGCAGATCACATGACTTGACGTATGAATATATTAAAATTGTTTAAGCAATTTTAGTTACTAGCACATATTGTTCTTCTTACCAAAATCATATTATTGTTATCTTGCAGTTACAAAAGCTACTAGAATTATTCTTCCATATTAATAAATCAACTCATATGTTCAGTTGCTGTCACTTTTGACAAATTTTATTGATGATTCAGATATTTTTTTATCTGTTATAAACTTACAATAGTGCCAGTTACTACACCATGGTATAAGATGTTGCTGATTTATGTTGTTATCTGCATTTATTCTATAGTAATATGTCTTGAAAAACACGTTAAATATCAAATTATAGATAAATTAAAAGAATAAATATTTAAGGTCTACTGTAAATTTAATAAAAGGCCACACACATATATATAAAATAAATATATATATATATAAATAAATATATATATATATAAACAGTGGTTCTCAAAGCGTGTGCTGCGGTACACTAGTGTTCGAGAGATTGGCTAGGTGGGCCGTGAAATTTTGGTCGGTATTTTACTAAAAATTAAAATATTAAATATTAAATAAAAATATATGGATAAGAAAAATAAAAGAAGGAAAAAAATGAGAATTTAAATATATTTATAAGCAGACCCACATTTCCTGTTCAATCGAAATAAGTCGTTCTCGTTTCTTATTCTTTATGTTTGTAAGTGCTGAAAATCCCAGTTTGCAGAGGTATGTAGTAGAAAATGACAACAGCATTCTTACAGCACATCTGTATACTGCTGGGTACTTCTCTTTGCTAACATACAAAACTTAGCAAGTGGTAGTTCTACATAATTCAGCTGTAGGATGCAATCTGCCTGCAGTTTAGCGAGTTCTTCGACTTTTCCAGAGTCAGTAGGGTTGTTGATTCGAGCAATACTGCATACGGCTTGCGCAACCAGTCATATTCGTTGACGGTGTAGTATAACTAAAAATGTATACAACACCAGTGAGTGTTTTTTTAGTGAACTCTTATTTTTTCAAACAGTCCAGATTCAGTGTATGTGTTTGGCCCGAGTTGTTACGTCACACTGTGTGAGTCCTGATCACACACTAGTTTACTTACATCAGGTGTTCGCGTTGCCAACCTAATGATCGGTGAGCCGCGCTTTATCTCGAGGAGATATACTGTGCCGTGAGAGAGAAAAGTTTGAGAACCACTGATATGTATGCTACGGATTAAGTCCGAACCCGGATAGAGTCAATATTATCCAGATAATGTTGACTTTATTCAAAATACGTAAATAATGTTGACTGATAGGTGATTGAATAGTGTTTTTAGAAGTTTATCCATATTATATTGACACCATCCACCGCACTTGGATAGTGGCAATTTCAATGGTCGAGGCTAGGATAGTTAGGTTAGGCTGGATTAACTTGGATTGGGTTAGGTGAGTTTAGGCTATTTTAGATTAGTTTAAGTCAGGCTAGGTTAAGCTAGGTTAGGTTAGTGGAAAATAAAGCACAAAATGAGGCATTTCGAATGTTAGTGCACCGCTACGATCCTATTTACTGTCCAAATTCAAAATATTGTTTCAAAATAAAATTCGTATTGAAACGTGCTTAGTTCTACAAATATTATTCCACGTTATCCAAATCTTGCTGGCTAGTGTTGATATTATCCGGATAGTGTCGTAAATAAGATCAATTACCTTCTATTTCTGACACTATCCACTGCACCTAGCTAATGTTGACATATCCCGGCTAATATCGACAATATCCAGATTTCGCACACTACCCGTAACATATATATGAAAGTATATATACATATATAATATATATAGTTTACTCTTATTTAGATATTATAATTTATATAACTATAATATATATGTTTTATTAGATTTCATGGTTATTTGTTACTGCGTCTTATCCGTTCAGGGGGAGTTAATAGATGTTAATTATAATAATGAGATAGGAATGAGGAGGGTAGAATTATAGAAGTATTGTAACTAAATATGCGTGGAAGGAGAGTGGAAAACCATTCAGGAAAAAACAAATATATTGGAACCTGGCCTGGATTCCAACGTGACCTCCCCCCCAATCATCAATAAACAAGACGAAATGAGCTTGAAATTTAGACCAAGTGTCTACCAATACATGGCTCAATGTTATTACTATGTTCTTTAATTATAAATTCAGTAAACAACAGATTAAGAGGCAAATAAATCTAAACGTCTAAAGACACCCCCATGTTAACGTTTCTTCTCGAAGTTAGAAATCTACTGAACAACCAGCTTTCCTGAAAGTTGGTTAATTTATTCCTTATTAATGAAGTAATAATTATGTCGGTATTTTATAATTCAATTTTATCCTCGATATCAAGCTTAAATACAAGTTTTATTTTTCTCGGAAGCTATGATAATTTGAATAGGGGTTAATTTAAAAGATTGCTCCAAATTGAATAATTATCTCCATTAATGTTAGAAACTGAAGCATGAGCCAACATGTGTGATGCATACTAATTTTATATGATCCATAAGTACAAAAAAGATAGTTCTACTTTTTAAGGTCTATAGTATAATTTTTAAACTAGGTTTTTTAATCAATTTATTAAAATCAGCTCTTTTATTTTTATAAATTCATGAAACTAAATATTGTGGTGTCTTTAGAAAGCTAATGGAAGACAACCAATATTACTATTATAAACAAATGAGCCTTTATACACCTGTTGTTTCCGCCATGTCTGAATATTTCTTTTATTTCAAACCATTAACATAAATGATGAATGAAGTTATGACCACACGGTTTAGAAGATATAAATTGCCAGAGGCAGGCAAACGTTTTTATGCGACTTCTATCCTACATTCAACCATGGAAATTTACTAGTTTACTTGTGTAACATGACGCAATATATAGACATGACATTTTGATCAACTTATTATAAATATCACTTTATAAATCATATCACAATCTAATTTATGCAAATTGTTTCCGCTGGCTTTACACATTTCCTACAAGAGAATAAACATGTAAGACAAACCATGTACACTCGATGGCAAAATTCACAAGATGAAACTTCTTCGCTCAGACTGAACTATATCTTATGACCGAGGGGCCAGGGAGGCTGACTATGGATCTAAAGGACTCTGGTTCCTATCTTGTGGGGTACCTCGAAAAATGAGTGTCTAGGTAATATATGTTTCTTTTGATTTATGGCTTAAAAAGAGACCCTTTAAAATCGTGTAAAAATATACAATATGCGTACACCCCATTTAAGACTGATTTCATTAGATAGTGATTTAATTTTTTTACATTCCGTAGTTAAGGTGGGGATGTAGGTTGCACAAGTTAAAGACAGTGTTTTTGCAGCTTTTGAAATAAAACATTTTTGTTGGCTAAATAAATAAAACCGTGCTTCAAAATAAAAATTGAATTTAATCTTCTTAACATGATGATATCAACAGTTCCTGAATATCCATAATCAGCATAGTGGCATTAGATGACAAACTTTTTAAATGAAGAGAAAAGTTCTCATTAAATAAACAATACACCCTTGAAAGATATTCAATAACTGTTGAGGTCACCATGACATAAAAATTAAACTACATTTCTATTGGAGAATTAATGGATTTCTTTAAAAAAACTAAAAACTACAAAACTACTGCCCTTAGCTCGCGCTTCCTACAATCCTACTTTAAAACATCTTTACAAACATGATATGTTCACTTCGTAACTCTTGAAATGTACTAGTATTACCTTGAAAGTAAGGGTCTGTGAAGCTTCAAAAGGTCGAATCTTCTTTGATTCGGCTACAACTAAGACACCCACAATACCTAGCTCACTAAGTATGAACTGATTAAATATATAATTATTTTCAGAACGTCTATTAAAACAGTATTTTAACATAAACTACTAATTAAATGACATCTATAGCGCAGACTGAACGTCTCTGTGGTCTAGTGGTCAGAGTTCCTGGCTACAGATCCAGAGGTCTCGAGTTTGATCCCTTGCACTTTAAATAGATCTTTGAAACAGTGAGTCCAGAACGGGGTCAAATTCAGCCTTGTGAGAACAAATGAGGAGCCACCAGAATAAAGAAGTAGTAGCTATGGTTTAAAAAACTGAGATTAACGGCTGGAGGGCTCGTTGTGCTGACCACATGACACACTATATCCACAAATGTTGGCCCTATCATCGCTAACAGTGGCGGCCGCTTGGTCCTTATAGCTTGCTTGCGGGCCCACACCATAGAGATTTTTTTATATGACGTTGGCTAGATATGCCATTACAAAAGAACATAATGTTCATTGTTCTTTTCTCTAAACCTTTCTTTTTACCTATATGGTCTTAATGGAAAATTAAATAAATGGTACGGAACTCCACACGGACTTTCTCGCTCTATTGTTTAAAAACTGCAGATATTTACTCAAAATTCATAATATAATATACACTAGCGAAACAAAGAAAAAATTGCGCTATACATACGTAAAACTTTTTTGACTCCTGGTTTTAAATTTCATAATTTTATTTTAAAAGAATTAACGTCTTCATTTGTATGTTCGGACCAATACAAAATATTGATATTGGGTCCCTAAGAGTCAACACTTCGTATTAAAATTTTGTCTTCCGGTTAAAATTTTTCGTCATTTTACTAGGGGATTGACATCTTATGGTTATCACATTGATATTACATTTCTCTTTTATAAATTTTGACCAATAAAATAGGTAATTATTGATTATTGAGTCTAAATTGAGAGAGATAGAATAGTTGTAGCCGATTTTTAGATAATTGAATTTTTCTCTTTTCACCCTTTAGTAAACTGCTATTAATTTTAGGGTTGGACAGACGGCGTTGCAAAAACAACTTTTTAGGGTTCGGGAGGTCATGAAACGTCTACATCCATCAACATCTCGGGCTAGATTTTTTTTTTGACGGTCGTAATAATTACCTTTAAGTGTTGGCAAAGTTAAAAGACATATATATTTGTGTATAGCTTGAAAACTTTTGGTTTCATAAAAATATACTTCAAGTAAAATATGTTTATTATAAATAGATCCACATGTATGCAATGATACGTAATTTCATATCTCAAAGACTTACGGAGATAAAATTAAAAATTAGAAATTACGCATCAGACCGGAACACTTAGTTATTTTGACGAAAAGTTGAGAGTAATCTATTTGATTTGTAATATTGATCAACGCTTGGAAATGAAATTTAATCAAAATAGTTTGAGCCAATTTTGATAAAATCGATTTTTTCTCTTTCCACCCTTAAGGTAACTACCCTTAATTTTAGGATTGGATATCCAAACCAGAAAATTCCTTGGGGTAAACTTAAGAAAAGCCTATATACC
This sequence comes from Timema podura, assembly GCA_033556935.1. Taxonomy (NCBI): domain Eukaryota; kingdom Metazoa; phylum Arthropoda; class Insecta; order Phasmatodea; family Timematidae; genus Timema; species Timema podura. The sequence goes on along the minus strand of JAVRXN010000002.1, from coordinate 52,404,554 downwards.
TATCGTTAAAATAGTTTAGGTTCTGTCCCGAGGTACAGACTGACAAACAGATGGACAAACAGACAGATGGCATTGCGAAAACAACTTTTTAAGGGTTTGGGTGGTCATGAGACGTTGACATCCATCAAAATCTTGAGTTCAATTGATTTGACGATCACAAAACTGTAAGGTAGCGAGAAAGTAAAAATATTGATATTGAGTCCCCGTGGGTCAACACTTCGTATTAAAAATGTCGACTTCCAGTTTAAAATTTTTGACATTTTATTAGGGGTTGCACATCTTATGGTTATTGCATTGCTATTAAATTCCTCATTTATTAATTTTGACCAATAAAATAGGAAAATATTGACTATTAAATCTAAAATGATAAAGAAAGATCATTGTTGTACAAACATTTACCCAAAGAGGTTGAAAGAAAGAGAACATACACTTTTTGAGAAACTTGCTCATTCTTACTTTATGACATTAAAGAACTATTGCGTTAAAAAGTAAGTAGAATCTCTTCACAACTAAAGTTCACAAAATTTTATTAATATATTTGCCTTTATCTCAGAAACGGTTGGTTTTGTAAAATACATTATATAAGTTTTATATTAATATATATTTTCCAATAGTTTCGGAGATTATAAAAATGAAATTTACGGTCAGACGAGCCCTTAAAGTATTTTGCCGAAATATTGAGGTAGCCATTTTTATGAATATTTGAAGTTTGAAATGAAATTTAATCAAAACGTTAGAGCTGATTTGAGAAAATCACTTTTTCTCATTTGTCTTCAGTAAATACCTAATTTTACGGTTATGATATCACATTCCAAACTCTCGGCAGCTATGAAAACCGTAGATACCAATTTTACGATCGAAAATGTTAGCTCTAGTTGAGGTACAGACAGATAGACGACAAAATTCAAACTTTGTCGATTCGAGGGTCATGAACCAAGGGTTATAAAACTACAGTTAATTTTTTGACGATACATACTTCCTACTGTAAGATAGCGGAAAAAATAATAAAGTATAAGTGTCATGCGGTAAAAATACCATAACACATTAACTCGCATCTGCTTTGCAGTTTGTCGTTTCGACTTAATCATATTAAAAAAATGGCCCTCTACACTATTGTTTTTGAGATATACACACCTTTTCTAATGTAGGTAAGCGAGTAAAAAAAACCATGGGTATAAGCGTCAAGTTAGACTTCTATTATTCGAGGTAGCAAGTTTTACCTTACATGATCCACTATGGCTTAACTTTTAATATAGGAGCATGTGTAGCGTCAAGTAGATTCTACTTTCAGGGTAAACGGATTGTATGTTTGTAATGTCCAAGACTTAAATCATGTTTTTAAAGATTTTTAAATTATGGCGTGTCAGAAAACCAATTAATTTCATCTAATGAAATGGGATAAGGAGGGGGAGTTATAAACAGCTCACCAAGAGCTCCCCTCGAGAGAGAGGATGGGTAATCGCAATGTGGGAAAACTGCAGTTAGTACATCCGGTGAAGATCGACTCTCAGTCTCTCAGATCAGAGGCTGATACACTATTCGTGCGTTCAATCACGTTATTTTTTGTCTTACTAGCCGCTCGGGGTATCTGCATATTTACACTAATAAGGAAGGGAAGAGGAATTTATAATTGTGAGGAAATATACCCGCATTTTTTCTGAGGGAGAGAAGGAACAGATTTGGTAAAAAAAACTAGGTTTTTCTTGTCAGGATTCGAACCCCAGCCTTCCTTTCACAGAAAAATCAGATGAGATTTGTACCATAATCTACGTTAAATATTATTTAGGCTTTATTCATTAAACCAGTATTTTAACATGATTATATAGAGACAGGTTTTACTAAAATCAATAGTGTACACCATTCCTCTTAAGTGCTGGTTCAGAGCACGTATGTGTAGTGAGTTAATAAATTATAATGATGATACCCGCCTCGGTGGCGTATTTATCTAACGCGCTAGTTTCGTGTTAAGCTAGACTGCCGAGGACGGGGGGATTGTGGTTCGAATCTCACGCGGGTGAAATGGGATGGTTTTCCTAAATGTTTTTCTACTCTACTTCCAGACAAATGCGGGTTGACTTCTTCTATATTCGACCTTCCCAACTCTTAACCCACTAGTCTAATTAGCACTTAAGCGTATAGCCCGAACAGGTAGTAAGACGCTTTGCTAAGTATTATTACTATAATGATGATGCTCACAAAAGTTACTTAAGCTATGTTTATAGTCATACATCAAGTTATGTGATCTGCGGCTGTCACTTTAAATAGAAAGTACCAACGTGGATAAAATAATAATTATATTATAAGCTTAATTAATTTTTTTGCAATAGCTGCAACAAGAAAATTGTTTTAATTTCGTAAAACTTATTTAATACTGCGTTTTTCTTATCATTCAGCCTGCACTACTAATGAGACTTACTGAAATCTTCATTGGAAGGCTGTGTAGTGTGTAATTGAGATTAATGAACACTTTTTACAACGCAATATACATATATAGAAGAATTAACCAACGCCGAAACCGGGGTGACGTGGGTTTTACGTCCAGTACCGGCCTCTGTCTCATCCTATACCTTCGGCTGGCTAGATTTTATATACTAAGGATACTAGGTTAGGTTAGGTTAGGTTTGGTTAGACATAATTATGACAATGTTTCTGGAAGCCGCAAACCTCATGGAGGAAACAAATTCAATAAACAACCAATAAAGTTTAAAAAAGAGATTTAAGCTCATTTCAACCACTTTAGGGGCCTCATGGTCTAAGACGTCACTCTAGCAATAGACTGAACAGCCGATGACAGGGAGATCGGGTCCCAATCATGTGTAAACTAGTTTTTCCCTAAATGGTTTTCCCTCCATGCAAATGCAGGTACAATTTTTCTAACGTTAACCTTTCTCATCCCTAACATATTAGCGTAATTAGTACGTATGCGTACAACCCGGATGTGTAGTAAGACGTGATGCAAAAAAAATGAAAATGTAGGGCCAAATTGAAAAACATTTGTATATATAATTATCAATACTCAAATTCTTTGCAACTTTTATGTCTACCTTTGTAACCACCCTTATTTCTGAAAGATTAGAGCAATGGAGACCCAACCCAATGTATTTAACTTTGTTTGTGTGAAAACGATCAACTGGGATTTAAGATACGATATTATGCTGGAACCAGAAATGGTATCGAAGTTCATTTGTCAGCATTATTCACTTGATAACAACGAAATTGGGGACAAAGTAATTAGTTTTTAATTTTTAAATAATTATTTTAAAATTATTTTGTACTTTTTTAATGTGGTAAAATGGTTTACCTGCTCTCATTTTTAATATTTTATAATGGAGACTACAGGTAAAGCCACATGACACTATGAGGCTTGGTTGAAACAATATTTATTACCTATTACTTAAGCTACTCTCTCGTTATTCGTGGGGTTGGACGGGCTCTTAGGTATAAATCGGAGTGGAGGACCACGAACCTAAAATATTATTAGCAGAATTTTTTTAGAACCACTTCTTACTACCCGTTCGAGTTATTCACTTATGTAATAATTACGTTAATGGGCTAGGGTTGAGGAAGGCTAAATTTAGAGGAAGTGTACCCACATTTGCCTGAGAAGAGAGTGGGAAACCATTTAAAGAAAACCACCCTCAGTTCACCCGACCGGGATTGAATCATGATCTCCTTGTCATCGAAAATCGAGTCTATTGCGAGATTTACAACTTAGACCATGAGGCCACCGAAGAGGAGAAGAAACTCAACCAGAAAAACTTTGTAACCCACTTTGTACCCACAAACCCATACACAAACACACACACACACACATATATGTGTTTGTGTATTGGTTTTGCAAAACACACACACATATGTATATTATATTATAATATGTTATTAAACAATACTTTTTTTATTCAAAGCAAAGTATAATCGAATATTTGAAATATTCATAAATCCGAATCGAAGTTAAAATATAAATTTTTGAGTGTTTTTTCTGTGAAAAACACTCAACACTCTCTATTTTACTTTTGAAAATCACACACACACACACACACACACACACACACACACACACACACACACACACACACACACACACACACACACACACACACACACACACACACACACACACACACACACACACACACACACACACACACACACACACACACACACACACACACACACACACACACACATATGTATATTATATTATAATATGTTATTAAACAATACTTTTTTTAATTCAAAGCAAAGTATAATCGAATATTTGAAATATTCATAAATCCGAATCGAAGTTAAAATATTAAAAAATAGAACTGAAATAGCTGTTATGGATTTATTGAAACTCATTTAAATAGCTGGAATTTATTTACATAAAAAAATGAGCTATTTCCAAAACGGAAAATTTTCCAGAAGAAATTGAGGTAAACATTTTCCAATGAGTTTTACCAGAAGATAATTTTTTTTTGTGGAAAATTTCCATCTCACACCTATAATTACTAAAACAACGTAATATTAGATTAGGTCTACTTCAAATTTTGGTCATCAACATAAAAACATAAAATAAAATAAATTAAATATTTGTGTATTTTATATATAATTTGATTGGCGGAGTTTTGTAACTGTCGAAGCCAAAACACTTTTGAATCGAGGTCAATGTTGATGTATTCGAAGTGAAGACGAAATTTTCGATTCTCAGCATACCCCTACTAATTCCTAGCCAGTAGCTTAACAAAATTTATTGAACGGCAGGTAAAAACACGTAGGTTGAGTATAATTTATTAGAAATGCTATGTTTCAAATTAATTACGTATTTCAGAGCAGCACAGCCTGATATTAAACCCACTATAATCAAATCTGACAAATTGCTCGGTAAAAGATTACTTTTAATAGCGCGTTCCGTTGCAGATAGAAATCTAGCTCGAACACTTAACAATTACGACAAAACAGGTGAGTCAACAAAATATATTACATTTTTATATGAAATATGGTAGTGGAAAACGATTTTTTTTTAAATGCAACACTTAAGGTAAAATACCCCACATGAATTTAAATGAGTAGATATTTGATTTGAAAATTAAGGGTGTTAAATATAAATAAACTCTACACCAGAAAAACACTTTTTTTTGTAATTGAAGCTAATTACTACTCAATACATTTAATGGACCTATCAGTGAGTAAATTAAAAAAAATACAGTCTATTAATAATATATACTAACATATATTCTAAAGATTGAATAAATATAAGCAAATTTAAAGCTAATAGTTTTCCTACTACCCTGACAATCTCCAATACTTATTAGCTTGATATATTTAACGTACACTTTATAAACATACAAATATATTAGCACATGATACAAAGACTAAATAAACTTATGAATACTACCCAAGTAGTTACACAGTTTAAGGCGTCAATATTGCAATAAACTTACTTGTTGGTGACATGAGAGGTCAAGGATTGGATCTTGACTAGGTGCATTAAATGGTTTTATTCGTAAATGGTTTACAACCCTCCTTCCACGCAAATAGGGGTACATCACCTCTAGATCCAGGGCCACCCTTAGCAGACGTAAGACTCTGGGCAATCTGTGTTTGTGTGGCCCCCAGTTATTTGCCTTATCCCCCTAACAAAAATATATTAAAAATTTTTATTTTTTAAAATTTTTTTACAGTAGTTTGCACCTAAATGCCGATTTTCAGTCGTATAAGATATCAGAAAATGCCCTTAAAGGTAAATATATGTAATAATAATTCCTAGAAGCCGAGTTTTTATATAAATAAGGGTTGATCCATCCCCAACCCTTAGTTAGATTTTCTTTTCCAATGAACTTGAATTGTAAAAAGGTATAAAGAATAACTGTGCCAAGTTTTAATCAAATAAACTGACGCGTTCAAAAGTTATCATGAGACATATCCACCACAGACAGGCATTTCAAATCGGTGGGATTAAAACTAAGAACTCGCGTCACTCGTTCAATAATTCAAACTACATGATTATACTTTTATTTGTTTTTACACTCTGACTATATTTGCTATATCGCCTATACGAGCACGAAAGCAAATATTTTTCTACACTAACTTTTTACTTTCTCTCTATCTTACAGGTAGAGAAAGTATTGTGATCGTCAAAAAAATCGAACTCGAGATTTTGATGAATTTTGACGTTTCATGACTTCCTGAATCCGAAAAAGTGGTTTTTGAATTTCCGTCTGTCTGTCTGTCTGTCTGTCTGTCTGTACCTCCAACTAGAGCCTAAACTATTTTACCGATTGAGCTGAAACTTGATATCTAGGGTTTTCATAGGGTTGCCCCGAGGGGTTTTTGGAATTGGATATCTACCCCTAAAATTAAGGGTAGTTTACACAAGGGCAAAAAGAGAAAAAGTCGATTTTCTCAAAATCGGCTCTAACGATTTTGATTAAATTTCATTTATGAACATAAATAAATATTTCAAACAAAATGGCTACTCTCAATATTTCGGCAAAATCGTTTTAAGGGCTCCGGTCTGATGCGTAAATTAACATTTTTTATAATAGCTCCGAAACTATTTGAGATATGAAATTACTTAGCATTACAAATATGTATATATATTTATAATACAAATATTTTATTCGAAACATATTTTTATAAAATCAATAACTTTCAATATATACGCAATTATATATATATTTTTAACTTTTTGGGCATTAAAGCTTAAGTATTGCGACCGTAAGAAAAACTAACCTGAAATGTTGATGGATGTCGACGTCTCATGACCCCCGAACCCTTAAAAATAATCTTTGCAATGCCGTCTGTCTGTGTGTCTATTAAAACTTAAAATTAAGGGTAGTTTACTGAAGGGCAAAAAGAGAAAAAGTCGATTTTCTCAAAATTGGCTCTAACGATTTTGATTAAATTTCATTTATGAACATTAATAAATATTCCAAACAAAATGGCTACTCTCAATATTTCGGCAAAATCGTTTTAAGGGCTCCGGTCTGATGCGTAAATTAACATTTTTTATAATAGCTCCGAAACTATTTGAGATATGAAATTACTTAGCATTACAAATATGTATATATTTATAATACAAATATTTTATTCGAAACATATTTTTATAAAATCAATAACTTTCAATATATACGCAATTATATATATATTTTTAACTTTTTGGGCATTAAAGCTTAAGTATTGCGATCGTAAGAAAAACTAACCTGAAATGTTGATGGATGTCGACGTCTCATGACCCCCCGAACCCTTAAAAATAGTCTTTGCAATGCCGTCTGTCTGTGTGTCTATTAAAACTTAAAATTAAGGGTAGTTTACTGAATGGCAAAAAGAGAAAAAGTCGATTTTCTCAAAATCGGCTCCAACGATTTTGATTAAATTTCATTTATAAACATTAATAAATATTCCAAACAAAATGGCTACCCTCAATATTTCGGCAAAATGGCTTTAAGGGCTCCGGTCTGATGCGTAAATTAACATTTTTTTAAATAGCTCCGAAACTATTTGAGATATGAAATTACTTAGCATTACAAATATGTATATATATTTATAATACAGATATTTTATTCGAAACATATTTTTATAAAATCAATAACTTTCAATATATACGCAATTATATGAATTTTTTTAACTTTTTGGACATTAAAGTTTAAGTATTGCGACCGTAAAAAAAAAACTAACCTGAAATGTTGATGGATGTCGACGTCTCATGACCCCCCGAACCCTAAAAAATAGTCTTTGCAATGCCGTCTCTCTGTGTGTCTATAAAAACTTAAAATTAAGGGTAGTTTACTGAAGGACGAAAAGAGAAAAATTTGGTTTTCTCAAAATCTGCTCAAACGATTTTGATTAAAATTCGTATCTAGGCGTTGATTAAGATTATAAATAAACTGGCTATTTTCATTTTCCTATGAAAATGATTTTTAGGGTACATTACAGAAGCGTTAATTTCCGTATCTCCACAACTATTGGAGAAACTAAACAACTTATCATTGCAAAATTGTAGGCCTATTAGAAATAAAAAACTTTTATTTGACATATATTTTTATAAAAACAGCAGTTTCTGAGATATTTTCAAATATATTAATACAATTTTGCGAGCTTTAGTTGTAAACATATACTACTTAAGTCTTAACGCAATAATACTCCAATGCCATAGAGTAATTAAATATAAGTATCTAAAAAAAGTATGTTATTTTTCCTTAAATCTCTTAGGAGAAATGTTTGCATAGCAATGATCTATCTCCATTTTAGACTCAATAGTCAATATTTACATTTTTATTAGTCAAAATGTATAAATGAATAATTAAATATCAATGCGATGACTTGAAGATCAGCAACACCTTTTAAAATGTTAAAATTTTAACCAGAAATAAAAATTTTAATACGAAGTGTTGACCCTTGTGGAAGACATTAAACTGTTTGAAATGTTCTTAGGTGGACAAAGATGCGCCTCTTTTCTCATTGATTCTATATCATTGTATATTATTTTATGCGTGTTCTTATGTGGAGTGGTGATGATACAATGTACATTATTCCGTTCAGAAATCTTACGAGTTTATAGAAAGAGAGAGAAAGTCTGTGCGGTGTGCCGTACCATTTATTTTTTACCTGTCACCTAAGCAAACACGCACTCCCTCCCACCCCCCTACCCCCCGAATCATGGTGTCCTGTATGACCATACCGTTTGAACATCCCTAAGGTTGGGTCTGTATAGATTTTCTTGGATAGGAGTAAGATATATATGAAAATGGCGTACTGTGATAATTGCGTATACCAAAGAAATAGCGACAATTGCGTGCAGTTGTTTATTTTTCTACCTGAATTGGCCGTTGGCAAATTTCAATGATTGACATAAAGAATATAAAGCTGTGTAGGATATTTTTACTTTCTCCCACCATACCATAGGTATAGGGGTCTTATTTTGCTTCCAGAACCATTAACTAGTACACTAAAAAAACCTAAGCTAACCTTAGCTAACCTGAGCTAACCTAACCTAACCTGAGTTAACCTAAACTAGCCTAAGCTAACCTAAACTAACCTAAGCTAACATAGACCCTTTCAATCCAGGGTGTACGCAAATTATCACTCCGAAGCTGACCCCACCTGGGTCACCCACTTGTTTGACCCTTTGGGCGCAATTGTTGTGGTACGCAATTATCACCTGATGGAATCAGAGTTGAGGTCCTTCAGAAAATCAGCAAACAGGTAGCACCCTTCCAAACTAGTTTAATGAATGAATGCATGGACCAGGGCTGAATGCCCAATGGATGGAAACAAAGTGAGGTAGTCATTCTTAGTAAGGGTGAGGACAAGGATCCGCAGCTTCCTAAGTCGTACAGGCCAATCTGTTTATTAAATGCGCGTGGAAAACTTCAAGAGAATATTATGTGCAACAGACTGAAGAAACATCGTGAGATGGTTGGCATGCACCAGCAGCAGTACGGCTTTAGGAGAAGCATATCTACGGAGGACGCTATTTGTGAGGCCATGAACCTTGTTAATAGGGAAAGTGGGAAATATGTTATTAGGATATTCGTGAAAATATCGGGAGCATTCGATAGTTTGTGGTGGCTATCACTGTTCAAACGGTCAAGGGAACTAGAATGTTCAGGGAGTCTCTACAGAGTTTTTATGCACTACTTTAGGGACAGATATGCAACCCTAAGATGTACAGAAATATCAATAAGTAAGAAACTTACTAATGTCTGTCCCCAGAGATTGGTCTGTGGACCAATATTTTGAGACATAGGACTCGAACCAGGTTTGTTTGAAATAGAAGCGCTTCTAGGTACGATGGAAGTGGTCACCTTTGCACATGACTTACTGGTAGTTGTTGAAGCCAAGTCAAGATTAGAACTTGAGACCAAGAGTAATGTGGTTCTTGCTGAGTTGGACTCTTGGTGCAAGAAAGTGAAATTAAGTTTGGCACTTACAAAGACGATGTATATGCTGTTAAAGGGAGTGCTGAAGAGATACCATTTGATAAGAATTGACAGACAAGTGATTAGATGAAGTGTAAATACCAGATATCTAGGAGTTACATTGGATGAAAACCTCGGCTTCATGATGCACGTGGAGAATATATGTTGAAGAGCCTTAAGACTAATGAACAAGATTATTAACATAGGGCAGAGTCGGTTTAGATTGCCCAGGCTTTGTATACGGATTTACCATCAAGCCTTATTAGTCTCTATCGTGGGTTATGGGGCCAATGCTTGGGCACAATGGCTAAGACTGATACGGGTTAAAAGGAAGATCCGAAGCCTACAGAGAAGTTTTCTCTTAAGGCTATCCGGAGCCTATAAAACAGTTGCGACAAATGCATTGTGTGTGGTCCTAGATATCTGGCCACTAGACCTATAAATAAGGAAGAGAGCGGCTATGTACTGGCTACGGAAAAGGGAGTTGGACAAGGTTGTTAAACTAACAAGGGAAGGAGTAATAAATGGTATCCAGGTGAGGGAAGCGTTGCTGGACGAGTGGCACATTGACTGGAACCAAAGCACAATTGGAAGGAGAACTTACCAACTATTTTCTGATGTCAGAGATCGCCTGAAACTAAAATTTTTACAACCTTCTCCTGGGCTAGTTCACTATATCACTGGCCGTGGGCCGTGCAGAGCTGTTCTCTACCTAAGGCGCTTGACCTGACAGACTATGCGAATGTGGTAGGGGAAGTTAACCCCGAACACGTCGTACTGGAATGCCAATTAACGGTAAAAGAGAGGGTAACAATGTAAGTTCCATCACAGGCTGGAGCAATTCATCATATATTGCGTGACGTGGATAGGTGGGGTCCCTTGGGTGCAATCACGAACGACGTAGTTAAAGAGAGAAAAGGACAGATATACAGCAGGCATGAAGACTAGGAGACAGGTTAGACAAGATGAACAAAATGAAGACAGACAAGGTAGTGAGACCAGTGACGACAGTGACACTACAGAAGGTGACATCTCGACATCCAGAATCAGAAGACATACTATGAAACAGGTACCAAGACCTAGATGAGACAAAACGTAGATCTTACCGGCTGGCAGAGTGAAACGGGACGAGGAACCCCAGGTCATCCGGAGCCCAGCTGAGGAAGGCTCCCTTAAGATGCCAGTAGTGTAAACTGCTGAGGTACCTGAGGAAGCCTAGCTACCAGTTGGGAATTAGAGGAATTAAACAACATCAAGAGATGGAGGACGAAAACCCTCAACTCACATCGTCTGGCCCACTTGGCAACAAGTGAGCTGCTGAGCTGGGGTGGTAGGGCTTCCAGTCCATCAATGTTTCTTCACTGACTGGTATCAGTAGAGGAAGAGACAAGGAATAATATCAAGATGTTCTGCGGCCACCGAGTTGCAAGAAATGTATTAGGTTAAGTTAGGTTTAGTTTTTTATTTTCTTATGCTGTATTATGTTTAATTTTAGGTCCAAGGTAGTGGTTTTAGCTGGAGGTAAGTCGAGCGAAATCTCTGGTAGGGTTCCTCCCCAGGTGGTGGATAGGGGAATGCTCGCCCCCGCTAGGGCTCGCGCCAATCCGGTGACTATTAGATCTGGAAGCGGTGGGACACTCGGTGGGGCAGGGTACCGGGGGCGTAAAATACCTGGGGTAGACCAACTAGTAGGATAAAATTAGAAGCTAGGGAAATAGGGCCACTTGGATTAAGGGCTATAATTAACACTAAAATAATTAATGTGATTGTAATTGGATAAACTATCAAATAAACGGAGGTAGAGAAACAACGTAACATAGGTCCTGAGTTACAGTCTAGGCCTCAGGAAATGATAAATTAATAATTGTCACTGTACGCAATTGTCAGGACACCGGGATTAAGACTCAGCGCGATTAAATCCAATTTAAAAGACATAACCCAACTTTGACAGCTTGACTGGTGAACTCTCTTATATCCTAAGTGCACCCGTAAGAGAATTGAGGACCCCCCGATCTGACCCGGAAATGCATACACTAACCGTTTATATATATATTTAATTAGTACGTTTAACACTAACCATTAGGATGTCCCCACTGGCGGTGCCATTTCGGGTTCCCATGCCCCGAGCTTACAAACAGGTTCGCCATAAACAAGTCATGGGAATGGCTTCTCTTTCCACATCCTTACGACCAAAGTTAAATGAACCTCGAGCTATTTCTCCTGATCGTTTTGCCATCTTGTAATAATTGGCGTATCATAAGACGTATAAAACAAGTAGATACCGCCTCGAGGGTTCGACCACCACCGGTGTAATTGCTCCATGCTCCGAGCCGAGAAGGGAGAACGGGAGGAGGTAACGGGGGGAAGAGGGGTAGGAGAAAAAAAATTGGCAACATGATCTGGTTTACAAAAAACAAAAACACGAAAACTTCTTGGTAAAATGATGATTAGTCATTTCTTGCTAACAAGACCACCTTGCAACTTGTATTACAACGTTCTTCAACATTTTTTTCTTCTCAAAACACAGTGAACAGAGAACTAAAATTGTCAAGGTACACCATCAGTAGGGAGAATTTTTATAATTAAAGTAAACTTGCATTAAGTTTGTATATGAAACTTTAGATAGTTAAAATTAATAGTAAAATTATATTTAAAAAAATATAGTGCTGAGCATGGATTTCAAAAGATTATTTTATTCCTAATTTTTTTTATCGCTGAATAGCTCAACCCTTTATTTTCTAAAACAAAACAAACAAAAAATTCTTTCCCGCTCTAGAATAAAATATTTCTCGTTCGAGCATTCAGTGTGACTGTATCCCCCTCCCTGGCCCCCCTCGTTATAATGTAGGGCCTATTGAATTTCTCACTGCGTCTTAGTATTCATTCAGGCTACACTCATACACTAATTAAGCTAATGGATCAGGGACGAGGGAGGTAGCATTTTAGAAGAAATATACATGCATTTGCATGGAGGTAGAGTGGGAAACAATGTAGGGAAATCCACCCTCAGTATACCCGGCCGAGATTCAAACGCACATCTCCCCGTCATTGGTAATCCAGTCTAACACTGAGTGTGACGCGTCAGGCCGATGTCATGACCGTTATGAGTCCCACGTTATAACCTTTGAACTGTCAACAAATTTTCTAATAAATCTGAAATACGCATATACACTCACCAGTATTCCCTTCCGTTCATATTGGCTCCGATATTTGGGGGCCAATGGTTCCCCCATATTTGTTTAAAAATAAAAATGACATTCAAAAATCGACCTACAACGTTTTAACCACGCTTCTTAAAGCTACCGCAATATAAAGCATGATTCAACCACAACATGATGCCAGACAGTACTACCAATTGGTACAGCTAGAATTGACCTTAGTAATCAATACATCCCCTAAATTCAACATAACCGCAATCAATATAGAACATAAAATTCAGTTACAAAGTTCAAATTTTTACAATATCCAAACAGGTCATTAGATATTCAAATTTAGTTGATGGCAAAACTTTTATCATCATATATGCTAATTGATCATTAGTTGACACATTTTATATTTTAAATTTATCACTTTTAACCAGATCTCTAATAAAATTGTGTTTTACATCAATATGTTTAGTACGTTTTGTTTCATGGGTATGAGACATCTTGATACATTTTTTATTATGTTCATAGATAAAGACTGAATAAACAAACCTACAAAAGTCGACCCAAAAATAAAAATTCAGGAATATAGGAAGAGAGTGCCGAAAATTCCAACCACTACTACTTAAAGAAACTACGTATTGCTTTTTGTAACACAATCTGTATAATTACCATTAAGTTTTATGAGAAATCCCGATACATTCTTTCTGCCATTTATGTAATTTGCCAAGTCAGAATTTACATATGTTATGCTTTATTTAACACAACCACTTTCATAATTCAACAAAAATTGTATGTAAATCTAACATAGGAAATTACAGTTCTCAAAAATTTCTAATGAATATCATTATAACAATGCTGAGATCATACAAAATATGAAATACAAAACATAAATATGGTCTTGTGTGGGCTGTGCCCAACATAATATGCATTAAACTACCAATTAGTTCCCAATGTGGCACCTTGAAATCATCAATGATGCTCTTCTCTAATCTCAATATATGCTGCATTGGAATTTTTGACGTTTTACAATAACTCATACCAAAATACTTAGTCTTCACCAGTTTGAATACTAATCGAGGATTAGTTTATATACCCTCAGCCATCCTTAAGATAGATATCTTCCCTCAAATTACTATTCATAAATGCAGATTTTATATCAAGCTGATATATTTGAATATCCTTATCAGCTTCAATTGCCAACAACGTTTTCAATGTCATAATTCTGGCAACATGAGCTTATTCGGTATAAATTTCTTCTTCCAGACTAGGTGGTTGGTACCCTCTTAATACTAACCAATTTTTTTTATGTTGTTCAGTATTGACTAGTTTTTCAACAAAAACCCATCTTGATTACATTATTGTGGTATCTGGTGAAGGTTTCACCAACTTCCTGGTTTGATTTTCCTTAAGTGAGGTCAGCTCTATACCTATCACCTCCTTCCAGCCACTATCCATTTTTATGGCTTCATTATAGTTCATAGATATCTCTGAGGGTATATGACCAGCAGGCAACTCCGTCATCGTGTTCACTTCATATTAATCGAAGTATTTGGGCATAGTATATGCCTAGAGCTCCTGCGAACCGCAGGTTCATCCACATATTCATCTTGATGAGTAGAGGTAGCTGTTATTTTTATGGAGATTCTTCTTTCTTGATTGAAACATCATAAAAAAATAATTTCCAGATTGATCACGGTAAAATGGTGTTCATCAAATCGTACACATCATACGCTTATTACAGTTTGTTTCAATGGATCCCAAAAGTGATATCTGTTGTTGCAGTAGCCAACCATCAATATTTTTTTTATAGAGTGTTCATCCAATTTCCCAGATCTATCTTCCTTTGGAACATGTGCATATGCTGTTCCTCAAAATAATCAGATTGTATTTAGGTCGGTCTTAAACGTAAACCAGATCTCTGCAGATGTACGACCCTCAGGTAGTTTAAATGTTGGAGTTCAGTTCTTGAAGTATAATACTTGAAGTTAAAATGGCTTCTTCCCAGAAACTTTTGTCCATCTAACTATCAAAAATTACACATCTTACCTTTTACAACAAATTGCGTACACGATTGCGATTGCATTCGCTTCAGAGTTCTTTGCGATCGTGTGTTGCACATTGATATTATTTGATTCCCGCACACTTTTAATACTATTTGACACATACTCACTCCCCTTGTCACATCTCAAGCTATCAATTTTTATGTTGAACTTAGCTTCCCCATAGAGATTTTCTAAAGCACACATAAATATTACTTTTCTTTTCCAGAGGAAAGGCGGCACCAAAGTAACTATCATGCTCGACAAAGATACTAAATAATTTTTCTCATCATGATTGGGAGGAGTATTTATTTATTTCCAAATACATCAGTAGACATATAGTGAAGAATTAATTTTTCCTCACGATCGTCAGGTAAGCACTTAGGAAAACTTTATCCATTTTGTTTATCTTTTAGGCAAACTTCACCTTCAGAGAAAATAGAAAATCTGCATGAATTTCCCATACGCCTGTGCTACAGCTCTGGAGAGCCCACAACTACATTCACTATGCCTACAGAGCACCTGAACTTGATGTAATGGCTACCAACGCGAATTTATCTTTCAAAACTATTACATTCTTGAAAATAACGTATTATATATATATTTCTCTTCCATTTACTTAAGAGAAAATAGATTGAAGACAAGTGATTCACAAACGTATAAATTAAGAATACTTATTGGAACGCCCTCACTTGCTACAACTGGTAAACAACCTTGCTGCTTTGCATGAACAACTTCACCAACTTTTGCAACATTGATCCTGTGGTTTGTGTCTTACACAGCTGTTAAAAACTTCCAATATTTAAACTTAGTCAAATTATATGTAGTCATACTGTCAATAGCAAAACTGATAACTCTGTCATCATCCCACATCCCGCCGAAGCGATGGTGATCTTGACCAGCTGACTGTCCTGAGATGAATGCTACATTTTCTTTCTGGTTATTCACACTGCCAACATTAGGGTTATCTGGAGATTTTAGATACGGACACTTAGAGCGCATGTGCCCCTTCAAGTGGCAAAAATGGTACTTCCCATGAAATCCCTGGTTCTGAACTCACCAATCATCTTAAAAACTGCGATGCTGTGCAGAATGTTTAGAGGTTTCACGCATTTTTATCTTTCCTTATATGAATTCAGTTTACGACACCAGAGTGTATGGCCAGGCTGGGTTGAATCAGGATTACATATTTTCTTATATTCTCCTCTTCTTATAGTAAGCTCTGTTTTAAAAACAACAAAAGGGTTACTGAAGCAGTATCCCACCTTAATATATCAATGGATGTAACAACTGCACTTTAATCGTCAGGCACTGCAGACAAAAATTGTGTTATACTTTCACTGTCATCAATTTTACCACCTGAGCCCTTAAGTTCTTGAAGCCATTTTTCAAACTCGATATGAAAATCATTAAATTAGGAGTTTCATTTGAATTTCAGATTACTTAGTTTCTTCTGTAGCTGGATTAATGACATAATTCCCACTTTTTCCTAGGTAGATTTCAGTGACTCCATAATTTATTTAGCTATAACCTTTTATTTTATTATGTTCTGAAAATTGAAAAATGACACCTGAACAAGGGTTCGATTCCCGTGTCCAGGTGTCATTTTTCAATTTTCAGACTATGATATCTATAGGGAGTAATTCCCACTAAAAGCATAAATAATAGCTTTGGCACCCGCCTCGGTGGCGTAGTTGGCTAACGCGCTAGTCGTGTTGAGCTCGACCACCGAGGACGGGGAGATCGAGGTTCGAATCTCGGTCGGGTGAACTGGGGGTGGTTTTTCCTAAATGGTTTTCCACTCTCCCTCTACGCAAATGCGGGTTCACTTCCTCTAAATTCAACCCTCCCAATTCCTAATCCATTAGAGTAATTAGTACTTAAGCGTATAACCCGAACGGGTAGTAAGACGCGGTGCTAAATATTATTATTATTATTATTAATAGCTTTGGCTATTTAATTTTTGTATTTTATTATTTCCATTAAATTATCTGCCAAAACGCCAAACACTGAACAAATATATCTCGAGCAATATCATCACTTTTCATAAACTGAATATTTGTTGCCACTTCAGTCTCCGGTTTTGTCTGATTCAACTCATCCAGCACAAAATAATGTTCAAGAGCTATCCATATGAAATTTACAGCTAGCAAAACCATTTCCGTTGAAAGCCTTCATATTCATCTGCAGATGACTTGAAGCCAACATTATTAAGAGACAATACCATTCATTCACCAATACCTCACAACTATCTTTCAACTGTGACCATTCCAATATGCACCAATTAAACCATTATTATTCATCTGGGACTATATAACCTATTGATTAAAACGATATTCTATACCCGCCGTTACTAATAGTAATTCAGTAAATTTCAAGTGTTGAGAAAACACACAAAAAATGAGAACAAAGTAAAGTAGAAATATTATATCGCAATATAAAACATGATTCAATCACAACGTTGATGCCAGTAAGTGCTACCAATTGGTACAGCTAGAATTGAACTTAGTGTGTCCAATACATAGCACATTGTATTAGGGCCATGTAAATTGAATTATTCTATAATAAGTTATTATTATTAGCACCACGTCTTACTACCCGTTCAGGTTGTACGCACTTACGCTAATGTGTGATGGTAAGGTGATTGTGAGATAAAATGAAGGTCCTACAACTTAACGTGGGATCCAAACCACGGAGGAGGTCTGGCATTCAACACACTCACAATTTGTAACTAATACACGTCTTGTTAGAGGTGAAGGAAGGGTTTGTCAATCAGATAAATCTGTGCCGGGACAAAGAATTGAACCCCGGACTCCCAACACAGAAATCCGACACCTTACCCCTAGACCGCCATGTCACCTTCTATAATATGTGATAGACGACCTAAAAAAAAGATTGGAATATAAATGTTGACCAAACTGGTTCCCACGTTCAAGAATTAATTTTTATATCTACTTAAAATAGGGTTCAAATTAAAAATAAATGATAAACAGTCGCACAAACGTTCTCATTTTGTGTATTATAACTTTTAAGATAATTTTCAAAAATAAGGCTTTGAGTAAACTACCCTTAAGCAGGTTTTCTTCATACAATAAACACATCATATTATTAATAATTATAATTACTCTTTATACATAAATTTTAAGCCAAATTGTTCAAACATTTTCAAAATTAAACTATTTGTTCACTATCCTAAAATTATTTGCTATTTGTAAAAATAAAAATGTATTCTTATTTATCATCAAAAAATATTCACAAATTACCATTTTGAATTCACTTTTCAAGGCCTATTTCCAAAAAATTCAAATTTCTATAATTTGTTGTCAGTAACTTACACACGTAGGTACATACTTAATCACGCCTTTCTCTTACGGGATAGGCAAGACACTGTGCATATAGCTCAAAAAAACAAACCCGTACAATACATTATTATTTATATGTAAAATAGTCCTCCAATACCAATTTTGAACCAAATCGTCAGCTATTTTTTGAAATATTAAAATAAAAATAAACTATCACCAGTAGCCCCAAAACAGAATTTTCCCTCAAAAAACAAATATATACAACTTTATTTGTCATGTTGTTGTCAAAAACTCCCCAGAAATACGTTTTAAGCAAAATCGTTATAGCTATTTTCAAAAACCCCTCATCAGTACAAAACGATCACTCATCAGTATTTTTTTTACCCAAAACCAAGTATACAGGGTTATTTTTCATGTTAAACACTCCAAAGCTACCCATTTGAAACCAAGTCGTTTTGTAAAGTTTCTCAAGTTTTTGGAAAATATGCAATCACTAAACAACCCCTCAACGAATTCTTGCCCAAAAACAAAATTATATAGTTCTGTTTGGCAAATCCTAGATAGGAATTTTAAACAAAATTGGTAGACCCATTTTCGAAGAATTTGGAATTAAAATAAATGGTACGGAGCACCGCACAGACTTTCTCTCTCTTTCTATAAACTCGTAAGATTTCTGAACGGAGTAATGTACATTGTATCATCACCACTCCACATAAGAACACGCATAAAATAATATACAATGATATAGAATCAATGAGAAAAGAGGCGCATCTTTGTCCACCTAAGAGCATTTCAGACAGTTTAATGTCTTCCACAAGGGTCAACACTTCGTATTAAAATTTCGATTTCTGGTTAAAATTTTAACATTTTATATGGTGTTGCAGATCTTCAAGTCATCGCATTGATATTTAATTATTAATTTATACATTTTAACCAATAAAAAATGTAAATATTGACTATTGAGTCTAAAATGGAGATAGATCATTGCTATGCAAACATTTCTCCTAAGAGATTTAAAGGAAAATAACATACTTTTTTAGATACTTATTTATATTTAATTACTCTATGGCATTGGAGAATTATTGCGTTAAGACTTAAGTAGTATATGTTTACAACTAAAGCTCACAAAATTTTGTTAATATATTTGCAAATATCTCAGAAACGGTTGCTTTTATAAAAATATATGTCAAATAAAAGTTTTTTATTTCTAATAGTCCTACAATTTTGCAATGATAAGTTGTTTAGTTTCTCCAATAGTTGTGGAGATACGGTAATTAACGCTTCTGTAATGTACCCTAAAAATCATTTTCATAGAAAAATGAAAATAGCCAGTTTATTTATAATCTTAATCAACGCCTAGATACGAATTTTAATCAAAATCGTTTGAGCAGATTTTGAGAAAACCAAATTTTTCTCTTTTCGCCCTTCAGTAAACTACCCTTAATTTTAAGTTTTTATAGGCACACAGACAGACGGCATTGCAAATACTATTTTTTAGGGTTCGGGGGGTCATGAGACGTCGACATCCATCAACATTTCAGATTAGTTTTTTTTTACGGTTGCAATACTTAAACTTTAATGTCCAAAAAGTTAAAAGATTCATATAATTGCGTATAGATTGAAAGTTATTGATTTTATAAAAATATGTTTTGGATAAAATATCTGTATTATAAATATATATACATATTTGTAATGCTAAGTAATTTCATATCTCAAATAGTTTCGGAGCTATTTAAAAAAATGTTAATTGACGCATCAGACCGGAGCCCTTAAAGCCATTTTGGCGAAATATTGAGGGTATCCATTTTGTTTGGAATATTTATTAATGTTTATAAATGAAATTTAATCAAAATCGTTAGAGCCGATTTTGAGAAAATCGACTTTTTCTCTTTTTGCCCTTCAGTAAACTACCCTTAATTTTAAGTTTTAATAGACACACAGACAGACGGCATTGCAAAGACTATTTTTTAGGGTTTGGGGGGTCATGAGACGTCGAAATCCATCAACATTTCAGGTTAGTTTTTTTTACGATCGCAATACTTAAGCTTTAATGTCCAAAAAGCTAAAAATATATATATAATTGCGTATAGAATGAAAATGATTGATTTTATAAAAATATGTTTCGAATAAAATATTTGTATTATAAATATATATACATATTTGTAATGCTAAGTAATTTCATATCTCAAATAGTTTCGGAGCTATTATAAAAAATGTTAATTTCGCATCAGACCGGAGCCCTTAAAGCGATTTTGCCGAAATATTGAGAGTAGCCATTTTGTTTGGAATATTTATTAATGTTCATAAATGAAATTTAATCAAAATCGTTAGAGCCGATTTTGAGAAAATCGACTTTTTCTCTTTTTTCCCTTCAGTAAACTACCCTTAATTTTAGGGGTAGATATCCAATTCCAAAAACCCCTCGGGGCAACCCTATGAAAACCCTAGATATCAAGTTTCAGCTCAATCGGTAAAATAGTTTAGGCTCTAGTTGGAGGTACAGACAGACAGACAGACAGACAGACAGATAGATAGACAGACAGACAGATAGACAGACAGACAGATAGACAGACAGACAGACAGATAGACAGACAGACAGACAGACAGACAGACGGAAATTCAAAAACCACTTTTTCGGATTCAGGAAGTCATGAAACGTCAAGATTCATCAAAATCTCGAGTTCGATTTTTTTGACGTTCACCATACTTTCTCTACCTGTAAGATAGAGAGAAAGTAAAAAATACCAATCAGTACGATACCCTTAAATGAAAGGCTACGCTGAAAAAAAACCCACACCTTTTGTGGTATAACATCTAGAAGTTTGAACAAAAGCCATCAAATTGTTTTGGATCCAAAGCCAGGGACAGAAAGACAAGCATGTGGACATACAAACAGACAGACAGACATGGTGACAGCAGAATGGTAAAATCCATTTTGGGGGCGGGGGAGGAGGTTTGTTTTCACATAGAATGTAAAAGTTCGTTATAATCTCAAAATCAAATTTTTTCACTATCACATTGCTTTCTCTTGATATGATAGAATAAAAAGGTGGTCTTATTTATCTCATTTATCGTTAAAAAATAATATTAAAAGCTTTTTTAGACATTCCAAAATGAGAATATATCGTTTTTAATAAAAGGCTGCATTATAAAATATAATTTGAAAATGAAACACAATATAGGCCTTAGAAAAAACCTGTTTATTGGATTAGCGTACTTATTTAAAACATACATGTAATAATATTTCAAACAAACTTGATACAGCAGCATTCTTCTCTTAAACGTGCAACGGTGGTCATACCGTCTGAGGCGTCAAACTCTAATGTATTGTCAAGAACAGGAAGGCTGAGATTCAAGTCTTGACACCTGGTTCGAGCCGCATTACTTACCTAAGCTACATGTTATCCTTAGTGTGAGACGTCTATCAATTCTTGTGGAAGAAAGTGATTGGAACATTGATGAGATAATAATACAGTGTCCTTGTTTCAATTCTCTCTCTCGGCATTCCGATACCATGACCCCCCCTAACCCTCTACTTCCTCCTTTTGACGTTGCGAAATCCTTTCACTTTTGAAAGCCTACATATCCAACCTTGGCAGAGTCTATTTGATGCGCCATCTGTTGTCGTCAAGGTCACGTCAGTCAGAATTGAGATTGCAACAAACGTAAAAAGTGACAGCGGCAACATTTGTGTCCGAGAGATACCTTTTCATAAGTGTTTCAATTAATTAAGATAGAATGGAAGAAAGAGCGAGTAGAAATCCATATATTTTAGGTTTTTATATACGAAATATATTTTGGACAAATAACATAAGTAAAATGTTGCTTCAGAAAAATATTTTCATTTTATATACACAATAATATCAAAAGTTTTTGGATATCTGGGGTTTTACATATGGGGTACTCTTTGGGTTGTCCACGTGAGACGCCTTCTGGGTTTTACATGTGGGGCATTCTCCGGGCTATCCACGTGAGACGCCTTCTGGGTTTTACATGTGGGGCATTCTCCGGGCTATCCATGTGAGACGCCTTCTGGGTTTTACATGTGGGGCATTCTCCGGGCTATCCATGTGAGACGCCTTCTGGGTTTTACATGTGGGGCATTCTCCGGGCTATCCACGTGAGACGCCTTCTGGGTTTTACATGTGGGGCATTCTCCGGGCTATCCATGTGAGACGCCTTCTGGGTTTTACATGTGGGGCATTCTCCGGGCTATCCATGTGGGATGATCTCAAGTTTTTCGACAAGAGACGTTCTTCAGTCTATCCGTGTGAGACCATCTTATTTCTCCCAGTGTGAAACGCCGTACAATCTGCCTAGGTAGAACTATCCTTGGGGTGTTCTTTTGAAATCATCTGCGGTTTATCCGTATGCCACTATACCGGTCCATTCTTGTCAGGTGATATCCATCCAAATTACCCGTATAAATCTATTATGTGTTTACCCGTGATTTCTATCACCGTGTCTCACAACCCATAGGGGTCATATGCGATTAATTACGCCAATGTTGAAGGGATGAGGAAAATATAATTGTGAGGAAATGGATTCAGTTTTGGCTTAACCGTTTAGGAAATAAATTCAGTATTTCTGTCTGGAATTTAAACACACTGGCAAACCAGAATAAATAATCTTTAAATTTATAATCTGAAACTCCCATTGCGTGTGTTTATCCTTGTTAAATTATAATCGGTTAATACATGTGAGATGATCGAAGGTTTGGCATTGTGAGACTAAATATAATCTGTCCATACGAGACGATCTTCAGTTTGTCCGTGGAAGAAGATCCCTCTGTAGGACAATGAATCTTGAGACAGAGTAGAAGAAACTAGCTGTCTTGTTAAAAACACCATATTACTGATAGGACTGGAATAAAACAGCTGCTCGCAACGATCCCCAAGGAGGATCCATACTGGAAAGATAACTGTTGCTGATTTAAAAGGTGCCGGCTCTAAGAATCAAACGAAGGAAAATCAATCAAGGAGAATCAGTCAGCTAGGTATGAAACGAAAAAATCTGTCTTCATATATAGTTTTATTTGAATAAGAAGGCTAGGGGTTTGATCACTGAACCAGGCACACTGTCTTTTTTTTCAAACTTTTTTTTTAAATACCAGAATGTGTTCATGTATCTCTCATACACATATTATGTATATTTCCAATATATACCCTTTTAGTGTATATCCTACTTCTGCTCTGTATATTGTGTTCTTGTTGATTTTTTAACGTCTACGTATCAAAATGGTGTCTACTACGTCTCCATCATAAAGCTTTTTAGAACCGTTTGTATTTATTATTTTATGTTCTAAGTCGACCTCAAATTATAAATGTATACTAGTTTAAAACCTTTTCTACTTTATAATTTGTGTTATCGTTTATTTTTAGTCTATACATTCCTAGAGACTTTCCAACTTCATGTTCTATATTCCCATTTATTTTCCAGTCCAAACCCTCCAAGAGGATTTTCGGCTTCAACTTTGTGCTTCCATAACCCCCTCAGAACATTTCAGCTTTGAACTTTGTGTTCAAGATTTGTATTCAATCTTCATCACTTATGGGCTTTAGTGATTCATATATTGTGCTTCCACTTGTTTTTTTTAATATACCAGTGTCCTAAGGTATTTACTGCTCTTATTTAGAAGGTTTAAATAGTCAATTTAACATAGATCTGTCTTTGTAGGTATATTGATACAGTACATGTGAGCTGTGCTTGCAGAAAAAAAAAGTTTTTGTGGTATAACTAACTCAAGGAATTTTTTTAAATAGTACATTTCCGCCAATACACTAGACATAATTTGTATAGACGGTCACTTGGTGTCCCCACCTCTGTTGGTGTCACCCAATGTGGTGCGCACCCCCCGTACCCGCTTAGTGACACCATTGATCAGTTCCCCAAGGGACTTTTTACATATTTTCTGTTTCCATTTCTTCTGCAGCTAACATGCCCCAAGGAAATTCTCCCTTCATATTTTTGTGTTTCCATTTCTTTTGCAGCTACCATTTGCCCCAAGGGACTTATCCTTCATATTTTGTGTTTTTCAGTTCTTTTGCAGCTACCATTGCCCCAAAGAATTCTTGCTTCCATATTTTATTGTTTCAATTATATTTTTGAAGCTATCAGTACCCTAAGGAAATTACTGCTTCATATTTTGTATCTTCAATTCTTCTCGAGCCTAAGAGACTCCTAGTGATTTCCTGGTTGATATTTGGTGTTCTCAATAATTAACAAGTAATTCTTATCTTAGGAAGAATTTCCTGCTTTATGTTTTGTTTTCCAATTTATTTACCATATATAGTCTTCATTGAGGATTCCCTGCTTCATAAATTGATCCGAGCTCCTCTCCCCTGCGTGTATCCTCCGAGGACAGCTGTAACCAGCTTGCGTGAACAGCAGTCCCGTGTGCTCGTGTAGGTCGAGACCCAACGTGGCCATATACGGCCCCACCTGGGACACAACTTCGAGCTTTCACCTTCAGCTGTCTTTAAGGAAACAAGGAGGGAGGTGTCTCCCTCCCCCACCCCACCAATAGAACATCGACAGGAAATCAAGTTCGTCGATTTGTTGGTGGGGTTGACCTCTTGAATTGAAACAGCAGAGGAGGATTTCGGTAGCGGTTCCAAAAGACAAACATTCGTTGGAGTGTGACGTGAAGGGAAACAAAGTGAAATGGTGTAAATACATAGCCATGTAGTGGTGACCACATGAGCTTCATTAACAACAACAATATACATGTTACAGATACTGGTGAGATGCAACCTTTCAGAAAACAGATACTAACACCGTAAAACATATCTTCCATAAAAAACCCTATTATTATTATTATTATTATTATTATTAATTTATTATAATTATTAATTTATTATTATTATTAGCACCGCGTCTTACTACCCGTTCGGGTTATACGCACTTATGCTAATGTGTAATGGTAGGGTGATTGTGAGATGAAATGAAGGACCTACAGTTTAACGTGGAATCCGAACCACGGTGGAGGCCTGGCATTCCTCACATTCACAAGTTGTGATTAATACACGTCTTGCCAGAAAAAAGAAAAGAAAAAAAAACCCTAGCTTTTAATATGAGTTTTTTCCCACATTTTTAATTTAAAAAAGGAACAGGGATTCGCTCAAAATAAATTAAGAAGTTAAAATTGTTTGTCATTAAAGAATAAAAAATCAAATTAGATATGAGTTAATAGCTACTGGGGGGTTGTTGGATTTAAAGCTATTTTCGACACTAAGTGACGTGCATGAGTTTATAACATCGCTTTATTGTGATAGTATATGTCTCAGTCACACCTGTAGCCGCACCCACACTTCAGAGATGTCACAGACATCTTTCTCGTGCTTTCAATGGACTTTGCGGAATATCAGCTAACGCAGCCCAGAGTATTTTATCCAGCCTCGTTTTGGAAAAACTTGATATGAGTTCCGTTTAGAGATTTGAAGAAGAGTTCAAGGTGTATTTCCATTGTATGGACTAATTGTCTCATGTTTGAAACAAAATATTTTTGTTAGTTTTAAATATATTATTATTGTATATATTATATTATAATATTAGTCGTAAGATTTATAAATGGTGGCTTACACATTTTAACTGATTACACCAGAATCAGTGGCATACGAATAAATGTCAAGCTCATCTGGTTTAGCTTACAGGTAACGGAATGTTGAAGTGCGAAATCCCAACAGGGTGTAATAAAAGAGGGTTTCCTAAATAGTAGCCCTCTAATTTCTCTCTACGCAGATATGGGGTCATTTATAAATTATGCCTTCCTATCACTACCTTATAAGTCCAACTAAATAAATATGTCACTGGATGGGTAGCAAGGAACAGTGATAAAATAATAAGTGATGAAATAGTATAAGTAGAAGGTTGGGGGGGGGGGGGCATTAACAAAGATTGTCGGAATTAGTTTAGTGCATCACGTTCTACTAACCGTCCGGTATATTACCATAGAGTTAGAATCATTATTATTAAGTAGCAAGGGAAATGTCCGTTGGTGTAAGACATAATGTAATGGTAGGTGATTCTGAGTGGAAACAAAACCTAAAGTTAACTGCAGGACTCAAACAGGTGGAGGCCCATGCATCCAACATTCACTAATAGTGATTACCATTTTGGTCACAGGCTGAAGGAAGGGTTTGGTAATCAGATAAATCTGTGCCGGGACCGAGGATTGAATCCCGGACCTCTAGCACAGAAGTCTGACACCTTACCTCTAGACCACCAGGTCACCTACCATAGAGTTAGAAAAACCATCATAAAGATAAGGGTAGATAGGGGGAAATTGCCCCGAATTGGTGTGAAGACAGTAAGAGGAGGTGACAGTGAAATAACATCCAGGGGAAACCAAACTTTGCTCTCCCAGATAGGATTAGGACTGACAGGACTCAAACAGGCTGAGGCAAAGCTAGCCTAGGCTATTGACTATAGGTGGATTACTGTATTTTGGTCACCACATCTCAATACCTGTTTGAGTTTTATATATATATATATATATATATATATTACGTAATTAGTACACATATATATACTACCCGTTTGAGTTATATATATATATTACGTAATTAGTACACATATATATACTACCCGTTTGAGTTATATATATATATTACGTAATTAGTACACATATATATACTACCCGTTTGAGTTATATATATATATATATATATATATATAACTCAAACGGGTAGTATATATATGTGTACTAATTACGTATATATATTATATATATATATAAATAACTCAAACGGGTAGTATATATATGTGTACTAATTACGTAATGCTCTAGGGATGAGGAAGGTTGAATTCAGAGGAAGTGTACCCTCATTTGCGTGAAAGTGAGAGTAGAACGCCATCTAGGAAAAAAAACACCCTCAGTATATTAAACCGAGATTTGAACTAAAATCTTTCATCATCTGCAGTTCAAACTATTCCGGGAAAGTGACGTCTTAGATCATTCGACCACCGAAGCAGGCTTTCCAAAATTAATATGTTTAGGTGTATAATTATCTTTAAGCATCGAAATATTGTATTTTCGAAAATACTCATAATTGCTATCAATACATTTTGAATGAGTAATATACATATTCACATTGCTGACTTTTCGCTTACGCTAGCTTAGAGAGAAAGATGAATTTGAAGGGAATGAATCATTAGTCTGGATATAAGACGGGAAAGCTAGCGTGAAAATCACAACTGAAAAAAAAAAATCAATCACAACGCACACTTCTTCCTTTACCCTTAAATTTAGCAAGCAGCCTGCCTTGACTAGCTATTGCCCCAGATTATATGCCACATCTAGAAATGAGAAAGGAAAAAATTCCCAAGTAGTATCTTTAATTTTTAAAATTATTTCTTTAATATTTTTATTTTTTATTTTACAATTTTTTAAATCGAGATATTGAGAGTAGGCATTTTGTTTGGAATATTTATTAATGTTTATAAATGAAATTTAATCAAAATCGTTAGAGCCGATTTTGAGAAAATCGACTTTTTCTCTTTTTGCCCTTTTGTAAACTACCCTTAATTTTAGGGGTAGATATCCAATTCCAAAAACCCCTCGGGGCAACCCTATGAAAACCCTAGATATCAAGTTTTAGCTCAATCGGTAAAATAGTTTAGGCTCTAGTTGGAGGTACAGACAGACGGACAGACAGACGGAAATTCAAAAACAACTTTTTCGGTTTCAGGGAGTCATGAAACGTCAAAATTCATCAAAATCTCAAGTTAGATTTTTTTGACGATCACCATACTTTCTCTACCTGTAAGATAGAGAGAAAGCAAAAATGGATCAATAATTATTGTTAAAGGAAACTTTAATTATGACTTAGTGGATTTTAAATGCTGATAAACAGTGGTATAAAAACCTATAAACAATGTGTAATAATTGTCTACTACAGAGATAATCTCAGACTTTTGTGTTTTTAAAATAACTATAATGTTTTATTTTAACCAATAAGGTTACTTAATCTAATTGTATGTTCTATCTTTAACTGTTATTTTCTATTAGTCATGTTTATTAACTATTGTTTATCAAAATCTAAAATAATTCACTAAGCCACTGTTTTTAGCAACACGTTTTACTATCTGTTTAGGTTATACGCCTATGTACTAATTACACTAATTAATTAGGGATTAGAAAGGTTTAATTGAAATGAATTGCGCCCACATTTGCGTGGAGGTAGAGTGGAAAACCGTTTAAAAAAAGTAATCCTCATTGCACCCGACCAGGATCGAACTCCGATCTCCCCGTCTTCGGCAGTCTAGTCCGACACGAGAGTGGCGTGGTAAACCACGTAGCCACTGAAGCGGGTCTTTCTAAGCCACTATTTAAAATTTACTTAAACGATTAGGCTATTGATTAATTTCGCAAAACATTATATTAAATATGGCTCCTTAATAAACATTTAAATATGTTCTTCAAAAATAATCTGAATAAGAAAGAAAAATGAAGATCTTAGAGTAAATGTATGTTGTATGTTCAGAGAGTGGACATTAAAACAAACCCACACACCCTAATTACAGTACATACGTCCGTGATTCGAAACTAGCCTGACCATCATCATTAAACTTTAACACATGACACTACCTACGCAGGCATAGGCCTACACCAGTCACTTGCATACCAGTAGGTATGACTAACTACACATGCTAGCTAAAGGCATGATTGTTGCTACACTTGCTATCATCGCTGAAGGAATTCGACATAAATATTGGGAAACAACATTGTCATTTTCTAGTTTTCCTGTGATAAATCTCCCTTTAAATATAAGACAGATTTTGCAACGGTGGTTAGTCGAGGTTGCCAGTAGCTCCTTCTTACCCCAGCACACCACCTTCAGACATAACTGAGAGCGAGGAGATTTGACAACAGTTAACTGAGAGAGAGCGAAGATAAAGTTTGTCTCTATTAGACCTGCTGTTCCCTCAGCAATGATATTCGGTGTAGCACCACTCAGTTCTGTGCTAGTAGCTGCCAGAAATGAAAGTTTCAGAAATTAGAAAAGAACTGATTAGCGCGATATCAGTAATATTGAACTTATTTAAATTAAACTTGAAATTCAATTAGAAAGTTAAAAAAAAAGTCCGACAAATTTGGAGAAAAAAGTGGATAAGGAGACCTTTAAGTCTAGTGAAAGTCGTCAGCTTGAAAGGAAAGTGTAGTTAAGCGGGAAAAAAAAACTTCTTGATAAAACTCAAAATGTCTATAGAAAACTCAAAACACTTGTACTGACACGCCAAATACTACTAGCAAAAGCATGCTCGGGCATGACAGCCACTCGCACGCCGCTAAAGCCACTCCCTGGTGCGACTAACACGATAAGAATAACGCTGTACGATTTATCGGCAGGCCGATAAAAAGCATACTCGCTACTAGTAGTCGCACGATACACATGCCTCTGGCGTGCTAGTTGCCAGATACTCGCATGCTTAGGTTGATTTATAGAGGAGGTGAACTTTAGCTGAACAGCTCTCGCCGATGAGGCGGACATCTTATTGGCTAAGAGATCTTCACGTGACCACGTCTCTATTCTACGCTAGTTTTTCGACGAGCGTGTGAATCCACACTTACTATCATGTGTATCTGCGGCCTTAGTCCGTGGGACAATCAGAGTGGGCCATGTGTGAGCTATCACTGTGACTTATCTATACTCATATCAACGCTAATGTGGGTACATTTGTTCTATAATCAAAGTTCCTCATTCTTACCCCTTATATTAAACCTATAATAACCATGGTGTTAAACGTGATTGTAAAAAAAAAAAACTTCTATGCAAATGCTCAGATAAACATAAACGAAATTCTAAAAGAGCAGATTGAGATCTACATGTCTGCAAAATTTCGATTCAATTTAACTTCATCTTGATATAAAAAAAAATGTAAAAGCAGTTTGCCCTAAGCTGTTGTCCGTTGGCATGTAGGTATGTCTGAAAACATTTTGCAGGTCGCAAATCACAACGAATTGACACAAATTTTCATGTATCAGCTTCGTCGTTTGATTATTTTAAACAAAAACATAATTGAAATTTTTATTTCATCAAAATATTTATGTGGTTTCAATTCAAAAAGATTCCGTTGACATTTTATAGACTGCCAATCATTTCAAAGAAATTTTTTGTCCCCCCACCCCCCGTTTCTCCCTAATGTTTAGGGAATAATTGTTGTTCCCTCGATTTTTTTTTGGAGGGGTCAATAGGTCCCAAAAAAAAAAAATCAAATTTCTCATCAAATGAAAAATTCTACCTAAAACATTTTGGTTACAAAATAGCGTTTAGCATAACTCTATGAAGGTTAAAGGAGAAAAAGAGGGAAAGTCCAACTTTAACTCCAAGTAAGTTATCTACTAGATAATTATGATACTTTTCTAGCACAGTAATTATATTATGGTAAAATTTGGCCTCTATAATATTTAAATTAATATTATTATTATTAAAATTATTTGCTGGGGTGTTTATGGGGTTTGAGACATAATAGTTGCTGTCCTTGAAAATGTGTGAAAAGTGACGTTCCCCCTTTTCCCTAGTATCCTTCATATCTATTCTATAATTTATTAAAGATTTTTTGTATAGATCCTCGCTTCATACAAGTATATCAAATAACGGTGTGTGCACTTTTTGCTTTATCAAATATCATCTACAGTCCGAGTTAAATAGGAAGACGCTTTTTTGACAGCTACAAACGTTACTAAAACTACTTTCATATAGGATTGCATGAGTTCATTCATGTTATCTATATAGTAAAATAATATCTATGAAGTGGGAGATTAAAAGCCCTTGGACCCCTAGGCCCAATTTGCTCTGCACTCCCCCCCAAAAAAACCACCCACCAACAACCAACTACTAGGCATTCACACTGGTCTACTATAATCGACATGGATATTGCAATAGCAATTTAGGTTTCGAAGAAAGCTTTTGTTCTATTTGAATGGAGTTTTTAAATATTATGAACTGAAATCAAAATAAATAATTAATTTGTTAAATTAAGCTTTGAAAAACATGAAACTTTACTTTGAAACATAGTTTTTGGATGGAAAAAAAATAATCGTTATTTTAAAAGATATTTTTATTCACACTCAAACAAAAGACAATACATTTGTACAATCATATCATATTATGATCACTAAAGAAATAAAAATACATAGCACTAGTTTTTTTTAAGTTAGGGAAAACTATTGACTTTAAAAATATATATATATTCCTCTGGCCTACGGCCCTCTAGAGTCTGCGGCCCGGGCCTAATGGGTAATCCGCCACTGTGTATATGTCCTACAGTTTAACGTGGGATCCGAACCACGGTGGAGGCCTAGCATTCCCCACATTCACAAGTTGCAATTACTACACGTCTTGTCAGAGGTGAAGGAAGGGATACATCTGTGCCAGACCGATAATTGAGCCCCAGACCCCCAGCACAGAAGTCCGACACCTTACCCCTAGACCGCAAGGTCACCGATCCTACTAAGTATAATTAATATAAGTTACACGTCTGTCTATGCAGGTGAGACGGGCTCTTAAATGTAAGACACATTTGTACTTACGCAGTGTAAAAGTGCTCTTGGTTTTTAGTCTGATTATAAATTGTGTTTGTAAACCTGCTGAAAGTTTCTTCCACCTGTGAGCGAGTGCGTGGTATGAATAACTTGTTCCGAGGCTATAAAATACACCTCCGCGTTATTTGAAAACATGATCCTTTTTACTGTCCCACTGTGAGGTTCGCGTGATGTCCAACCACTTCAGAGAACCTTGTGGCTCGAGTCCTATCGGGGTCTAAATAAATGTTGTCTTCCCGTGTTGGGAGATCAGGAGGGGACGGAAGGGAGTGGGGGAGAATCTGGGTTCACAATAAGTGTGGCCGCTGGTGCAATCAATACATTTCGTAGCAAACGCCAGTAAAATAATTAGTATATAATAAAAATATAATAGTGTTAAGACACAGAAAATATTCTTTCCCTTATAAACATTTTTTCATTATTAGTACACTGTAGTATAGACGAGTCAACCTCGGCGGTGTTGGGGTAAAGTGTTAGTCTCAGGACCGGATGTTCGTGGGTTCAAACCCAACCGGGGTTGATGGATTTTCCTTGAGTGATAAAATCCATAGCACAGCTTCTTTTCTAGGGGTAGTAAAGCCGTCGGCCCCTTGTCGACTGTGGCATTTAAAAGAACCCTGGAAGGAATTCGAAAATAAATACCCTTCCCAGAAAAATTGGTAGGTTCTTTCATACTTGCTTGTAGAAATCCAGTGTGGAAGGCAACGTGTAACCATCACATTCCCTGCACTCCCATAGTACATGGAATTTCTACCAGATGGTGCAGGCAGCACTAGCCAGCCGAAGAGCTGAGTGCAAGCCCAGCTACGGATGGATAGAAATCGAACCAACCTTCGGGTTGTTGACTTAAGAAGAAGAAGAAGAAGAAATAAAAGTGTCAAGGACACAAGGATTTTTGACATGGTCTGTCAATTGTGACTGATATCGTAATTTTTTGGCAGGCTGACAATCGCTTACAATTTTGAGAATCACCGCCATTTTTGACAGGCATAATTGCTACATTTAAAATTGGGATTATACGCCAATGTTTTAGTTACACTAATGGTTTTAGGGATGAGGAAGTTTATATTGGTGACCTGGTGGTCTAGGGGTAAGGTGTCAGACTTCTGTGCTAGGGGTCCGGGTTCAATCCTCGGTCCAGGCACAGATTTATCTGATTGCCAAACCCTTCCTTCACCTCTGACAAGATGTGTATTAATCACAACTTGTGAATGTGAGGAATGCCAGGCCTCCACCGTGGTTCGGATTCCACGTTAAACTGTAAGTCCTCCATTTCATCTCACAATCACCCTACATTGCACATTAGCTTAAGTGCGTATAACCCGAACGGGTAGTAAGACGCGGTGCTAATAATAATAATAATAAGTTTATATTTTGAGGAAGTGTGCCCGTATTTGTGTGGAGGGAAAGTGGAAAATCGCTTAAAAACACACTCAATACACCTGACCGAGATTCGACCCTCCAGCAGTCTAGTCTACTTCAAGAGTAGCGCCTTAAGCCATGTGGCCACTGAAGTGGGTCTTTTAATGATTGCTTGAGTTGGTTTGATTCCTTTGAATTTTCATTACCATAAGAAACAGAAGAATATGTGCGTTCAAGTAGGTGGTACCCTTAAAATACAGGCCACCCATAACTCCTCTTCCTTGCAATACCATGCTGGGCGATAAAAGTTTTTGTGGTCCTTGACATAAGAAAAGGCGAATAAGATACTGCTCTATTTCATAAGACCTTTTCATTCCGTAAGTATGATTTTTATTGTTCCTTTTATTATCTATTCAGGTTGTCAGTCAATCACAGTCATGTATCCAAGAAACCTTTTGTAATTTTTGTTTGAAAATAAAAAACCCAACTCGTTTTATAAAGGTTATTAACGGCAAGTCTTCCCGACTTTGGTTGAGACTATTGACTGAAATGCTGATTATCTGTAACGATAATAATTTTGATCCGGCTTTAACACGATTAATAATAAACGGAAAGTATTTCTTCCATTGCCCTTGAGTTAAGAAATTGAACAGTTGATAGATTGGTTTACCCTGGAACAGTGGTACTCGACCTCGGGGCTGCGGTCACATTTGGGGTCCCGAGTTTTTAAGGGGTCATCGAATTTTTTTTATGAACAACATAGAAGATACAAAAAAAAATAACAAACTGTTGGGTAAGTAGAAGAATGAGTTATCTTGTAATCAATTCGATAAAATTACTTTGTATTCTTTAAATTGAAAAATAATACCTGAACATGAGAATCGAACCAGGGACCTTTGGCTTAATACTCCAATGCTTTAACCACTGAACTGTCAAAGAATCGTCCCGTGTTCAGGGTCATTCTTCACTCATATTTTAAGGCAGAGTCTGGGGTGGAAATCGTCGGCTACAAATGTGTAATAAATACAAAATCACAAGCTCTCAGATTACGCAGCCATCTTTGACTTGGTAGCTGGATTTATACTGCCAATTGTACAAATAAAACTGTACGAATACAACCATCATGATAGATTAAATAGATAAAGCTATTATATTTGATAATTACAGTTATAGCCGCATCTAAATATCATTCTTTAAACTGAAAATTATGACACCTGGAGACATTTGACAGCCTTCGAAACATTATAGGGCACCAAAAATTCATCGTAAACATAAGGTATAAGAGAAAATCTCACATAAGTAGGAGGAAAATATTTATTTTATTTACTGTTGGCACGAGGCTCTGGAAATAAAATAATACTTCAGTGGGGTCGCACCTACAATTTGTCTTAGAAACACATCCACACGGATCAGTGGACATGCGAGCTAGGTTGTCACCTTTTATGCTCGAATGCATGAAAAGTGGACTCAGTAAAATTTCCGCTCAAATGGAATGTTGTGAAATTTGGGCTCAACCGGCTTGCCTAACATAACCTAACCTAACCAATACCTTTGAAAAAATGGCAGCTGGTGAGCGGATATTTCCCCTCCGCCCTTTACTAATGTTTTGTTGGGAGGGTCTAATGTTCCTTGGAAGTGTGAGCGGAACCTTTGCGACACCGTCTGGTCTGGATTGACGATGATGGGAAGGTTGGAGTTCAAATTCCATCTGGGTGTACTGATGGTTATTTTTCCTCAACAATTTTCTACTCTAACTTCACATGAAAATTTGGACATATTTCTATAAATTCTACCTATCTCACAAGTACCTCATTTGTTAAAATATACGGACAGATCGGATGGGTAGTAAGCTGAGAGCTAAAAAAAAAACAACGGGAGCCGTAGTTTTAAAATTACTCAAACCCACTCGCCAAAATGTTGAAGCGTAAATATGGAGGCTGGGTGCGACATCTTTCCACGGGAAAGTAATTTGAATATTGGACGTCACTCAACACGATATTCTTCTCTTTTTCCTCTTGTGGAGGATGTGACCATTCTCGGCTCCCACAGACTAATGTATAACTTGTGAGAGGTTCGTCAGTGGGCAGGGGTCACGACAGGTACATTCACTTCCAATAGTCTCGGATAGATGGTCTAGCTACATTTACTAGAGATAAGGGGGACCCAATTATGATCCGGAGGACCTGGTATGATACCGTAGAAAGCCAGAATTATATTTTACACTTGCGCGTTATGAATACGTTCGCCCCCTTTTTTTTTTCAGAACCCGTACTGTTTATACTTATACACTAATTACGTTAACAAAATCGAGATGAGGATTGTATAGTATTAGAGTAAATGTACCCAGTATTTGTGTGGATAGAGAGTGGTAAACCATTTAGGAAAAAAACACTCTCAGTTCACCCGACTGCGATTAAACCCCAAGCTTGCCATCACCGGAATTTCGATCTAACACAAGATTGACGCGTTAAATCATTAACTACCGATACTGGGCTTGTCCTGTTTTCACGATTTTAAACTGATAAAACAAACACATTTAGGCCTAATTATGTATAGTTATCACTCGTCGAAAGAATTGTTGTTGCTTTTTGTAATCGTAATATATATTTTAAATAGAAATTTTGAAACATTAAACTTTAGACCAGGACAAACATAACATTTATTCCATGAGCTTAAAGAAATTAAAATGAATCGTATTTCAAATAATGCCCAAAAAAATGCATGTTTGTTTTTCCATTCCATAAGGCAGTTTATCCCTTCGACCGAAGTTTTGAGAACACGTGAAGGAAATTTCATTTAGTATTGGAAAGATTACGTAATTTTGAGCCGGGCTATATTTAAATGTAGCGCTCACCCTCACTCGTGAATGAATGTTAGATTAAGTAATATACCGATCTAGGATAACATTTTTTGTTTTTAGAAAGTGTAAAACATATTTAGGATTTCAAAAAATGATTAGCCATTGATAATAGAAATTGGAAACAAGGAGCTGGAAAGCATAGAACAGATAAACTTAAAAAAATGAGAAATTAGGTCGAGGATTACCATGGCCAAGGTAGCTTTCAACAAGAAGAAGTTACTACTGACCTGCAAGTTGAGTTTGGAACTAAGGAATAAATTGATGAAATGCTACATTTGAAGCATCGCACTGTATGGAGCAGAAACACAGCCTCTCAAGAAGATGGAAAAGAAATACTTGATTAGCTTTGAAATGTGTTGTTGGAGAAGACTTGAGAAGAACAGGGAGACAGACAGGGTGACAAATGAAGTCTTAAGAAGAGTGGGTGAGAATAGAACAATTTTGGATGGATTCTTCGGTACAAAACAAACAGGATCGGACACATTCTTAGGAGGAACTGTCTTCTCCATGGTGTCATAGAAGGAAGGTTGATAGAAAGAGGAGCTTAGGAAGGAGGAAGATTCAAATACTAGATTACTTTAAGGAAATAATAAAGTGCTGAGAGCTTAAGGAGGAGGCAGAGGGCAGGGTGTATTGGTGGTCTAAGTTTACCGACAAAGGAATGGACCTGTCGTAAGAGAGAACACCTAATAATAAATATTATTAGGTGTATCCGATATTGAAGTTTACTGTGATAACGTTTGATGTTTATTGTTTTAAGTATTATTTCCAAGGCTATATTTGTTTATAAGTTGTGTGCTGGTATAAAAATGTGATTAGAACGCGCATGCTAGCTTTCACAACCAAAAAACAGCTACTCTGGGATTTACAGTAAGCTCGTTTGGAAGCATTTATATGGGGCCATTTTGTTTCTGAACACATTTGTTTTGTAGGAAAACGTAGTAAAAGTAGATAATGGTTATCGGTGCAAACGAATTTCAGAGAAACCAATCCGTGCTTTGTAATCCTCTACCCAAACCACGGAAAAAAAAATCTATGTTGAGTTTGGGTTCTAATCCCTTACACTGAGCTGCAGAATGAATATATATGTACATAGATGTATATATACATATATATAGGCACATCAAATATATTTTTGTAAATTTTTACTATT
This sequence comes from Timema podura, assembly GCA_033556935.1. Lineage (NCBI taxonomy): Eukaryota > Metazoa > Arthropoda > Insecta > Phasmatodea > Timematidae > Timema > Timema podura. The sequence continues at coordinate 52,367,244 of JAVRXN010000002.1, read as the reverse complement.
ATAGGTGTTACCTTTTTCTATAAAAGATAATATTTTGTTAGGTTAGGTTAGGTTAAGAAACTTACAAAGCTTGCTAAATCTGAAGCGATATATCCTTATAAAATGCTTATTCATTTTCGTTATAAAAAGTAAATAGATGTATGAATAAAATTTACCCGCTTCGGTGGCCGCGTGGTCTAATGCGCTAATCTAGTGTTGGACTAGACTGTCAAAGATGGGGAGATCAGGGTTCTATCCCAGTCGGGTACACCGATGGTGGTTTTTCATAAATGGTTTTCCACTCTCCCTCCACACAAATACGGGTGCACTTCCTTTAAATTAAGCCATACTAATCCCTAACCCATTAGTTTAATTAGTACATATGCGTACAACCTGTATAAGTAGTAAGACGCGGTGCTAAAAAAAGCTTTGAAAGCTACTTGAACTGCAAGCTGTAAAAAATGAACACTTGGAAAACTGTCACGAACATCTCTGAATGATTACTGTATTAAAGATGTAATCGTATTCAAGTTAAACGTATGGCTGGAGCTGCAGTTAAATGCTCTAAGCCTGGCCTTGGCCCAACTATGGGGCGGTAAGATTTACTTTACGATTTTCTACAGTTCAGTGCTCCTACTTAGATAACTACTAACAGGTATAATCTATTCTGCAATCTGAGTGCGCCCATGGTTAAATACTGCCCTTGTGACATTAATAGGTCAGTTTATATCTTGTGATTGGCTTTATTAACTGTCAATGGCAGCTTATCGGAATCCAAAGGCGCCAGGCGCTTTGAACTCACGAACATACACTGACGTGTTGTTGAAAATTGATTATGATCCAGGCATCGAGCCAATCCGTGGCGCTTCACGTACATGGACCGGCTTCATGCCACAATCACATTTAGAATACTAAATAATATTTCTGAATTTTCTGTATTCTTGGTTCTGAAGGAGTGTCTTCCATAAAACTGTTTCCCGAGTTTCCACTACTTTATGATTACTAACATACTCTATGGCATTAGGAACTAGAAAGTTCATTGCCGCACTTAAAATATTACGCCATTTATCCCTATCATGAATGATGATAAAGGGTATGTAACCCATAATTATGTAACCTTCTCCACTCCCCAAGTAGCCTCATCCCTTTTTGGACCAAATATATTCCTAAGCACCTTGTTTTCAAACATCCTAAATTGTTTTATTCGTGTAAGGTAAGAGACCACGTTTCAAACACATAGAAAACAACCGGCAAATTTATTATTTTGTATATTCAGAGTTTTACATTCCTTGAAAGCAGTCAACAACTTACTGACCGACTGTATTTTTTTCCTAACTTCATGATTAATATTTTTAATATGAACTAAAGTTTTGAGTGGGCTGAGTAAATAGGTCAGACGATAAAGACGAGGATTATAGTCCAATGCTCATAGGAAGGATCTTATCTGGTAAACTAGAAAAGTTATTAGAGCTAACTGTACGTCATCATTACATAAATCTTAAGATGTCACTATTGATATATGTTACAATAATACTAATAAAGCTCACTTAGGTGGCCGCATGATCTAAGGCTTTACTCTCGTAAAATATTAGAAAGCTGATGACCGGGGGGGGGGGGGAGGAGGAGATCAGGGTTTGAATACTTTCTTTTAGCACTACGTCTTACTACATGTACAGGTTATACGCATATGTACTAATAATTAAGCTAATTAGTTAGGGATGAAGAAGGTTGAATTTAGAGAAAGTTTATCCGAATTTGCGTTGAGGGAAAGTGGAATACCATTTTGGCAAAACCACCCACAGTACACCCTACCGGGATACCAACGTCAATCTCTATGTCATCGGCAGTCTAGTCTATTACGAGAGTGACGCCTTAGACCATGTGGTAACAGAAGTAGTTGTCGGGTGTACTCAGGGTGTTTTCTCCTTTAGTGATATACCACCTTATTTTCACGTAAATTTAGCTACACTTCCTCCATAATTCAACCTTTCTCATTCCTAACAACGCGATTAAAATCAAACAAACAACATGGATGAATTTAAAATATTTTCCGGTGAAATCTATTTTTGCCTTTTTAAATTTGGAAACCTCTCTTTTTAAGACCATTAATTATAATGATTATTATTATTATTATTAGTTGTTCTGTCTTACGACAGGTACCGTACATTCCATTTGTCAGTGAATACCCCTGTCCTCAGCCTCTTCCTTCAGCTCCAATAATTTTCTTTTTTCCTTCATTAATTTTCCTTAAGATTCTTTTAAGTCATAAAACTATAAATTTTAAATTTAAATCTTCCTATATATTAAAAGAAATAAATGAAGTCCTATATGACTGCCCCATGCTTAAGGAAAGGAGTGACCTTTCAGGGACCACTGACCTTAACTTTGAGGCCCGATCAAATTGTCTGCAATAATAAAGCCTAAGCTAAATTAAATATCCACTTCGGTAGCTGCATGGTCTAAGGCGTCACTAACAATATACTTGACTGTTGATAGTGGGGAGATCGGGGATCGAATCACGGTGGAGTGTACTGAGGGTGGTTTTTACAAAATGTTTTTCCACTCTCCCCAAGCAATTGCGGATATACTTTATCTATATTACCCGCCTCGGTGGCGTAGTTGGCTAACGCGCCAGTCGTGTTGAGCCGGACCGCCGAGGACGGGGAGATCGAGGTTCGAATCTCGGTAGGGTGAACTGGGGGTGGTTTTTCCTAAATGGTTTTCCACTCTCCCTCCACGCAAATGCGGGCTCACTTCCTCTAAATTTAACCTTCCCAATTCCTAATCCATTAGTGTAATTAGTACTTAAGCGTTTAACCCGAGCGGGTAGTAAGACGCGGTGCTAAATAAATAAAATAAAAATTTATTTATATTTAACTTTACTCATTCCTAACACTTTAGCATAATTAGTACGTATGCATCGGCTTATAACCTGAACAGGTAGTAGTGCTAAAAATAACTAATCCGTTAACACTCTTAGGCTATAAACATTTTACAAAGAGTAAAATACTATCATATTTATTCACATTACAATAACATTATTTATCAGATATTTATTAATAGTAAAGTGAATTTAAGATTAAAATATTAAAAACATTTTAGTAGATTTTAAATAATTTCAAAGCAAAAAATTGAAGACGATAGCATGAAGAGAAAAAAGTACTTTGTTTTTTTATGTTTCCATTGTGATTTTATACCACGTGAAAATTACCATACAATGAGTGTAGGTCCTACATATTCTTAAATACGACAAGATTCTCAAATGTAAAAATAATATAAATCTGTTTGTGAAGGTAAATAAATATTAGAATCAACCATTAAATACATAATTAGTGCAGGTGTACATGACAGTCATAATTTATCGCTTTATTATGATGAAGTAATTTCCCTGCAATTAGTTATTCAAATTTATCGTATAAACAATTTGTGGACATGGCTAGATTCAACTGGCGTTATTATACGAGGAGGTACCGTTTAGTTTTACCTGTGCTCCCACTCAAACAAAAGTTGGCCAATAAACTATGCCTTACAACCGAGGTAGCGTGAGCACTTTACTGTCCGTTGAGACGTTTATTGGGTTCGAACCCGGGTGGGAAAGGCAAACGAGTTGTCGAGAGTAGAAACCGCCTTTGTACAGTACCTACTGTACATTTGTTCAGTACAATTGTCATAGACCCGCTTCAGTGTCCGAACGGTCTGATGCGTCACCCTAATGTTAGACTAGCCTGCTGATGACGGGGAGATCGAGGATCGAATCATGGTTGGGCCTATTGAGGGTGGTTTTCCCTTATTGTTTTCCCATTCTCCTTCCACGCAAGTGCGGCTAGGCTAACTCTAAAATGCTTCTTTCCTCATCCAAGCCCATTAGAGTAATTACCGCATGTGCGTATAATTTGAAGTCTGAACAGGTAGTTAAGAAACGATAAAAAAAATTCAAGTTCAGGGACTTTAGAAAACACAAAAATGTTTTTTGTGGTTAACACAGAATAACACTTTACTATATTATTAGTGTTATTTTATAAACATTTATAATATCTATCAAAATTGAGAACTGAAGAGCTCATGACCTGACATATGAATAGTTATAGTAATTTTTCTAGCTACTAGAAGGCCCTTTCTATGAAAATTGGATTGTATAAACATATACCCGCATAGATGGGCGAGCAGACAAAGGCGTCGTCAAACACATAAAGTCTGTTTATTTTGGTGACGAAGAGTTCATGGTTCGAGTCTCCACCTTGGTTTTCTAAAGATAGATTCTTTCCATGAGCGGAAAAAAGGGCATATTTTCTTTAAATTTACCTCAGTCATCACTTACCAATGCAAATACAAATAGCCCAGGTGAGTGGAAAGGGGGAATAAAAAATTAAATGCTACATTGAAGCTGAAATTGTGTACACGTGGTCTAAGGAATCAGGTTCACAAAGTAAGTTTACTTAATTGCTGGTTTTTGGAAAAGTCGGTCTGAAATCTCGTCCGAGTAGACTAGAGGAGTTTTTCTACATGTGATTTATAAATGTGGTTTTCCTACCCTCCTTATAAACCTATTTGAGTGCATTTCCTCTAAAACTACAGTGGTATTGCCTCACGAAGGGGACAGAGGCAAAAGTTAAAACCACTTATCCATGTTCGCGCGTCAACGCATATTATCTCAAGCTGTTAATTTTGAAAGATATTATCAATGTCGATAAAATAATTATATAGGTAGGGTTTTAATCATTGAGTCTTAGTACCTGTTCAGGCTAAGATGATAATTACTCTAATGGGGTAGGGATGAGGAAGGAAGCGTTTTAGAGGTAATGTACCCGCACTTGCGTGGAAAAAGAGTGGGCAACCATTTAGGGAAAATCACTCTCAATAGACCTGACCGGGGATCGAACTCCGACCTTACCATCATCAGCAGGACAGTCTAACACGAGTGTGACGCCTTAGAACATTCGGATACTGAATCGAGTATTATATAGTTAATTTATTTCAATTTTGACAGCTACAAATATTTTTTTATCCTATCTAAGCCTACCTAGAAATTTTTCTTTAATTTTTCCGTAATATTTTTAACTGTTAAATAGGACGAATACAATCGAGATATCCCAAGCCTCCACCAAGGTTTAATTTATTCCTACGATAATTAGTACCATAAACATAAAACTTGCTATTATTATTATTATTATTGTTGTTGTTGTTAACAGTAATTCCAGTTCTTTCCTCCTACTCAAGTATAGACTTTATGGTTGAATTATAAAATATAACAAGCGTCTGAATTTCCCGATCTACTGTAGACCAAATGTACTTAAATATTGTAATACAAGTCTTTACGAATACATCACCTTCCCCTGGGTTTCAATGATCTAAAATCTTTACCGGATAACGTTATTATTGATAACTAACCAGAAATATTTGGGGGAAATTCTCATCTATAAACTTACCTTCTTCATTCCTACAACTCAGGTCAAAGCGTCAATACTTTTTGACTTAAGATCACCAATTAGATGGCATATATTGTACTACTAGTTCAGTTGAAATATAACATTTAGACACAGTTTACCGCTCGAATTCTAGCCACTAAGCTAACCAGAATTAAAGTGTTACGCCTCTTATTAAAAATAATTCTTACTTGCTACTTATATTTAATTATATTATTTATATCAAGCAATATTGAATACAATAATATATAAATGAGCGATTATCGTAATTAAAAGTAACTAAAACAAAATTTGAATAATAATATTTTTAGACATAGCTTCCATTATACGTCTCTATCTTGTCCAACTAATTTAAATTGCAGCTTGACCAACTTATGGAGAGGAGGGTATATTGATGTGAACATACAAAGTTGAACTATCTTTCATCATACCTTGTCTCGATAATTTCACATCATTATATACATATATTTTTTGTGTGCATGTGTGTCAAACTGGTTGGGCAAAATACCCCTTAAGGGATGCTACTTAATTTGGGAGGTCTTCCGTGAGCAATAAAAAAATACTGCATCTAACCAGGTGTGAGTCATTCCAGCTCTCACACATACTCACACACACGCAATCATTCACACATACTCACCCACATACATGCACACACACATACTCACACATGCACACACTCACATACACTAAACATACACACAAATAAATATACGACATACGTAGTGGACACACAAGAAGAGGAAAAAAGTCAAACACGAAATAAAAAAAAAGGTTGAGCAAAAGTAAGAAATGATAATGACACAAAATTACCGAGTTTATCATCGACTAATCACAGAAAATTGCAGTGGTGAAAAATCAGCAAAATAAACTACTACAATAAAATTATAATTTATTCCTTTCGGTGGTAGCAAGGTCTAGTCTTAATAAAAGTATAAACAAGTATGCTAACTGATTTACGTCCCAAACACTTAGTGTTCTTCAAATGTTCGCACAAAATAAGGGATGGACTGATTTTTGTCTTTACTCATGTGGGCAACATTAAATGCTGGTTGACAGCTGTTTAGTAATAGGCTTGTTTGAATTCAGTCGTCAAAAATACTCGTTTCCATTCTAGAGACCAATTTTCATGAGATAAAAAAGCCTACTAGATCTACTTTCACGTAGTCATATATCAAGTCAAGTGATTTACATATGTTAATTTGTATAGATATTATCAATACTTATTAAATAACACTAATAATATAGTAAAACTTTATCAATGTTGATCGCAAAAAAGAAAAGGTTGTATTTTCTAAGACAGTGGTATTCAACCTGGGGTACGCGAGGACATCTTAGTTACGAGTATGTCGGAAGTAACTCGGGTGTGGATGGTAGACCTCAAAACAACACAAAAAAGTCCGTAAGTATATAATTATGTCCTATGTTCAATGGTTCCAGAGATAAGGCCTTCCAAGATTCTGCTGGAATTGTTAATAGCACTATTTGACTTAAGATCACCAATTAGATGGCATATATTGTACTACTAGTTCAGTTGAAATATAACATTTAGACACAGTTTACCGCTCGAATTCTAGCCACTAAGCTAACCAGAATTAAAGTGTTACGCCTCTTATTAAAAATAATTCTTACTTGCTACTTATATTTAATTATATTATTTATATCAAGCAATATTGAATACAATAATATATAAATGAGCGATTATCGTAATTAAAAGTAACTAAAACAAAATTTGAATAATAATATTTTTAGACATAGCTTCCATTATACGTCTCTATCTTGTCCAACTAATTTAAATTGCAGCTTGACCAACTTATGGAGAGGAGGGTATATTGATGTGAACATACAAAGTTGAACTATCTTTCATCATACCTTGTCTCGATAATTTCACATCATTATATACATATATTTTTTGTGTGCATGTGTGTCAAACTGGTTGGGCAAAATACCCCTTAAGGGATGCTACTTAATTTGGGAGGTCTTCCGTGAGCAATAAAAAAATACTGCATCTAACCAGGTGTGAGTCATTCCAGCTCTCACACATACTCACACACACGCAATCATTCACACATACTCACCCACATACATGCACACACACATACTCACACATGCACACACTCACATACACTAAACATACACACAAATAAATATACGACATACGTAGTGGACACACAAGAAGAGGAAAAAAGTCAAACACGAAATAAAAAAAAAGGTTGAGCAAAAGTAAGAAATGATAATGACACAAAATTACCGAGTTTATCATCGACTAATCACAGAAAATTGCAGTGGTGAAAAATCAGCAAAAATAAACTACTACAATAAAATTATAATTTATTCCTTTCGGTGGTAGCAAGGTCTAGTCTTAATAAAAGTATAAACAAGTATGCTAACTGATTTACGTCCCAAACACTTAGTGTTCTTCAAATGTTCGCACAAAATAAGGGATGGACTGATTTTTGTCTTTACTCATGTGGGCAACATTAAATGCTGGTTGACAGCTGTTTAGTAATAGGCTTGTTTGAATTCAGTCGTCAAAAATACTCGTTTCCATTCTAGAGACCAATTTTCATGAGATAAAAAAGCCTACTAGATCTACTTTCACGTAGTCATATATCAAGTCAAGTGATTTACATATGTTAATTTGTATAGATATTATCAATACTTATTAAATAACACTAATAATATAGTAAAACTTTATCAATGTTGATCGCAAAAAAAGAAAAGGTTGTATTTTCTAAGACAGTGGTATTCAACCTGGGGTACGCGAGGACATCTTAGTTACGAGTATGTCGGAAGTAACTCGGGTGTGGATGGTAGACCTCAAAACAACACAAAAAAGTCCGTAAGTATATAATTATGTCCTATGTTCAATGGTTCCAGAGATAAGGCCTTCCAAGATTCTGCTGGAATTGTTAATAGCACTATTTGATCTACCCCTGTTGCACCTCTTGTAAGTGACTTATCACTGCCGGTACACAGACAGGGCTGCAACTACATGAACAAGGGTGTATCAAGTAGGACTATTAACAATTCCAGCAGAAACTTAAGAGGTTTTATCTCGGGAACCATTGATCATAGGCATATGTTCAAAAGGACTTTTTATTTTGTTTTGTGGTTTACTAACCACCGAGATACTTCCAACATAAATTGATACATCCCGTATATACGTATATTTTACATTATTTTGGATGTAATTTATCTTAGATGTAGATTATAGAATATATTATATTATAAGCATTATGGAACAACAACTTTGGGTCTACAAACTTTTTTTTTTTAGAATCGCGTCTTACTACCCGTTCGGGCTATACGCTTAAGTATTAATTACGCTAATGGGTTAGGAATAGTGAAGGTTGCATTTTATAGGAAGTGAACTCACATTTGTGTGGAGGGAGAGTGGAAATCCATTTAAGAAAAACTACCTCCAGTTCACCCAAGCGAGATTCGAACCTTGATCTTCCCATCCTCGGCAGTCTCGCTTAACACGATAATAGCGCGTTAGCCAACTGCGCCACCGAGGTGGATGTTACAAAGTTGAATAGATATTATATATGAGTGTATGCGAACAAAAAGGATGAATACCACCGTTCCAAGAGGATCTTCCGATTAAAATCGGCTGTATGTACCGCATTCAAGGCTATGTGAGGTCATAATCGTCATTCTGCCATTGAAATCTATGACTTCTTACCCATAATCAAAGGTTTCCATATATTCAGCTACAATGAGACCCGATTCAATGGCCGCATGGTTTAAGGCACCACTCTCATTGCCGATTATGGAAAGATTGGGGTTCGTAACCCATTTGAGTGTACTGAGGGTGGTTTACCAAGATTGTTTTCCACTCGCTCTTTACTCGCGCAAATGCGAGTACACTTAGTCTAAATTCAATCTTCCTCATCCCTAACACATTAGCGTGTTTAAAATTAACTTTTATGGTAGTTGCTTTAAGTAAAGTTCGTTTTAATTCAATACACTCAGGTTGATAGAGTATATTTTTAAAATAGAAATATTTAAATATATAAACTATACACATATTGGCCATTATTTACTATCTTATTAGCATCATGGTTTATATAGATGGAAAAAACAATACAAATTTCAGCTTATTAATATTTTGGAACATTTCTCAAACCCGCTACGGTGGAAAAATGGTTTAAGGTGTCACTCTCATGTTAGACTGGCCTGCTGATAACGGGAAGATCGGGGTTTGAATTCAGGTCTGGCCTACTGAGGATAATTTTTTCCTAAATTGTTTCCTACTCTCCTTTCACGCTAATGCTGTTAGATTCTCTCTAAAATTATTTCTTCCTCATCCCTACCGCATTAGAGTAATCATCATCAGTATAATCTGAACAGGTGGTAAGACACGTGTTAAAAAAAACATTTCTCTAAGCAGAAATTAGTGTTTTTATTTTGTCTTTGATTCAAATTATAAATTACTATTTTTTACCTTGCATTAAATAACTTTATTAAATTTAATCAAAATTATTAAATTTCTTTTAGATCAAATCTGCTTTTAGTTCTTGTTGCAAAACATAAACAAGGTATCCTTATTTTTAAATACATTCATATCTAAAAAGAATCTTCCAAACTTTGGTCCTTTGAGTAAGTAAAGACCCCCCTGTCCCTAATAAATCTCACTTCCAACATTCCTTCAGCAAAACCCTCAGAATTCCACCCCTGGCCTCACATACACTTATACAAACAAATGTAGTCTACTGCCTGCCAAAAGAAAAACAAATCTTTTTCGGAACCATGGACAAATTAACATTTTCGTCAACACATCGAAAGTAATTTTGTTTCAATTTAAGATAATTTTCTCTACGTTTTGTAGACGTTTACCGTCCAAACCCAATTCCACGACAAACTAGATCAGACTTGGCCGAATTGGTACATCCTAAGAGCCTCAGGATGTACTAGTTTAGCCTATTCCAAATTAATTAATCCGTATATTTTAGCCTAAATCATAGGATAAGCTAATAGGGCCTACAATTTTATTAGGCCAAACCAGGTTTAGGTTAGGTTAGGTTAACTTTCAACATTTGCGCACGAACTGTGCCTGATGAAATATGTCCAAGGTCAATTCATCGTAGGTAGAAGTGAAAGTAGTTGCCTAAAATTGCTAATCGGTTACTACAATCTGTGATGTATCAATCGGCCTAGTCCGAAATAGTTGGCTAAATCGGGTTTGGACTGTAACATAATGTGTGAATTAGTATTATATTATTTATAGCACGGTCTTACTCCGTTCGTTATACCACTTACGCTAATGTGCAATGGTAGGGTGATGTGAATGAATGGACTAACTTTACGGGATCCGAACACGTGGAGGCCTGCTCCTCACATTCACAAGTTTGTGATAATACAGTCTTGTCAGTAAAGGGAAGGGTTGATTCAGATAATCTGTGCCGGGACGAGATTGAACCCGACGCTAAAGTAGTCTGACACCTTACCTAGACACAGGTCACCATTGAGGTTAGTAACAATAAAAAAAAAAAAAGTCATACTATGCATTTTTATGTGCTCGGAAATTTCTAAAGATCTACGTTTAAATCCCAATATTGCCAAAGAAAAGATTTTAAAACTAACTTTCATTCTCAGAAATGATTTTTATTACTAGTACGCCCAACACTAAAATCTCTAACTAAATTCCCAGAACTTCTTTAAAAGTAACTTTGTGTGTAAGAAACTATAAAGTACTAAAAGTATTGTAAAAAAAAGAAAAAACATTTTTTTTGGAGGAACATTTAAACGAATCCTAAATGCCACTATCACCGTTATTTATAGAGAGGTCTAGCCCAATTTGGCTGCTTCTTTTCTCTTTATAGACTTCCAAGATCGTAGTTTGGTTCCCCGTTGGTGGGGTAGTCGGGGTTCGAATTTATGATCTGTGGTGTACATTAAAAATTTTTTTTTTTAATTCCCCGTCTTACTAGCTGTTCAGGCTATACGCATATATTAAAATTAATCTAAAGCGATAGGAATGAGGAAGGAATCATTTTAGAGGTAGATAATCTACCCGATTTGCGTGGAAAGGACACCATTAAAGGAAAATCACCCTCAGTAGACTCTACTGGGATTCGAATCTCGGATCTCCCCATCATCAGTAGGCCGATCTAACATGAGAGTGACGCCTTAGACAATCCAGACACTGAAGAGGGTCCTAGCTTGTCACCAGAGAACCCAGTCCAGTTGAGACAGATGACTTAGTCCACGTGCCCATCAATGCGGATCATTATAATAGTTAAAAGGCGTGGAGCTTGGATTGGTAGTAAGACATAGCTGAAAAAATGGGGTTGGTTGTGTCATGGACACGGCCGTGTGTTGTACGTGAATACGTTTATGTAACGGGTTATATTTTTTAAATAAAATATTTTTATTTATGTATACAATATATATATATATATATATATAAAATCGATAGATTTTGGCGACAGCTGACGATTAAAACTCAAACGAACATCGTAGCTTGTCCGAGTCAAAAGTTATACTAATTTCAAATCTCGAGATATGCAGCAAAAATAGCCTCAAATGGCGGCGCTTCCCTCCACCGCGCGTGAATGCGCCACTGTTCTCGCTTATCGTAATGAATTCTTTGATCTTTTAGCTATCCAGTGGTATAATTTAATTTTGTATGTAGAGGAAAAGATTCGAAACTACAACACCAAACTGTATACCCCGATTTTGTTATCATTAGGTTTTTTGGATTGCCCCCGTATGGTAGCAAATTTAAAGACGTATTCACGTCAAAAAAATAATTATCTACTTCAGCCTCGTTAGGAATCAAACCAGGTTCTTCTAAGCTTGTGTTCTACCACTCCATCCAATTAGACCCGAAGACGTGCTGTGCGGACACTCGTGATGATTGGTTTGTACTCCATTGGTAGGTCTCATCTGCTAATAGCCCCAGTGTGTTAAGTGACTGTATAAAAACTAAAAAAAAAGAAGGGTATTGCTTGTACTTTTCCAGGAGACTTCAATACCCCGAGCAATAAAAGTCGAACCAATTTGGTTAAAGGTAGTTTGGTGCAGCCGCGTGTACTGCCAAGAACATGATTACTCAATCCAATTTCCTCAATCATTCCTTGTTGCTCGCTTGCTTTCTTGCCGACCGACTGTCTTTTGTTTTTGCCTCTCTCGTGGTGGCTTGGCTTTGTTCGCCGGCTCGTTCTGCCGACTGCTATACCTTCCTCGACATCGGCTTACCACCTGGAGAACTGTCTTTATACACCTTTGTAAAGTTTAGTAGGATCTCGATAGGAAGGACCTTTTAATATAGATAAAAATATATTTTGTTTTTGCTGTAAACAATGATAGTGTTTTAATATAATATTAGTATTATTTTATAGATAGTCGAATAGTTTGAAGCGTCATTCTGCAATATACTAGAGCAGGGGTCCCCAAACTATGGCCCGTGGGCCAAATCCGGCCCACCGAATGTGTTTATCCAGCCCGCGGACGCCTTGAAAAAATAAAAAAAAAACCAATGACCAATACTGAAATGATGGTTCTCCGTAATGCAATATATAAAATCCGCGCCTGCCGCGTTCCAAGAGTGTCTTTTGAGCGGAGGGTCCGGTCCGAGGTATGTTTCCGATTTGAGAAGGGAGGGGGTAATTATGTTGGCTGTACAGCCTACATTTTAGTCATGTTTAATATGGTTATGAGATATGCATGTATTGAAATGAGCTATTGAACGAAATGATACATTACATATACATATATACTATAAAAAAGGAATTCTAACCTCCACTCCCCTTATTCCCACTTCACTTTTAATAATAGCTTAAAACATTTGAAGTTCAACTATAATATAAAGCAGTGGTCCCAAAACTTACCAAGCAGAGGGCCACATTAGAATATTTAAAGTTATTTATTTATATATATATATATAATATTACAGTACACACTATATATATACATTCACTACAGTACACTATATATATATATATATATATATATATATATATATAAGTGTGTACTGTAATGTATCGTGTTCAATCCAGCCCACCTGGAACTTTGAATATTCTAATGGAGCCCTCTGCTTAGTAAGTTTGGGGACCACTAGACTAGAGCGCCGATGATTGGGAGATAGGGGTTTGTAGCCCGGTCGGGTGTCCTGAGGGTGGTCAATACTAAATAGTTTTCCACTCTCTCCCCCAAGCAACTACGAGTACTTTTAATTCAACTTCCTTCATCCCCACACAGTATTGTAATTAGTTACCATACGCCTAATCCAAATGGGAAGAAAAAAGAGGTGCTGAAAGAAAAAAAAAAATACTAAAATGTGACTTGACGTTTGAATACCTACGTGGAAGCTGATCTAGCAACTTTTCTAGATTTCAGTTTAGGTTTCTTCTGTGAAAATTGGACTGTATTAGATCTATTTTTTATATTACCTGTAAGTTATTTTAAAATACCTTCCGACCAGTGTGATATCCACCCGCATAGGTGGTCGCATGGTCTAAGGCGTCACTCTCGCAATAGACCGTTGTGCTGATGACGCGAGGATCTGGGTTCGAATTTCGGTCAGGCTAAGGGAATCTAGTTTTTCATAAATGTTTTCCCACTATTCCTAACTGAAAATTTGGGTACATATCTTCTAAATTAAATCTTCCTCACTCGAACCATTTAGACTATGGCATTAAAATGTATGATGTTAAATTAATTAAAAAAATTATAATATCTAAACCCAAAAATGCTTCGAATCCTAAGACTAGTCGAGATTCTCGGATTTGAGATAGTTTTTAGTTTTTTTTAAAAAAAAGTTTGAATTAGAATTTATTTACAGATGTCATACTGTTAGTTGGTGGCTCATCCCATGCCCTTTAGGGCAAACTTAACCAAAATATCAGACCATTAATTTATCACTTAATTGAATGTATGAATGTTCTAATGAATGCATCATAACAATAACAAATGCTAATATTAATTTTTCAGTTACAAATTCTATTTTCAAACTCGTATTGAGTTTATAATATTTTTTTCAAAGATTTAGAATAGCTAAGAATTATTTTACTAAACATTTGGGATTCTTGGGAAATTTTAATATTCGACTTTATAAAATAGTAGATTCGACTAAACTCTAATTCTTAACGTGTCTAAGAACCGATAAATTTAGAACCGACTTTCTAAGAACCTTCGTTTGTTAACCTCCCTGAGCAAGTCAGGTGTCAGAATCGACCGAAAGCGGTTTCAGAGCTTAGGCTTACGTGAAGGGCTGGCAGAACCGATTTACAAAAGAACCGAGCCAATCCCTTCCTATGTTAAATATAAATGTTTTATCCAGACATAGCACAAGGCTTTAGCAATTATTTAAGATTCAAACTAGAACTCCATTTTTGATTTCTTGCAAAAATAATCTCAAATTTTTCAAAATAGATAAATATATTGTTTTGATTACCGTATTACGTTTAACATAAATCTCAGGTCTATCTGCATATTTACACTAATGGTGAAGGGTTGATTTAATAAAAATTTAAAGGAAATGCATCCGAATTTACACGGAAAAACTTTAGGAAAAATCCATCTCAGTATTCTTTGTTGAATTTCGAACCCCGGACAAAAGACTAAACGCGCTTACTCACTGAAACAGGTAACTTAAAGGCAAATAAATACTTATTTAAAGGGTTAGTAAAGAGGAACGGAGCATCAAAGTTAAAAGATAAAGGCAAAATAAAATGTAAATATATTTCCCAGGCGAAACAGTCCAGGATTCAAACCAACCAACACATACCTATCCGTCAGGGATGAACATTGAATGCACTACTAATCCAACACCTGAGACATCTTGACCAACATTGCGGGTAAAAACAAATTTAACAAGGCCTAAGTAACCTTATGAGACGAGGTCAATTATTTCAGTGTTATTTTATAGGTATTGATAATATCTATCAAAATTAACAGCTGAAGATCATGACTTGACGTATGAATACCTGAATGTAAATCTAGTAGCTTTTATAGCTGTCAGATAAGGCTATGAAAGTGTGACTGTACAAGGTGATTTATTTCTTGTTTAACAGTTTTTAAACACAGACTAAGACCAGTAAACATTCACCGCTGAGACGCCCCTTCAAATTTTTGGTAGGAATTTATTATTAAAAAAACATGTAACTCTAACGTTGAGTTATTGTTTCGAATATTTACACCACAAAAATAATCTGTGAACATTTATTTGAGTAATGTGACACATGTCTGTTTGAATCTGTCGTAACAAATACATACATTATTAATCGCCGTAGTTTTGTAACAAATATGTGTACAACTTATGTAAAAATGTATATGTTTGAGGATGATAATGACACGTATATTATGGGTGATCGGTATTTACCATCGTGTTAATTTTTTTAAACATAGTTGTACTATTTTTTATCTAGCAGCCATAACGATTATGACAAATTACCATTGGGAAGACCTTGATGAAGATGGGAGGATAACATTAAAATGGAGCTGGAAGAGATATGATGTAATGAGGTGGACTGGATGGAACTAGCTCAATAATACTTAATAACAATACTTAGCACCAAGTTTTACTACCCGTTCGGGTTGTACGCTTAAGAACTAAGTTTTAATTACGTTAGGAATTGGGAAGGTTGAATATAAACGAAGCGAACCTGCCTTTTCGTGAAGGGAGAGTGAAAAAACATTTAGGAAAAACCACCCTCAGTTCACCCGAGTGAGATTCGAACCTAGATGTCCCTGTTCTCGGCAGTCTAGCTCAACACGAAACTAGCGCGTTAGCTAACTACGCCACCGAGGCGGGTAACTAGCTCAAGATAGTGATAGGCCATCTAAAAACACTCTACTCCTTCCGATTGCTTCCGTAAACAAGCTTAATCCTCAATATATTTTTTAGCACAGCGTCTTATTACCAGTTCAGGCTATACGCTAATGATTTTAGGAACTAGGAACTTTATATTTATATGAATTGTACCCGAATTTGTATGTAGGGATAGTGGAAAACAATTTTGGAAATACCATGCTAAGTACACCCGATCGAGATTCAAACCTCTATCTCCCCTTCACCGACGATCTAGTCCAACACGATATTAGCGCGTCAGACCATGCTGCCACTGAAGCGGGTCTTAATCCTTAAATTTCCAGATTGTTTATAGCTACAATTTTACAACTACGAGGCTGATTTCGGATTAGGGGAACATGGCATCGTTGTCATTCACTTTTTTATAACTTAAACCACCTTGAAAAACTTTTGTATCAACTCTGTACCAATTAAGCCAAGATGCAAGACTTGATAAAAGATCAGCCAGAATTATAGGTGTGTGCAGTAAAAAAGTTTAAGAAGTGTGTGTATGAATATATGTGTATAGTGATCTGCGGAGGAGAATTGGGGGGTGGGGGTGGAGGGGCTGATATAACATTGTGAACATATCCAAACAGCAAGACACAAGAGCGTAGGAACGTTCTATGTTGTGGTTTTTTAATGTCTATGAGTGTAAAAGGGCGGGGGGGGGGGGGGGGGGAAGAAGGGCGGTAAATTGATTTATGGCCAAAAATAATTTGTGGTGCCTTCAGAAATGGAGTTGGTTCTCCTTATAAATTAGATTAAGCTGCAGATAGGGAAACTTCTAAAAAGTATGTGAGGCGATTTGATTAAAAAATGGTTTTGATTAAATCTAAAAATTGGGGGAAGCCCCTGTTTACGGGAGGAGACTTTCAAGGACACCGGACTGAAACAAAGGAAACTGCAATTTGTAATTATACTGATTTGGACCCCTCTCATATATTTAAAAAGTCATGGATGAAGTGCATTTTTATTTAAAGTATTGTATGTAAAATATCCTTTCAAGACTTCATCCATGGAAAATCACGCGCTTTTCAGAAATAATGTCAAAGGATTGCACCATTAAAACTTATTTTTTCTTTCATAAAGTAACTCCGTAGTGTTTACAATAAAAAAAAACAAGTGACGTTAGCTCTCTATACCCAATAGGAAGCTAGCCTTCATGACACCTGTTGCCAGGAAGCTTTCGATTTGTTGGTTTTGACACTGGTCACGAGAGATCCAAGGGGCAAGGGGTAGGTCATATATAAGCTGCTTGTGCGTACGAATATAGAGAGTAGTCACATAAATCTACACAGTGCATGTAAAAAAAATAGTAGTAATGTAACTCAACAGAGTAAAATATTAACAGTGCCGGCGACATAAATCTACAGAACGTTGTAATAAACCAGTGCCATGATCTAAATAAATCGTGGGCAATATTAAAGGTTTTATTTATTTAATTAAATTATCTCACAAACATTCTGTACCGCTTTAATTAATTCTCGATCATGGGGCAATTATCAGCTGATTAAACGGTATAACTTTAACCGGCGCCCTAAGCAAACGTAGAGCATAATAATAATTCCGTAGCATCATAATTGGCGCTCGATCACGGGGCTATAAATACCAATTATATCACAATCAAACCGTATCGTTATTAATTGGCTCCCAATCGCGGGACAATTATATCACAATTAAACCGTATCGTTTCAATTGTTCTACTAGAGAACACTTGTCCGACATCTTATATCAGTCAGTAGCGTGTCTGTATACTGAGGTAAGAGTCCTGGGTACGATTCCTGGCATCACCGAAAAATTTATTATTGGTGAAATATGGGTTTCCCCTGGCAGGGATGAGTTAATGGCTAGGGGATTGGTGTCGTGTCTAGATTTAAATTAGTTTATAAGTCATGTAATGATATAATCAATCACCGGGTCAGAAAGAGCACTTTAAATACATAAATAAATGAAAAAATACAGAATATTTACTGAATTAAATTTGTTACAGTAAGCGTATTTATTTTTGACTTATACAATATGAGGATGTATGGAAATTAATAAAATTTCACACCAACAACTAATCGTATAAGCTTAGGTGGGAAGGGGAGGGAACGAAGGGGGGGGGGGAGAGGAATTTATTAAATTGGAGCCTCAAAAGACGCTTTTTAAGAAAATCCTTGTCTTTGAAAATAAAATACAACGTAAGAATAAATGTTTCAAACTTTTAATATTTATACAACCTCAGAATCTCAGGGAGGGGTAATTGCCCCCCTGGCCTCCCCTGAGGGTGCCCCTGGGACCGGCTACCACCCAGATCTCTCTGTGAACAAGCCTTTGGCTAAAATTCAGCTCGGTGCAGCAACAGTCAAACTTACCCTACGAGTCAGTCCAGTACGTTACATTAAACAGGAACTGTAACATCGTTGTTAAAATTGTTTTGATGGGAATACAAATAGTAAAAATAAAATAAAATAAGGGAATTAAAGATCAGAGCTACAATTTTTATTCAGTCTCCGTGCATACCCTTCCGCAATCCCATTTTCGTCTTGCTCCAAGTGCCAATAAAAGAGTAACAAAATGTTTTTCCTATGAGGTCACACATACCAGAGTTGAAAACATAAACTTAAAAACCGCAATCCTAAACAGGCTCCGAGTGGTTGGTACACTTTTATAGCAGCAAACATAAACACATCAAAAACCACCGACAAACGAAACTTAATGTGTTTATGTCGGAGAAGTTTTTTTTTTTTTGCAAAGCTGATTTTGATACATATTACTTTAACGCTTTTTATAAAATTATAATATATAATAGCTACACTGGGTAAAAACGTCTAACTCATCTAGTTTGGTTTTACTGGTGACAAGGTGCCCAGAGTTCAAAACCCGGTCGAGTTGAATAATGGTGTTTTTTTAAAATTTATCTCCCTTCACGCTAATTTGGGTACATTTCCTATAAACTATACCTTCCTTATCCATACTCTCTTCGCAAAGTTAAAACGTTTGTAAGCCAGACTATTAATAAGGACGCGGGGGAAAAAATCAGCACTTTTTAAACCCACTTAGGTGGCCGCATGGTCGGACACGCTAGTCTCGTGTTGGACTAGACTGCCAAATACGGGGAAATGGTGTTCGATCCTGGTCGGGTGCATTGAGTTTTTTTAAAAAAAATTTGGTTTTCCACTCTCCTTCACGCAAAAGTGGGTGCATTTCCTCTAGATTAAGCCTTCCTAATTCCTAGCTCATTAGTGTAATAAGTACACAGGCGCATAACCCGAAAGGGTAGTAAGACGCGGTTCTAGAAAAACAAACTATTCTTTAATCTTTATTAAATTGTAAAAAATGACAGCCTGGACAAGGGAATCGAGCCCGGAATCGTTGGCTTGGCACGCCAATGCTCTACTTTCATGCATGTCATCCCTTTCATCTCGAATTTAGGGGCATCTTTCACTTCTAACACTTGTAGATAGCTTATGTATTCCAACACATTTTCTTCTCCTTCCGTGTTATTATCTCTTAATTGTATTGTTGCCTAACGATGGTAATCGGTAATTATAAAAATGTTTGCTAAACGCTTAAAAATAAAGGAAAAAAAATTCACACAGTACTTACCAACCGTTGCACGCCGAAAGAGCGACACTTGACGTGGGTTGACCTCTGATAAGGCCATGGTAGTGACACGTGGTCGCCATTTTAGAAGGTTCAGCATCCCTCCAGACGCCATCTTGGGAGTGGACGTGACGTCACGTTTCCTCCCCCTCTTCTCTCCACCACAAGCGCAGGCGCAATGAAGTCTTGGCTAGGCCACAGTTCGATATGGTAGCTACGGCCGGCATCGACAATAGGTAATGGAGAATAGCGTCATTGGTTTGATTCTCATAGATACTTCTTTTCTTTCTTTTTCTGTAAACAATATGCGTACACGGCACACTTTTCATAAATATAAAAGGACATATTTATTATTCTATTTAATTTGAAGTCAACTTAATTGTGTACTTAGAACTGAGTTCTTCACAACATACTAATGCTATTGGAGTAATTAATGTGCACTTTATAAACACATAAATTTAACTATTACGTACTAAACCTACAAACTAACCTAACATAAACTAGCGCGCCTAATACTTAACATTCAAACTTAATACCACAAATTTTAATATCTGATAAATAAGCTGAATTCTTCTAATAAAAAGGGCAGCAAGGGGAGCTGCTCTATAGGTGTGTAAGATGCCTGTTATTGAGAAGAGAATTCCCCTTGAAGTGTAAGGAAATGTTGTACAGGACGTACTTTGTACCAGTTGTCACATATGCAGCAGAAACATGGCATTGAATGTAAGAGAGACTAGAAAAGTGGAGGACATGAGAATGTAGTTAGTGATGGAGCATGTTAGCTGTCACGAGGAGAAACAGAATAGGGAATGAAGTTATTCGGGAAAGAATGGAAATACAGAGAGTACATAAATAGTAGAGGAAGCAAGTCTAAGAGGAGTGGGCATGTAATGAGGATGGAAAATCAGATAATGACAAAGATAATGAGGAAATGAGTTATGTATGAAAAAGATCGCAAGGAAGGCCAATAAAATTAGAGAAGCATAAAAAAGACAGGTGCAAGTGAGAGGATGAGAATGTAAGCAATTAAAGGAGGAATAGTGGTTGGAAGGATAGAGGAATGTACAGGCTGGAAAAGTGATGATGATGATGATGCGGTAAGTTCTTCAATGGATACAATTCTAATACAATTATTTTTTAGGGATTGATTAATATCAAACAAGACCCACTTTATTAGTATTTAATCTTCTAGCTCATTCATCATTCATTGGTACACGCTCCAAAAAATATTTTTGAATTAGAAAATATATATTTTAGAGTTTTATTTGTTAAATAAAACGTTTAAAGTATACTGATTATTTTATTTGTATGGTTGCACAAATATGAGCTTTCAAATTTTTTTTCATACAACCAAACCAACCATCACTTTAGGAACAATAGAAGTCATAGGTGGCCCATGTGACCTATTTACTCATCTAAAATTTTCAATCAATAGTTTCGTTCTAATTTTGTGCCCCAAATCTAAATATTGTTATTTCTATTGTTTTACGGATTTTTCTATTCATATTCGCATATGGAGCATATAGAGAGATACTTGGAGATCGTTGAATTGTGGTGCTGGAGAAGACTTGAGAAGATCAGGTGGACAACAGGATGACAAATGAAGAAGTCCTAAGAAGAGTGGATGAGAAGAGAACTATTTTGGTATGTGATTCTTCGGTACAAAGCAAACTGGATTGAACACACCATTAGGAGGAACTGTCTTCTGCATGACGTCATATAAGGAAAGGTTGAAGGAAAAAGGAGCTTAGGAAGAAGAAGGATTCAAATATTGGATGACATTGAAGGAAATAAGAAAATTATGGGAGCTAAAGAAGGAGGCGGAGGACAGGGTGCATTGGCGGTAAGTTCACTGGCAAAAGGAATGGACCCGTCGTAAGACAGAACAACTAATAAGATATAATAATAATAATAATATAATAATTCGCATATATTTATTTGAAAATTTTAAAGATATTATTTTTACTCCTCAGAGTGATACATATAAATTTTATAGGTCTGAGGGGAAATGGTTTGACCCCAAATAACGCCTAAAATTAGTAGACATTCTTTATTAAATTTCACTATCGAGTTATTTAAAGTTTGTATTTTGTATGTGCACCGCTTATTACTACTACCATTGAAATAATATTTACACAAATTAAATATGTCTTAGGTAGACTTTTGAGAAAGTGTAACAGAATTTTCGTGGAGGGAGAGGTGGGAATCATTTAGTAAAAAAAAATCACCTCATTATATCCACCCAAGATTTGAAATGAGTCCAGCATTTACTCTATCAAAAAAGCAGACTAGATGAGACTGATTCTTCGGTCCATTTGTGATCATCGGTGAACGTAAATAGCAGTTCACGGTTTTTACGGTTAAGGAACCTTTGTAGTCTATTTCTAATTCAAGGGTTCCCTCGGTATTCCGTCTAGGAACCACCCACCTCCTTCCTTCCTGATCCTAGAGATCACCTCCCGAATGTTTGAAGACAAGTGTGTCCACGCAATAGAAACTAGTTTGTAAGTCACGTGAGAATATATAGGTTAGTTGTTTGGTATAAATACCAAGTTGATCTCCAGGCTGATACCGTCACCCACCTGTGAGATTCTCCGTGATGATACGTCACATCGTGCGACAGGAACGCTCCTTCAGATGTTATTTTTCTCGGGGTCACCAGTTCGTACTCTGGCACGTGTCCTGTGTACACGCCTGAAAAAAACCAGACAAATAACACTATAATTAAATCCTCGACCTATGCGGTTGACTCGTTCCAAAAGTTTCCACTCAAGTTGAAAAACATGTAGTCTAATGAGAATGGTGCTTAGATACAATGTGTGTTTTAATATAATACTCGTATATGTTATATAATTATTCCAAAGGGCAATTAACACTTAACAGGCTTTGCTAGAAACAAACAAAATGACGGTGAGATTATCAACTGTGCGTTAGCTTACTAGGAACGCCATCTATTATGTTTAGAGTAGCGCTTGATAGTTTGTTTTGGTAGTCATAAATCGGAGTACAGTATCCACGTCTACAAATTCGCGTAATACGAATCCGCGTAAGTCAAGAACTTACTGCCTATATTATACTAGCGTCATGGGGAGAAATCACCAGTCAGATAAATACAGGGTGGCCCACGGAAAAGTAGCCCGCCTCCTATATTCCAGAAGGCGCCTCACTCTGAATTGGAGGAGGTCAATCCCCTTCCACCCATATTGTGACATGAAGAATGAGCAAGTGAACTGCTTGTCTAAAGCACAAGATGGGGTGGAAGGGGATTGACCTCCTCCAATTCAGAGTGAGGTGCCTGCTGAATATAGGAGGCGGGCTACTTTTCCGTGGTCCACCCTGTACTACGATGTAGAGGTTACGGACCTACCTCGGTGGCATAATCAGCTAATGCGCTAGTCGTGTTGAGCTCGACTGCCAAGAATGGGGAGATCGAAGGTTCGAATCTCGTTCGGGTGAACTGGGGTGGTTTTTACTAAATGGTTTTCCACTCACCCTCCACCCAAATGCGGGTTCACTTCCTCTGAATTCAATCTTACCTATTCTTAACCCATTAGCGTAATTAGTACTTAAGCGTATAACCCGAACGGGTAGTAAGACGCGTACTAAAAAAGAAGAAGAGAGAAGTTACGGGTTGAAGCAAACAACCTGGGTGACGGTAAACTAAAGTAAAAATACATTTTGGGGGGAGAACCACTTTAAATTCACTAATGGGAACCGGTGAAGGTAGAGTCTGATTTTATTGGGAAACCCGTTATTTAAAAACTGGAAACTCATATTGCCACAATGGCGGGGAAAAATATTACAGTTGTATTTACATTCTTAGTACGTTTATTCAATAATGTAAAGATAAACTATACAGTAATCAATAAGGAAAGTAATATTGAAAAATTTGGATAACTTTTTAGATGAACTTTATAAATAATAAATCAAATAAGACATATTTCTAGAATGCAGTGACTTTCAGGGAGTTTAAATTAATGTTGGTGGTCAAAAGTAGGCTTCTTATAAAAATCATGGTTAATTGCCTTTTAAATGGGACATAGCACAATCTATAGTCATGTTTTTTTTTATATTCGTGCTACTGGGCAGTCATTTAATTACCCCTACCTGTCAGTCACCGGCTATACAGTCTAACACAGGAGTGACGCGCTAGGCCATGCGACCACCGATGTGGGTTTGTTATATTATTATATCATTCATATTAAAAATTAGTGTAGTAAAGATCAGTCAAGGTCAGCAAAGTTGAATAAGAATTAATAGCCAGAGCTATTATTTATGCTTATTAGTGGGGATCACTCCACCTAGATATCATATTCTGAAAATTGAAAAATGACACCTGGACACGGGAATTGAACCCGGGACCTCTGGCTTAGTACGCCAATGCTCTAACCACTGAGCTATCCAGGATTCGTCTCGTACCCTGGGTCATTCTTCACTCATATTTTAAGGCAGAGTCTATGATGGACTTAGCAGAAATCGTCGGCTACAAATATGTGATTATATTAATATCACGAGCCATCGGATAACGCAGCCATCTGCGACTCGGTAGTGGCATTATGCTGCCATTTGCACAATTATTAAATTGTACGGGATCGCACATATTAAGAATTAATAGCCAGAGCTATTATTTATGCTTATTAGTGGGGATCACTCCACCTAGATATCATATTCTGAAAATTGAAAAATGACACCTGGACACGGGAATCGAACCCGGGACCTCTGGCTTAGTACGCCAATGCTCTAACCACTGAGCTATCCAGGATTCGTCTCGTACCCTGGGTCATTCTTCACTCATATTTTAAGGCAGAGTCTATGATGGACTTAGCAGAAATCGTCGGCTACAAATATGTGATTATATTAATATCACGAGCCATCGGATAACGCAGCCATCTGCGACTCGGTAGTGGCATTATGCTGCCATTTGCACAATTATTAAATTGTACGGGATCGCACATATTAAGAATTAATAGCCAGAGCTATTATTTATGCTTATTAGTGGGGATCACTCCACCTAGATATCATATTCTGAAAATTGAAAAATGACACCTGGACACGGGAATCGAACCCGGGACCTCTGGCTTAGTACGCCAATGCTCTAACCACTGAGCTATCCAGGATTCGTCTCGTACCCTGGGTCATTCTTCACTCATATTTTAAGGCAGAGTCTATGATGGACTTAGCAGAAATCGTCGGCTACAAATATGTGATTATATTAATATCACGAGCCATCGGATAACGCAGCCATCTGCGACTCGGTAGTGGCATTATGCTGCCATTTGCACAATTACTAAATTGTACGGGATCGCACATATTAAGAATTAATAGCCAGAGCTATTATTTATGCTTATTAGTGGGGATCACTCCACCTAGATATCATATTCTGAAAATTGAAAAATGACACCTGGACACGGGAATCGAGCCCGGGACCTCTGGCTTAGTACGCCAATCCTGGATAGCTCAGTGGTTAGAGCATTGGCGTACTAAGCCAGAGGTCCCGGGTTCGATTCCCGTGTCCAGGTGTCATTTTTCAATTTTCAGAATATGATATCTAGGTGGAGTGATCCCCACTAATAAGCATAAATAATAGCTCTGGCTATTAATTCTTAATATGTGCGATCCCGTACAATTTAATAATTGTGCAAATGGCAGCATAATGCCACTACCGAGTCGCAGATGGCTGCGTTATCCGATGGCTCGTGATATTAATATAATCACATATTTGTAGCCGACGATTTCTGCTAAGTCCATCATAGACTCTGCCTTAAAATATGAGTGAAGAATGACCCAGGGTACGAGACGAATCCTGGATAGCTCAGTGGTTAGAGCATTGGCGTACTAAGCCAGAGGTCCCGGGTTCGATTCCCGTGTCCAGGTGTCATTTTTCAATTTTCAGAATATGATATCTAGGTGGAGTGATCCCACTAATAAGCATAAATAATAGCTCTGGCTATTAATTCTTAATATGTGCGATCCCGTACAATTTAATAATTGTGCAAATGGCAGCATAATGCCACTACCGAGTCGCAGATGGCTGCGTTATCCGATGGCTCGTGATATTAATATAATCACATATTTGTAGCCGACGATTTCTGCTAAGTCCATCATAGACTCTGCCTTAAAATATGAGTGAAGAATGACCCAGGGTACGAGACGAATCCTGGATAGCTCAGTGGTTAGAGCATTGGCGTACTAAGCCAGAGGTCCCGGGTTCGATTCCCGTGTCCAGGTGTCATTTTTCAATTTTCAGAATATGATATCTAGGTGGAGTGATCCCCACTAATAAGCATAAATAATAGCTCTGGCTATTAATTCTTAATATGTGCGATCCCGTACAATTTAATAATTGTGCAAATGGCAGCATAATGCCACTACCGAGTCGCAGATGGCTGCGTTATCCGATGGCTCGTGATATTAATATAATCACATATTTGTAGCCGACGATTTCTGCTAAGTCCATCATAGACTCTGCCTTAAAATATGAGTGAAGAATGACCCAGGGTACGAGACGAATCCTGGATAGCTCAGTGGTTAGAGCATTGGCGTACTAAGCCAGAGGTCCCGGGTTCGATTCCCGTGTCCAGGTGTCATTTTTCAATTTTCAGAAAGTTGAATAAGCTAAAATAAAGAAAGGGCACTTTAAAACTTAGAATTTAGATTTCTGAGAAAATTATATTGCTTTTTGAGTTTTGAAAATCAACAAGTTGATGGTAAACTTGAAAATAAACGGAGAGTTTATTTGACAATATTAACCGGAAGGACAACTCATTGATCAGGTACTCACGAAAATTAATTCTCACGGGAGATGTTTAGAGCAAAACCTATGTACAGATAACCTTATTTGTTGTAAATATTTTATTATTTTAGTTTATCACCGCTACTTTCCTCCTATTCAGGTTATAAGAATGTATAACTACTACCCTAATGGAGTAGGGATGAGGAATGAATAACTTTAGAGGTAGCCTAATAAAAGCCTACCTGTGTGTGAAACTCTTCAAGAAAAAGCACCCTCAGTAGACCCCACTGGGATTCGATCTACAATCTCCCCGTAATCAGCAGGCCTTTCTAACAAGAGATTGACCCTTAGAACATTCGGCCACTGAAGCAGGTTTGTGGTAAATAAATTGACTTGATTTCATTGGATGAAAAGTTGTATTTTGGTATTAAAAGTAGGTAGATACAATTTTTTCTGCTAAAAATGGTAAAAAATCAACTCAAACCTAAGTGGTGTAATTAGAAAAATTACAGCTTTACCCACTATTCTTAAATTTTAAATAATAGTCTTTGGTCTCAATATAACTGATATAATAGCCAGATCAAACATACATTTTACTTCTTATCTATCTTTGGTTGAGGAATATAAATCTTATGTAGTGGGAACTTTATTGGTTATGGTATTATTAAAATAAAATTCTAAGAGTGAGGTTGGTACTATTCTATTCTTGGAATTTCAGGCAAAAAAATCAATGAACGCTGATATCTGCTACCAAATATAAATGTGTATAATTTTTATATTGTTAGTTTTTATTAAAATCGACATACGGTAGTTGACGATTATTTATTTATTTATTATTTAGCACCACGTCTTACTACCCGTTCGGTTTATACGCTTAAGTACTAATTACACTAATGGATTAGGAATAGGAAAGGTTAAATTTAGAGGAAGTGAACCCGCATTTGCGTGGAGGGAGAGTGGAAAACCATTTAGGAAAAACCACCCCCAGTTCACCCGACCGAGATTCGAACCTCGATCTCCCCGTCCTCGGCGGTCGAGCTCAACACGACTAGCGCGTTAGCCAACTACGCCACCGAGGCGGGTTTGACGATTATTGGCAAACAAAAGTCCATGCAATTAATTTCACGAAAAATATTCAATTAAGTTTTATTTTACGCAGGAATCTATAATAAAACCTAAATTCAAAAAATCTTGCAATTAACTTTAAAAAGTATTTTGATATTAATTATATTGTGCCAAATAAAATTTCGTAAAAACATGTCTGATGATATTTTGGTGCCTCTGCTCATGCAAAAGTTAGTCAAATGGGGCACGAGTGGGTAAGAATATATCACAGGAACAGTTTAAACGAACACTGCTTACTTTGAAAAATGCTAATACAATTTAAACCGTCTCCTTATTCCATTTCTTAATTTTGCTGGTACAAATAATACGTTCAAACAGCCTTAGGGCGGCAAACAAGTTCAATTGTCGAAAGCCACTTCGTATATCTCTTTTTACGTTTAATTAAACAAATGAGTGCTGTAGACAAATCTGTCGCTCACCACGACATGTGAACAAATAAACAAACTGTCTCATTTTAGTCTGAGTAAAATTATATCATGGCGTTCTGTTCCGTTTCAAAGCATTTGATGAGGTGAAAAATGTCAAATAACGAGCGTTAGTGGTTTTGTATGTAAAGAAAGAACGTTAGCGAGGGAGGTGGGGTGGGGGAACTATGTGTAAGAAACATCAAAAGATATGAGACACGAACTTGGCACTGAACTTTATTTTGAAGAGGAAGAAAAATAAAAAAGAACTAAGCGGAAAAAGGTGTTAACTCTACATCTGGAAATAACCTTAAAGTATAAACATGGATGGAAGTAGATAAACACAAAGTTTCATTTCCTGTTAGTCTGAGCTCCGTTTTAGTAGACACAGACTCAAATCTTGCATTTTCCCGAAATGCAACCTTACTACAAAGGGAGAGAGTTTTTATTTACCGTATTTTGGTTGTTTTTGGACTGTTCAGAATCGTGTTTCCGCTATGCCTTGGAATATTAGCCACGAGAGAGACTTTGGTTCGAAGGTCAGGTCAAATGTTTTTGTCACTAGGGGATGCGAAAGAAAGTGGTATTTTGAAAGGTTTTGATCTAACTATGTATTTTAATTTTCAAGTATGTTTGGCAAGTACTAGTTTTATTTGAAATTATTTAATATAATTTCTAATTATAACAGGACAGGATTTACAAACTACAGTAGAATTTTGATAGGGAGAATCTTTTAGAAAATCCAAGCATATATTTTTCTGGTCAGTATTGATAATATGTCACTATATTATTAGTGTTAATCTATAGACATTAATAATATATATAAAAAGTGACAACTGCAGATAGCATGAACTTAACGTATGTATAGGTAAAAGGAGATCTAGTTGCTTTTATATTCACATATTTTTTGTTTTTTTACCACCACGTCTCACTACCTGTTCAGGCTGTACTAATAAGTATGTTGCTAATCACGCTAATGAGTTAGAGATGAGGAAGGCTGAATTTAGAGGAAGTGTGCCTGCATTTGCGTGGAGTGAGAGTGGAAAACCATTTTGGAAAACTACCCTCAGTACACCCGACCGGGAATCAAACCCCGATCTCCCTGTCATCAGCAGTCTAGTCTATTGTGAAAGTGACAGTTTAGACCATGTGGCCACCGAAACAGATTATAAAATTATTTTTTATCACCGCGTCTTACTGCCTGTTCAGGTTGTATGCCAATGTACTAATTACATTAATGGGCTAGAGATTAGAAAGGCTTAATTTAGAGTAAATTCACCCGAATTTGCATGGAGGGAGAGTGAAAATCATTTAGTTAAAACCACCCTCAGTACACCTGACTGGGATCGAACCCCAATCTCCCCATATTCGGCAGTCTAGTCCAACATAAGATTAGCGCGTTAGACCACGCGGCCAACGAAGCGGGTAAAAATGTTCTTCCTTTGGAAATTGATCTGTAGGTTTACCCTGTTAGAGGTAAAACAGATCGCTGTCGACCTGTCAAAAAGTTTGATCAAAAGCCAAACAAGAGCTTGATTTTTTTCCGGTCACGACGGTTGACACCACACTTTTCTAGAGATGACAGGAAACGTTCCTTCACTTATCATGAGGCCGCGCCTGCGCACTTTTCGTGTCGATACAAACCGTATGAGGTGAATGTCTGATGAGCCTAGATGACATAATGACAGGTGAAGGCTGCCAGGTAGCTTATTGGGTTGTTCTGTGCTGTGCATACTCATCAGTGGCGTTGTCTTAAAATTATTAGTGGACTAACCAGGGGGGGAATGTAATATTGGCTTAGTAAGGGGATCCACAGCCCAGTCGCACGAGACGGAACATATTATAATCTGTCAGAGCTAGAAACGTGAGACTGCCTATCATTTGTAAAAATGTATTAATAGCAGTCCTGTGAATAAGAGAACTCATTCCCTCCATTTTGCTATCGTTACGATTTATCTTTGGAAGTTGAAATATCTCCCTTGATTTGAAGATGAAGATGAAGCTGGTAATCAAATTAGACAGAAAACAAATGAATACAATATTCAAGAGTACATTACATTCATAGATAATATAAATTTGTTCACGTAGCTTAAGACATAAGTCTTGCAATATATGTCAAAATTTACAAAATTACGCCCTAGGTAGAGACTACTCAATCGATTGCTTAGAGTTTTAAATTTAAACCAATTGAGATGAGATACTAAACGAAAAACCTTTTAAGTGGCTTCCATATTGAAACCAATAGACATATCGAAAAACCATATGCATTCATTGTTCGACCTAGGTACAAAAATGTCCCTGCCAAATTTAGTTAAAATTTGTCCACGTATTCGATATTTTATCGTGGAAAAAACATCCATACAAGCGATAAGTTAAACGAAATGCCAAATGGTCAAGTTAAAACATGATCTCTCTACGCTAAGCTGGATCAACTAACACTTTTCAATTAACCAGTAAATTATGTACAGTACTACATTCAAAGCAGAAAACTTATCGAATGTACGACTTTATGCTATCTTCAAGGTTAATTCGACATCAACGAAATTAGGACAAGTTAAATGTTTTTATAATTTTAAAATAATTATTTTTCAATTGTGCCGTATATTTAAAAATATGGTATTACAGTTTCAGTGATCTTAAGTCCATTGTTTTCAATCTCACTAAGATACGATGCATTGAATAAGGAATAACATAGTTAATGTGGGATATATGTTTTGAGCTGTATTAAATACGTAAGTTAGGTGTCATCCATGTGATGATATGGTCTTTACGTAGCCCGAAGTATTATACACTTTATTACTTATTTAGTAAACAAATTTGCAGCTTAAAAGTAACTTAGGGGTGCTACTTGGAAATAAGGAACGTGTCTTTATATACTCAGTGATAAATTTATATATGTATGTATATAATTTGATAAGCCCGTTTCTGGTAATAAAAATTACGAAGAGATGACTGACGACGATTTGACGAACGACCACTCATTTTAACAGTTAGGAGTCCAGGATGTCGGGAAAAAATAGTAGTTTTCCACAAAAACCTGATTTTCACAGATCATTTTTTGTTTTTATTTTTTTGTTTAGTCACCATGAAAACCGTTATTTGCTGCTTGGCTGTTAATTTCTAAATAAAATATATCTCTTTGGCTAAAAAATAATAGCTCAAATCTTTAATTGTTAGTCCGATCACATCACAATTTTCTCTTTGGATGAATTTCTCTTTGGATGCTGTTCATAACACATCTAAATGAAGATTCGTAAACTGGAGAAACAATTATTTTTTACTAGCTTTTGCTCGCGCCTTCGCTCGCGTTAATGTAGATTTTATCAATAAATTCAGGTTGTCGAATGACACAGGGAATATGCCAATAAAAACGATGAACATATTGAGTTTGTTAGTCAATAGAGGTAGAGATAAAGAAAAAAAAACTACACAATATAAATCAGGATTAAGTGTAGGAGTAGAAAAGAAGTAGCGGAGTGTGTGTCAGTAGAGTCACAGGTTATGCCTTGCCACGAATTGGAAGATCCTACTCCATCTTAAATTTTACTTACAGTTAATTAAAATCCCTTATTTACTCCGCTTGTTCTTGACCGTTGCAATCATGGGCACAGAATAGATCATTATTTTAGGACGCTCCTATATACTATGTTGTATGTCCTTCCATTTGGCACAAATACATACAATTTCTGGGCATTGGACACACGCAAACAGGCTACATATAGCTGGCCATGGGAAAAACATGGCATTTCCAAATGCACCCCTGCTACCTGCAATGTTTGCCCTTGCGCTTTGTTAATAGTAATAGCAAAACTAAGTTTGATTGGAAACTGGAGTCTTTTGAATTGAAATGGTAGGTCAGTGGGGATTATTGGGATTTGAGGTATGATTAAACTTTCCCCTTTTCCCACACCTGTTAAAATGGTGGCACAGATTATATTTTGCCCTTATTGTGTAATTGAAGCCTTGTCCCATTACATAAACGGGGTGCATCTAAATTTCGCATAAGCATAACTGGTACACCTAATTTCAATTGTAGTTTATGCAAGGGTACACCCGATAGCTCCAGATAATTTAAAAACTCAGCGGGATATGAAGTGCTCTGTTCTGTGTCCATGATTGTATCTATTGACAAATACTCCTTTATTTCTCCCTGCACCTCTTTCAAAATGTCAGTTTAGATTTTGTTAACGATTTCATATTTTGGTGCAAGAATTGCTCTTGCACACAACCAATGATCACAATTTAAATTTAGTTATAAGTCTGGGTAAACTTTAGCAATGAGCTCCACATCATTTTCCACCAAATTACAGAATTCCCCTGTAAGTAAAATACAGCCTTCAGCATCCGTGTTCAAACGTCCATCGCCAATTTTCAATAGTGTCTCTGCGTAATGTCCTGAATCTACGTAATTATAAAGGTGGACTCTCATATTCGTTGTTAGGCTGAATTTTTTCACTTTTGGCCACAATCTTGATGACTTGAGACAGGCTTTGATTTCATCTGCATGTGTGCCCCTCTGGATCACCGGTAGAGTTTGTCGGAAGTCACCAGCCAGTAAAACTACCATTCGTCCCATAATATCTGTACTGTCTCGCAAGTTCTGAAGAGTTTGGTTTAACGCTTCTATAGCTTTTTTTGTGGGACATCGTACTTTCGTCCCACACTAAAAGTTTACATTGTCGTAGCATCATACCTCTAGAGCTATTTTTGCTGAAATGAATAATACCAAACTTTTTATGACAATTTTGTCATTTACCCTAACGGGGTGAACAAACAGAGCTTAATTAGCTGAATATAATCATTTTTAATCATTTTAAGATAGATGTGCCTAAAATAACTCGGGAACAGATTTTTATTCGGGGTATCAGATTTTCTTCTGGGATATCGCAGGTCCCTTTTTCTGTACTCCAGGCATCATGTTGCAATTAATTTATTCATATCAGTAGGCCGAGTTATTAAGCTGGACGACCGTCTAACAGTTATTTTTTTCTATCCGTCAGGAACAGTACTTTTTTTCTGGATGAAAGGTACCCTCTGTCCTTTACTGTAACCATGACAACGTGTATGCGAAATTTCATGATGATCGGTTGAGTAGTTTAGGCGTGAAAACGTAACAAACAATAACAAACAAACAAACATTCGCATTTTTTCTGGATGAAAGGTACCCTATATCCTTTTTTCTATACCCATGACAACGTGTATGCAAAATTTCATGGTGATTGGTCAAGTAGTTTAGACGTGAAAGCTTAGCAAACAATAACAAACAAATAAACAAACAAACTCACATTCACATTTTTTCTGGATGAAAGGTACCCAATGTCCTTTTTTGTACCCATGACAACGTGTATGTGAAATTTCATGATGATCAGTCGAGAAGTTTAGGCGTGAAAGCGTAACAAACAATAACAAACAAACAAACAAACATTCGCATTTTTTCTGGATGAAAGGTACCCTATGTCCTTTTCTGTACCCATGACAACGTGTAAGCGAAATTTCATGATGATCGGTAGAGTAGTTTAGGCGTGAAAGCGTAACAAACAATAACAAACAAACAAACAAACACATATTCGCATTTTTTTTCTAGATGAAAGGTATCCTTTGTCCTTTTATGTACCCATGACAACATGTATGCGAAATTTCATAATGATCGGTTGAGTAGTTTAGGCGTGAAAGCGTAACAAACAATAACAAACAAATAAACAAACAAACTCACATTCACATTTTTTCTGGATGAAAGGTACCCAATGTCCTTTTATGTACCCATGACAACGTGTGTGCGAATTTTCATGGTGATCGGTCGAGTAGTTTAGGCGTGAAAGCGTAACAAACAATAACAAACAAACAAACACTCGCATTTTTTCTGGATGAAAGGTACCCTATGTCCTTTTCTGTACCCATGACAACGTGTAAGCGAAATTTCATGATGATCGGCCGAGTAGTTTAGGCGTGAAAGCGTAACAAACAATAACAAACAAACAAACAAATTCACTTTCAAATTTTTTCTGGATGAAAGGTACCCAATGTCCTTTTCTGTACCCATGACAACGTGTATGCGAAATTTCATGATGATCAGTCGAGAAGTTTAGGCGTGAAAGCGTAACAAACAATAACAAACATACAAACAAACAAACATACATTCGCATTTTTATTCTAGATGAAAGATACCCTATGTGCTTTTATGTACCCATGACAACGTGTATGCGAAATTTCATGATGATCGGTACAGTAGTTTTGGCGTGAAAGCGTAACAAACAATAACAAACAAACACACATTAGCATTTTTTTTTCTAGATGAAAGGTACCCAATGTCCTTTTATGTACTCATGACAACGTGTATGCGAAATTTCATGATGATCGGTACAGTAGTTTAGGCGTGAAAGCGTAATAAACAATAACAAACAAACAAACAAACAAACTCACATTCGCATTTATAATAGTTAGGATTGGAATATTGTTATCGTTAATTCACATTTAATTCAATAATATTGAGCATAATTCGAAAATTAAAATGTTAAGCTGTCAAGTTCGTGAACATATGGTCTACGTTTTGTTTCGCGCATGATAAAATGGTGTTTAAATAGGTTTAGGTATGTATTATAAGCTCAAAAAACGATAAAATGAATTTGAATAATGTTTAAAAATAGACCCGCCTCGGTGGCGTAGTTGGCTAACGCGCCAGTCGTGTTGAGCTCGACCGCCGAGGACGGGGAGATCGAGGTTCGAATCTCGGTCGGGTGAACTGGGGGTGGTTTTTCCTAAATGGTTTTCCACTCTCCCTCCACGCAAATGCGGGTTCACTTCCTCTAAATTCAACCCTCCCAATTCCTAATCCATTAGAGTAATTAGTACTTAAGCGTATAACCCGAACGGGTAGTAAGACGCGGTGCTAAATATAATATTATTTAAAAATAGCCGTAGTCTAAGTATGGGTTTTGGTATTATTTTTTTTTCAAATGATGAGTTTTGAAGTTCATTTTATTTAAATAATGGGTTTTGATGTCCATTTTGGCAAATAGTAACAAATACAAATACATAAGTAAAGCTGCATTTTATTTTAACGGTTAATTTTGAGGGTATGACGTTTAAAAGTAATGTTTTGTGTACTTCATTTGTCTTTTTACATTCTTACAAATACAATAAGTTCAGTTATGTTTCCATGTTGATACTTAATTTTGAGGGAACTATATTTAAAGGTACCATAATGTTTGAGTACCACATCTATATTTTCACATTCTCTCTTTCCATCAGACTCTCTCACGCTCTCACACACACTCTCTCTCTCTCCCTTCTCCTCCTACCATACATACATACATACATACTTACTGTATAAAACTCTCTCTCTAATATACTATTTTCTTATTCTATCTCTCTCACTTTATACCTTTCTCACACATTCTTTACTCTCACATACACTTTTTAACACACAAATTCTCTCACGTTATTTTACTATACCCTGTCTCTCAAGCACCCTCTATCTCAAACTCTCTCTATTTCAATCTCACTCTATCTATCTTACTCTTTATATCTCACTCTCTCTATCTCAAACTCACTCACCATCTCTTTCAAACCCACTCTCTCTCAAACTCGATCTCTTAATTTCTCTCCTTAACTATTTCTCTAACTCTCTCTCAATCTGATTTTACTTCTCTAAATTAATCTCTCCCTCTCTAACTTTCTTTCTCAAACTCTCTTTGACACAATATCTCTCCCAAAATTTTACATTCTCTCTCACACACAATTTATCAAGCATTTTCTCTTACATATACTCTCTATTACACATTTTCTCTCCTCCTACACACACTCTTTTTCTCTTCTCCCAGTATTTCTCTCTCTAACACATACACATACTCTCACTATCATTTGCTCACACTCACTCGATATCTCTCAATTGCTCATTCTCAGTCTCTTACACTCACTTTCTCACACCTACCCACACACTTACACAATCACACACTCAAACACACTCTCATTTTCACTATCATATTTATAACTTTCTCTATCATATATCTTAATATATATAATTTAATAAGCCTGTTTCCAGTAATAGAAATTATGAGGAAATGACTGAACAGATTTTGACAAATGAACACTCATTTGAAAGATTAGGGAATCAGGATGCCGGTAAAAATAGTGGTCTAAAATTAAACCCAATTTTCCCAGCGAATTTTCCATCTTTTCCTTCTGTGTGGGCAGTGGTTCATCTGTGCAATCATTATTTGTTTACATCACCATGGAAATCATGATTTGTGTATAACTGTATATTGGTAAATAAAATATTAGTCTTTGTTTAA
Organism: Timema podura; assembly: GCA_033556935.1. Taxonomy (NCBI): domain Eukaryota; kingdom Metazoa; phylum Arthropoda; class Insecta; order Phasmatodea; family Timematidae; genus Timema; species Timema podura. Next base: position 52,330,903 of record JAVRXN010000002.1, on the reverse strand, counting down.
AAATAACAATCGTTACTTGAGTGGTTTGGTTCAACGAAGATATAGTTATCTGGGAAAGGGGTTATTTTACGGTCATCGGGGCGTGAAGGAGGAAAATATACGTTTTCATTAAAATTACACACAAAAAACTTAATAGCTAATTAAAATTGATAGCCTTTGACGAGTAAAATTTTAACTAAAAAGTGAGTGAGGGCTTATTATATAAATCCTTTCCCAATAAAAAGTTTAAAATACATCTTAGTACAATAATCTGCAGCCATTGCTGCAACGACCCACTTGTATATATATTTATATAAATAAATTTCTCACTGAGTATTACCACCCATTCGGGTTATAGGTTTATATAGTTATCAAACTAATGGGTTAGGGATGAGTAAGGTTGAATTTAGAGGATGTGTGCCCACGTTTGCGGGAAGAGAGAGAGAGAGAGGGGGAAAACCGTTTAGGAAAACCACCCTTAGTACACCTGACCAAGATCGAACCACGATCTCCCCGTCAGCAGAAGTCTATTGTATTGCTAGAGTAGCGCCCTAGACCATGTGGTCACCGAAGCGGTCAAGGAACGTAAAATATAGAGTAAGTGTACCAGAATTTGCGTGGAGAGAGAGGGAATAAAAATTTAGTAAAAAATGCACCCAAGTACTTGACATTCCCATCACCTGAAAACCAGACAAAACGAGGCTGACATCTTGTCCATGTCGTAGCCAGTGCTATTTTTATACTTACATACATGTTATTTATATATAATAAAATATATATTAACAAATAGATAGCTAGTTTAAATCATATATGTTTTGTGTTTGCAAAAACTTGTACATACTCTTTGATGATTAGAGTGAAGATGAGGTAATTAATTACATGGCTTTGATTAGTAAAAAACGTAAATATTGTAAACAAGAAGTTATTACTTATTTTATCATTCTAATAAATATTCAATCAATAGAAAAATTAGGCTTAAATGTAATTTATTAAAGATTCATTGATTGTACAGTAAAATAACTAAATAACACCTAACTTAGGTAGGTAATTCAGTTCGAACCAGGCTTCACTTCGTGGTGAGGTTTTCTGGATTGTGCTTTAGAAAAAAGTGGAATTGAAACCAATAAATGCATTTACCATATTAAATATAAATAAATAAATACAAAACAATTAGTCTCAAAGGATTTGACTGATCACAAAATAATTGTTTTCAAGTGAAGAATGTAGAAAACCGCAGTTTGTTAAGATTTCTGGTTTGAGCGTATTCCTTTAAATAGTGAGCTCTTAAGGTGGAGTCTAGGAGCGTGAGTTAAGGGCAGCGTTTTCGCAATTTTTATACCAAAACTTTTTTGACCAAAATAAATAAAATATACCCGTAAAAACATATTGTTTAATTTTCTTCACACGGTGGTATCAACATATCTTGAATATCTGTCATGATCATGGTGGCATTAATAACATGCACTTTTTAAATGAAGATAAATAGTTGTCATTAAAATATAAGATACCCTTGATAAATATTAAAAAAAAAAATTGTCACCATATGACGAAAATTTAACTCTATGTTTCTAGTGGAGCAATATTTTATTAATTTTGGTAAAACAAAGTTATTTTAGAAAAACTGCTAAAAAAAACCCTCCCATTTTCTCTTCACATACACTCTCACCTTAAAGAGCTCTAGATGAGTGTTGTATTCAACTAGTCAAAATATGACAAATATATATAAATTTTGTCCACCCTAAAATTGAGCTATGATAAACTACTAATTATCAATTAAGTGATAACTCAATAAATTGACACGGACATCGAGCTTGAGTTCTTTGACTTTGCGCACTGGTACTTTACCACTGGTTTATCTTCTATCTAGTGCCATTATTTACTTGGCCCGGGCTCAATATCTATTTTATCCGTGCTTGTGAGCACACAGTCTAAATATCAAATTCATTAAGTCTGTTTTGACGGTTACCGGGAGGTCGGGTTTGAATTCTGGATGGGTGTAATGAGGATGAATTTATCTAAAAGTTCTCTCACCCTCCCTCCCCGCCATCGTGGGCCGGAACGGGTAGTGAGACGTGGCGAGAAAAAAATATATCTTGTATGGATTGTCATTTTTCACTTAATTAAATATAATTCTAGTAACAGGACTGTATTTAGTGATAACAGCGTAGATCAATTAATGGTAGGACCTGATTTGGTAGCCGCATGATCTAAGGCGTCACCTTCACAATAGATTAGCTGCCGATAACAATAATATCGGGGTTCGAATAACAGTCGGGAGTACTGAAGGGGGTTTTTCCTAAAAGATTTTCCACTATACTTCCTCACAAATGTGGGTACACTTCCTCTAAATTCCACCTTCCTCATCCTTACCCCATTAGAGTAATTTATTACATAAGCGTATAACCTGAAAAGGTAGTAAGACGCAGTGATAAAAAAAGTTTAAAGGTAGGATTATATTAATTTAATTAAAATGCTAGTGATCTAAACAAAAAGGAACAATTTGTTATGTTGAGAGAGTCAAGTTTAGTCACAAAATTATTATTCATTTTTTCTCCACCAAGTTTCTCCCCCTCCCTTCCCTTTGAGGTTAAACGCATTTAAATTAATGATAGCTAGAATATGGAGGTGATCGAATTAAGAAAAAAAGTACCCTTATTTACGTGAAGGGAGAATGAGAAGCTATATAGGGAAAAAAACCCTCAGTATAACCAGTTGGGATTTGAACCCTGACATCCTCGTCAATGGCAAGCCAGAAGACTGGATTGGCCTGCTATTCAAATTACCCTCTAGCTTATATGGCACACATGGATATAGATCTTGCTTTTTATCCCTGAATAGTCCCCGGACTTGTCAACTTGGATATTATATTCCCCTGGCAAGATAGGTTATCCGCCTGTTCGGATAAGTGAGATGTGTGAAACAGTGGTCGGTCAGTGGGTAGATCTCGCACAGCACCCAATAGAGTTGTCTCCACACTTATCTCTAGAAACTCTTATTCAGGTTGCTACCTTATTTCCTCCCCCGTCTTCACCTGTCTTTTTTCTTGTTCCATAACCTTCACGAAATGCGACATCCCGTAAATAAATACAGTCAATAACATGGCGTGACCAATTGATCGGTAAATGTTATAAATGTTCTCTCGTGCTCCCCTTCAGGGCGCTTTAGAGCATATAAATATGCGAGGTTATCAGTTCTACAAGCTACGTTTCTTGGCGGATCCTTTGGGCGAACCTTACCCAGCATTTTTTTTTCAGTCACGTAAGTCAATTGCAACCTTGGGTCAGTTACACATTCACTTGGTAAATGACACCAGGCCAACGGGAATCTAACCTTGAACTTTTGATGCATTGCTCTTACTGAGTTGTCTACATGTACACATGTCAGGTTTAATCTCGTAGTGAAGCTCTAAAACTGAATGTTGCATTGAAATAAACTTTCAAGGGTTAATATTGTATTTTTCAGCACGTCTCTCTACCCATCCAGATCACACACATACCTTAATAATTCACTAATCAAGAAGGGATAAGGAAAGTTTAACTTTAAAGGAAATGTACCCCCATTCACGTGGATAGAGAATGGGAAATCAATTCATGAAAAAAACCCATCAGTACACCCTATTGGGATTTGAGACCGAATATCCCCGTTATCGGAAATCCCGTCCAACACGAGCGTGGCCACTGCTTGATTTATATTCGTTTTATTTTTAGCTTCGCCTCTTACTACCCTCTCGGTTTCTACGTATAGGTACTAGATTACTCTAATGGTTTAAAGATGAGTAAGGTTGAATTTATAGGAAGTGTACCCACAATTTCGTGGAGGGAGAGTGGGAAATCATTTGTTAAAATCCACCTTCAGTACAACCAAATGGGATTAGAGCCCAAGCTCCCCGTAATCGGCAGTCTAGTCTATTGCGAGAGTGATGCCTTAGACCATGCGGCCACTGAAGGGGTGATGCTTAATCAAATATATAGCAACCTAAATCGGGGTAGTTTTTCCTAAACTGTTTCCCCACTCTCTGTACATACACATAATTGCATGTTACATTACCATTCACTATAATTTATATCTTCCTCATCACTATGCCATTAGATTAACTAAATGCGGACAACCCGGAAGGTTATTAAGAAGTGGCGGGGGGGGGGGGGGAGGACCGTGCAAATGTGGTGTATGGTTAATACGTTAGACTAGCATTTCCCTTGGTTGCAGTTGGAATCTCGAAGTTTGAATCCCGACCGGGTATTTTGACAATGGGCTATAAAAGATCTGCTATTTTTAAAACATGTTTACGGGCTTATATCTTAAGATATCTTATTCTGTCATATCCTTAGATTAAGTTGTTACTAATTCTTGTGTTGAACAAATATATATGTAATATATGCATTGTGACTTACTACTCGTCCGGCTATTCACATTTTTATATAATAATTGTATTTGGATGAGGAAAGTATAATTTAGAAAAAATGTACCCGTATTTGCGTGGAGGTAGAGCAGAAAACTATTAAGGAATAAACACCGTTAGTATACTTGACCAAGATTGAGCCCCGATGTCGTCGTCATCGGCAATCTGTCGTATTACGAGAGTGATGTATCAGACCGTGCATAAATACCAATACAAGTAGTTTGGTTTATACATACCAGTGGACACCATTTTAAATTAGCGAAGCTAATGATTTATTTTGGAAAGAAGCATAAAAATATATAGGCCTATTTAGCACCAAGTCTTACTACCCGTTCGGGTTATACGCCTTTATACTAATTATTCTTATGTTTTAAGAATAAGGAAGGTTGAATTTAGAGGATGTGTACTCACATTTGTGAGAAGGGAGAGTGGAAGACCATTCATGAAAAACCACCCACAGTACACCCAACCGGGATCGAGCCCTGATCTCCCCCCATCGGCAGTATATGTGTTGCTGTAGTGACGCCTCAGACCATGCGGCCACCGAAATGGATAAAAGGAGCATATTGAAAAATAAAATGTAGCCTACATCTTGCGTTGGATGCTTTGATCGCTTGACCTATGTGATTCTTCGAACGCAAAACCAGAGAATTGATTAAATAATTAAGCCACGCAAATTAAGATGCCACACTGTGTATATTTCCCAGCGGTGAGTTCGTCCCCACCCAAACAAAAACGAGTGTTCATACAATGTTGTTCATTAATAATGTCGGCGAAGCTGTCTCAACTGCCGACACAGAACAAGACTCTAATGATTCTGCTCACACCCCTCGTTGGGGGGGGACCGCCTATCTATTCAATTAATCAGAATAATAATTAACAAGTCTTTGTGGAAAACAACCTTGAATACCGCCCACAGAGTGAGCGGTGGAAAAAAAAATATGTAACAAATAAAACGTTTCGAATAGAGTTAAAATTATTAGTGTTTTTTTTTAACCCCATCGGTGGAGAAACGAACTAAATGTCTAGCTTATCTAGTCATATTTGACAATAATTCGGATGTTGGGGTTTGAATTCCAGCTGAGTGTATTATGTCTTTCACCAAAATGATTTACCACTCTCCCTTCACGCATCAACAGGTAACATTTACTTAAAATTCTACCTTCCTAATCCTACTACAATAGCTTAGTTAATATATATATATGCCAAGACCCGCCTCGGTGGCGTAGTTGGCTAACGCGCTAGTCGTGTTGAGCTCGACCGCCGAGGACGGGGAGATCGATGGTTCGAATCTCGGTCGGGTGAACTGGGGTGGTTTTTCTAAATTGTTTTCCACTCTCCCTCCACGTAAATGCGGGTTCACTTCCTTAAATTAAACCCTCCAATTCCTAATCCATTAGCGTCTTAGTACTTAAGCGTATAACCCGAACGGGTAGTAAGACGCGGTGCTAAATATTATTATTATTATATATTATATATGCCAAAACCCGAAATGATAGTGAAACGTGTTAACAAAAAATTGTATCCAAGTAATACTTTTTCATTACTTTACAAAATGCACACGTTCGTTAATAAAAAGCAAATATCAATCCAATTCTATGAAGGAATTTTGTAATGTATTTTGTACTAAGTTAAACAGTTGATTTCTATAATTTATAATTCGACTGTAGCTATTTATTAATTTGACCAAGTGTTTAATTCTAATTGGTGACCTGGTGGTCTAGGGTTAAGGTGTCAGTCTTCTGTGCTGGGGGTCCGGGGTTCAATCCTCGGTACCCGGCACAGATTTATCTGATTGCCAAACCTTCCTCACCTCTGACAAGATGTGTATTAATCACAACTTGTGAATGTGAGGAATGCCAGACCTCCACGTGGTTCGGATTCCACGTTAAACTGTAGGTCCTCCATTTCATCTCACAATCACCCTACCATTCACATTAGCGTTAGTGCGTATAACCCGAACGGGTAGTAAGACGCGGTGCTAATAATGGTTTAATTCTACAAAGCACTTGATCACATTTCTGGAATAATCATGTTTCATTTTCACATATTATAAATACACGAAAAAAATGTTTGATGACAATAAATTTATCTTCTAGCTTTATTAGATTATACTTTTTTTGAAATACTTTTTTTTGTCCCCTGTTTGGATTTAACTAATCACGCTAATGTGTTAACCACGAGGAAGGTTAAAATTTGAGGAAATATACCTGAATTAAAGTGGAGGGAGAGTGGAAAACAATTTAGGAACAATCATTTAGGAATAATACCCCGAGTATACCCAATAAGGTTTCGAACTCTAATATCCCCGTCATCGGCAGGCCACCATTTTGCAAGAGTGACGCCTTAGAGTTATAGCTACCATTCAACCACCAAGGAAAGTTCACTTCTTGATTGACTTACTAAAGAAATAATCTTATACTTGACATTTCCAACATTCCGAATTTATAAAGTCGAACCAGAACTATTTTGAGGTCGACCTCGGTGGTCTTTGGGTAAAGTGCTCGCCACAGGATCAGATGTTCGTGGTTCAAACCCAGCCGCAGTTGATGGATTTTTCTTGAGCGATCAAATATGTAGCACAGCTTCTTTCTGAGGGGAAGTAATAGCCGTCAGTCCCATGTAGGTTGTGGCATGTAAAACAACCCTGAAAGTTATGTGAAAATACATTTCCTGGCTAGATTGATAGGTCCTTTCGCTCTTGCTCACAGAAATTCTCGTGTTCTGATATAATCAGTCAGTCCAGAAAGTTCACGTTAAATACCTCAAATAAATGAAAAAAACCCATTTTGTTGGGAAAATCACCATTGTGACTAATCTCCTTGCGTGCCATACTTCGAATTATAAAGTCACACAGTCAAGTAAAAATTTTATGCCATAGGTATAAGTTTTTCAATAGTACTCTAAAACTAGCTTAATAATTTATGAAGTACATGATGGTTTTGTAATAAGGAAGCAATATCAACTTACTTTTTAGAATTCAATATAAAATATTTTGTGTGATAAAAGATATGAAGAGAACTAAAGTGAAATTATAGAAGTTGTACTATATTAAGTTTATATGAATTAATAAGGATGATTAATTTGATCAATACATATATGATATCAAATATCATATATGTATTGATCAAATGATATCAAATATCATATATGTATTGATCAAATTAACCAGCCTTATTAATATCATATATGTATTGATCAAATTAACCATCCTTATTAATATCATATATGTATTGATCAAATTAACCAGCCTTATTAATATCATATATGTATTGATCAAATTAACCATACTTATTAATATCATATATGTATTGATCAAATGATATCAAATATCATATATGTATTGATCAAATTAACCAGCCTTATTAATATCATATATGTATTGATCAAATTAAACATCTTATTAATATCATATATGTATTGATCAAATGATATCAAATATCATATATGTATTGATCAAATTAACCAGCCTTATTAATATCATATATGTATTGATCAAATTAACCATCCTTATTAATTTATATAAACTTAATTTATAGAACAACTTCTATAATTTCACTTTAGTTCTCCCCTTCATATCTTTTATCACACAAAATATTTTATATTGTAATATCTAAGAAGTAAGTTAATAATTTATATCTTTAAGCTACAAAGCCGTATAGGTTATCTATATTTGGAACTTACCAGTCCCCCATCACACCTAAAATACAAATTATTTGATAAACTTTAGTATTGGTTGACTCCCGAGATTAGAGTATCGTGTCTTTACCCAGAGATATTACTGCTTCCTCGAGACACGGTTTATATAATCAAGCCAACACAGCTGAAAACTTTACTCCTTTGGTAGTGTATCTGCCTACTTAGTTAAAATCTTTGGGTTCAGTTCCCGGCATAGTCAAATAATTTATCATATGATGAAGTTGAGACTTCTCTTTTAAAAGTGAAGAATTGATTGCTATAGGACCGGATGTTTATCTGTACTTAAGTTAATTAGTAGTCCACCAGAAGTGCACGTAAAATACTTTAAATTTAATATAATAAATAAAAATTGCCACACCAAGATGTTTCTCAGAAAATCTACTTTGAGACGGAGTATGTGCATTAATATTATTATTATTATTTAGCCACCGCGTCTTACTACACGTTCGGGTTATCCTTAAGTACTAATTACACTAATGGGTTATGAATTGGGAAGGTTGAATTTATGTGAAGTGAACCGCATTTGCGTGAGATGGAGAGTGGAAAACCATTTAGGAAAAACCACCCCAGTTCACCTGACGAGATTCGAACCTCGACTCCCCGTTCTCGGTGGTCTGGCTCAAAACGACTGGCGCGTTAGCCAACTACGTCACCGAGGCGGGTTATGTACATTAATGATTTTAATCTACTATATATATATATATATATAGCACAATAGCGAATTACACTAATGTTTAGGGTGAGTGAGTATGTTCAAATTTAGAGTAGGCCTGAGTGTACTCTCATTTGCTGTGGAGAGAGAAGTGGAAAATTATTAAGGAAAAACTACCTCCAGTATATCCGACCGGGATTATAACCCCGACTCCCCTTCATAGGTAGTCTAGTCTACTGCGAGAGTAGCGCGTTGGACCACATGGCCACCGAAGTGGATACCATATTGTCTATATTACACTCGCATGTTTTAATAAATCATTCTTGTCAATTATTATTTTGTTCCTAAACCTTTACATCAACAGTTTTATGGTGAAATTATATTAGTTTAATTCTTTATTCATTTTAAAAATTTTATATAAATAAAACTCTCACTACTTTAATTATATCATTGTTTCATTTTTAAAATTTGACTGGTCATTGTAGCTATCTTGAAGGTAGCATAGCTGAGCTTTGTTTTTAATAAGTACTAATAGTAAGATGCTAACAATTTTGACCACAATAATTCTAAAGGTTTCTTCATACCAAAATCCTAACACTGTATAGCTCTGCCAGCTAAGACACCTTAAAATGTTTCAATCTAATAAAAAAATGCCCACTTAACACACATCCCTGATTTATAACGAGTTGAATTTCCACGTTAGAGCCGCGTTTCTCAACATACAAACCTTCCAGCGATAAATAGCAAACAACAGCAGGGAGCTATTTATTCAGTGTCTCATGAAATAATTTATTGATAATATAAAACACCTCACACTTACACACTCGTGACACGTTTCACTTTCATATTACTCACAGGGTGTTCTACAATACGTTTTTTTTAATTTACAGGTGACCTGGTGGTCTAGGGGTAAGGTGTCAGACTTCTGTGCTGAGGGTCAGGGGTTCAATCCTCGGTCCCGGCACAGATTTATCTGATTGCCAAACCCTTCCTTCACCTCTGACAAGATGTGGATTAATCACAACTTGTGAATGTGAGGGATGCCGGGCCTCAACCGTGGTTCGGATTCCACGTTAAACTGTAGGCCCTCCATTTCATTTCACAATCACCCTTCCATTGCACATTAGCGTAAGTGCGTATAACCCGAACGGGTAGTAAGACGCGGTGCTAATAATAATAATAATAACAATAATAATAATAATAATAATAATAATAATAATAATTTAATGTACAACACAATCCAGGATATCTGAGTATTCACACGAATGAGGAAGGTATAATTTAGAGGAAATGTAGCTATATTTGTGGAGAGATAAGACTGAAGAACCATTTGGAAAAAAAACAAACCACAACACCTTAATACACCCGATTGAGGTTCAAATCCGACCTACTGGTAAATCAGATATGACAAGACTGGTGGCTTTGTTCACGTGTCTGGCAGTGGAGGATTAATTAAATCGCCCTCAACACGTTCTATTAATCGTCCAAATCTAATAATACTTCCCTAAGGATTAATGTAGGGGTCTATAGTTGGATTTTTCATTATAAATTGAAAGAACAATAAATATAAATAAAACTATTGTTTTTGTTTTGTTGGTGTGACAACCAAAATTATTAAAGTATGAAATAATTAACTAAAAGGTATTATATTCACACTTTTATCTTCTTGGTCACCAAATTTTTTTTTTTTTATAAATTAGAGAAAGAGCCATACCAAATATTAGTTTCAAAATAAAACGTTTTTATTTTGTAAACATATGCTCATGAACACAACCAAACACGGTTTGTACGAAATCACTAACACTGCCTTTATTTAGTCTGGTTTACTAACTTAAATTGTGAAGAGAACGCAGCCTTTTAGAAGTTCTCGTTTGTAAGGAATCCTTAAGTACATACGCCGCTTTAAAAAAACACTCAAAACTGTTATTTTGATAAATTCGGGTTTTAACAAAATGAAAGAGCTGAAAAAAAAAAAATTGTTGCGAAGGTTTTGAATGCCCAAACTGACAGCAACTCAACATATGATCTTGCATCTCATATACCTTGGTAAATGTAGAATAGATCTGGTAGCTTTTGCTAGCTGTCATTCACCTACACTCCTATGGTAGATAGACTATATTTATAAGATTGACCAAACTACGCGACTACAACAAATTGGAGCAACTTTGGGTATTTTAATTAAATATAGTAAGATTCTGGAAAGAAGAACAATATGTAACAGTTTCAAAAGTTACTAAAACTATTTTAATATATCCATACGTCTAATATGATATTCAAAGGTTACTTTTGATATATATTATCACTACTTTTGAAATAATATAATGAAATGTTATTAATGTTGATTGCAAAAAGAATATGTATGTATTTTCTAGACTGTTGTTCCTATGAAAATTGGACTAAATAGTATTGCTTGGCGCTCCAAGTCCAGGCCGCAACGCTTATGTCGCGGCGACCGAGTCGCAGGCATGGCCGCGCCCTCAGGAAAACATCGCTCGTGTGTACGAGGCATTATACAACTAGTAGTCGGCCTCCATCAACACTTAGCCAAGACGACGTGTGTGACCACATGTAGAGGAGGCTTCAAATAAGTGAGTTTTTTCTTTTTTACTTTTTTTTTCTGAAGAATTTTCTCATACGAGTGAAATGATTACAGTAGGGGGCTCAGTCGGTCCCTTTACTCCCACCTCTTAGCTGGCGCCAAACTTTGAAACTATCCCTTCCCCCCTCCCCCCTTTACCTTGTAGGCGCCATCAGCCACCACTACAAAACAACTGACACACGAGAACACAATTTTTTATTGTCAGAACCCTGCTTCCTTTTTTTTTTAGGAGAGACAGTCAGCCCTAGATAAGACCACCTTAACTTCAAGATTCAGTAGGAGACAAAGGAGAGGGTGCCTTTCCCAGACTGAAATATACTTGAGATTCTAGCCTGGCATGCTCTGTTTGAAATGTTTTTACTATTCTCATCTCTTCTGAAATCTGGTGACCTGGTGGTCTAGGGGTAATGTGTCAGACTTCTGTGCTGGGGGTCCGGGGTTCAATCCTCGGTCCCGGCACAGATTTATCTGAATACCAAACCCTTCCTTCACCTCTGACAAGACATGTATTAATCACAACTTGTGAATGTGTGGAATGCCAGGCCTCCACCGTGGTTCGGATCCCACGTTAAACTGTAGGTCCTTCATTTCATCTCACAATCACCCTACCATTACACATTAGCGTAAGTGCGTATAACCCGAACGGGTAGTAAGACGCGGTGCTAATAATAATAATAATAATAATAATAATAATAATAATAATAATAATCTTCTGAAATCATCTACCTCAACTTGTTTCCTTAGGATTAGCCAATTATTGTAATGTTCACACTCTTCATACTGGTCTATTAAACTATTTAGTATAGGTCCCTGATGGCCAGTTCCTCTGATATTCACAATCTTCTTCCAGTCTCATTTTAGATAGTTTTAGTCACTGGTGGCTAGTTCTGGTACTATTAACTCTCTCTCACTCCTGTTATTTTAGATTTGATGTATTTTATCACTGCTGACCAGTTCTGGTAATATTCACATTCTTCATCCTGTTCTTTTATATTTGATAGTGTTAGTTTCTGCTGACCAGTTCTGGTTATATTCACATTCTTCATCCTGTTCTTTTATATTTGATAGTGTTAGTTTCTGCTGACCAGTTCTGGTTATATTCACATTCTTCATCCTGTTCTTTTATATTTGATAGTGTTAGTTTCTGCTGACCAGTTCTGGTTATATTCACATTCTTCATCCTGTTCTTTTATATTTGATAGTGTTAGTTTCTGCTGACCAGTTCTGGTTATATTCACATTCTTCATCCTGTTATTTTATATTTGATAGTGTTAGTTTCTGCTGACCAGTTCTGGTTATATTCACATTCTTCATCCTGTTCTTTTATATTTGATAGTGTTAGTTTCTGCTGACCAGTTCTGGTTATATTCACATTCTTCATCCTGTTATTTTATATTTGATAGTGTTAGTTTCTGCTGACCATTTCTGGTTATATTCACATTCTTCATCCTGTTCTTTTATATTTGATAGTGTTAGTTTCTGCTGACCAGTTCTGGTTATATTCACATTCTTCATCCTGTTATTTTATATTTGATAGTGTTAGTTTCTGCTGACCAGTTCTGGTTATATTCACATTCTTCATCCTGTTCTTTTATATTTGATAGTGTTAGTTTCTGCTGTCCAGTTCTGGTAATATTCACATTCTTCATCCTGTTCTTTTATATTTGATAGTGTTAGTTTCTGCTGACCAGTTCTGGTTATATTCACATTATTCATCCTGTTCTTTTATATTTGATAGTGTTAGTTTCTGCTGACCAGTTCTGGTTATATTCACATTCTTCATCCTGTTCTTTTATATTTGATAGTGTTAGTTTCTGCTGACCAGTTCTGGTTATATTCACATTCTTTATCCTGTTCTTTTTATATTTGATAGTGTTAGTTTCTGCTGACCATTTCTGGTTATATTCACATTCTTCATCCTGTTCTTTTATATTTGATAGTGTTAGTTTCTGCTATCCAGTTCTGGGAATATTCACACTCATCCTGTCCCCTTTTAGCTAGTTTTAGTCTCTGTTGGCCAGTTATGTTAGTATTCACTCTCTCCAGACTGTTCTTTAACTTATTCATATATTTTTTTAAAGCCACCGTTAAAAAATTCTGGCATTAGAACGAACGAACACAATAATTTCAGTGCGTGAATTAGTTTGAGAAAGAATTAATATTTTTATTTTTTATTTACTTATTTGTTTATTTAGAACCGCGTCTTACTATCCAATTGGGTTATACACTTAAGTACTAATTACGCTAATGGGTTAGGAATTGGGAAGGTTGAATTTAAAGGAAGTGAGCCCGCATTTGCGTGGAGGTCGAGTGGAGAACCATTTAGGGAAAAAACCACCCCCAGTTCACCCGAGTGAGATTCGAACCTCAATCTCCCCGTCCCCGGCAGCCTTGCTCAACACGAAACTAGCGCGTTAGCAATCTACGCCACCCAGGTGAGACCAAAAGAACTAATAGTACAGTTTAATTCTCATAGGAAGGGCCTCCCTCATCTGAAAGAGAATTCACTACATCTACTCTAATGTATTCATAGGTCAAGTCTAGTGCTACGGCTGCCACTTTGATGAATATTGTCCTATACATATTATAAACACTTATTCATGGTGTTAGAAAACAAGGTGTGTAGGAAGATATTAGGTCCAAAATGGGATGAGGCTACTGGGGAGTGGAGTAGGTTATATAATGACGAGTTACATACTTTGTACTCATCACAATACATTGTTAGGATAGTCAAGTCTCGTAGATTACGGTGGGCAGGACATGCAGCGCAAATGGGAGAATCTAGACCCATGTTCAGAGTAATGACTAGCGAGCCCAACGGGAAGAGACCATTGGGAAGACCTAGACGCAGATGGGAAGGTAACATTATAATGGACCTGAAAGAGATAGGATGTAATGAGGTTGACAGGATAGAAGTAGCTCAAAATAGGGATAAGGTACATACTTTTACAAGTGCGGCAATGAACTTTAGAGGTTTTAATGACATAAAGTAAGTAAGTATAACATAAATAATACAGTAAAATGTTTTAAATGTTAGTTAAAAGGAAAAAAGTTTGTATTTTCTAAAAAAAAACTCCTACAAAAATCCTACTGTACTAATCAGAGTCGTGAACAAGAAACTTTAGTAAGTGTTCACCTCAATAATGAGATGCAAGATGAATGCGACAGTTTCCTAGGCCTATGTCACATATTTAATAAGACTATTATCACGCGGGAGAAACAATTTAGTGAAATTAAAAATGGAGCCAATATAATATTTTTTTTTTAAATTTTAATTTCCACCACGTCTCACTACCTATCAGGATTATCTGCATTGAGTCACGGAAGTGGGATAAGTATGAGGAATGTCAGATTTATAGGAAGTGTACCCAAATTTGCCGGGAAGGGAGAGTGGAGAATCACTTAGGGAAAACCAGCCTTGGTACACCCGATTGGGATTCGAACACCAATCTCCCCGTCATCAGTGGGCCAGTCTACTGCGAGAGTAACGCCTTAGACAATATGGTTCAAGTGACCCTGACCAGTATATTTACTACCTGCATTAGTGTTTTCTTTGTTGTCAAATTAGTAAATATCTCAATAATAAGTGTGTGACATTAGGTAACTTTCTTGGATAAAGTAACTTAGTTTCTAGACTTTGGTCTGATTTCATGTATGTATTAATTTTACAATAAATAGACTAATCAAATAATATAGTAATAATAATAAATCAAATTATTCAAATCATTTGTTTATGACAAATATATTTCTAGTGTTTTAAAGGGTCTATAACCTTCCCCGATGGTTACATGATCTAAGGTGTCAATCTCATAATAGATTGGATTGATTACGGGTGACAGGTTCAATTTATAATTTATGTCTGATTTACATAATTATTTTTTATTATTGTGGATTCCCGAAACACTCTCCAATCTAATGCGAGTGCAATTTCCTTTAGACTACCCTTCTAATCCTCAACCATTAGGCTAAATTAAGCTGTTAGCAACCGGATCCGCCTTAGTGGCGTAGTTAGCTAACGTGCTAGTTTCGTGTTGAGCTAGACTGCCAAGAACGGGGAGATCGAGGTTCGAGTCTCACTCGGGTGAACTGGGGATGGGGGGGGGAGGGGGTCCTAAATAGTTTTACATTCACCTTCCATGCTAATGCGGGTTCACTTCCTTTATATTCAACCTTCCCAATTCCTAGCCCAATAGCGTAATTAATATTTAAGCGTAAAGCCCAAACGGATAGTAAGACGCAGTGCTAAGTAGTATTATGTTAATACCTATGCTTTTCAAACCTGACAATTTTATAAAAAAAGGTCTAAATGTTATTAGCATACTGTGATATTACCCCCCCCCCCCTCTTCATGAGTGGAGGCATACTAATAGTGAGGAGAATGCAATTAAAATATTGGGAAGAGTCCACTTTTGACTGTACCCTATTAATCTTGAGGACAGGTAGAGGGATATAGCTCGCAGTCAAGGATTCATTGAATTAGATGCTCAAGTAGCAAGAAGCAATCTTTGTGCTACTACTGTCATTTTTCTGTTCGAAAGAAGGTCTTAAGTTATTCACTTTTTTTTTCACACACCAACCAAGTTATGAAACTAGCCAAGTTTGTAAGGGTGAAAATTTTCAACCGAAGGTAGACAATCATGAATTAATTTGAAATATTCAGCGCGTGGAATTTACTATTTGAGGGTACTTGCAATTAATTCCATAGTTAAACTTTGTACATACAAATATATAATGAAATATTTAAAAAAAAACTATAATTTTTGTTGAAATGGCTTACGCTCCTTATTCTGATTGGTGAGGTCAGGATTCAATCCTGAATGAGAAAACGTTGGGTTTAATTATCCTTAAAAGGCGTTAATTTTTTTTCTAGGTTAATGCTGGTTGACTCTTTTTCTCTGTTTGGAAACCAGCTGTAAATGTAAGTTAAGGTTGGCCAGAACCGGCAGTAAGACACATTACACAAAAACAAAATATTATGCATTCATTTGAAGTTACCAAAACCAACCTACAGTTAGTTAAAGAAAACAAAGTTTGTTTTAATATGTAGGCTAAATGCTATAAATTAGGGCCACATTAAAACTTATTTAGGTTGTAGCAATCGTATTTATAAATACTTTATCAAAAGTGTAATATCGGTATTACCTAAACTAAGACAATCCAACCTTGATGTTTAAAAGCATATAAATTATTTGGCTACCAGGACAAACTCAAGAGAAAAAAATTGCCGAATTCAAATAAAAAAAATGGAATTTTAACATAAATAGGATGCCTATTAAATTAAATTAAATTGTTTCATCATTAGTTACTATACAAACTCTAAAATGAAATGCTTTCCCAAAATATTACACACAAATCTCCCAAAGAAATAATTTTCTAGAGTAGCAAATGATTTGACATAAAACAAATCGAACATTTAAAAAATCTTTAATAAACCTTACCAAGCCATATAAATGAAATTAGTTTAAATTTTGAAAATACCCGTACTAGTGCAAACGTATAAACTAAAATACTTTAACCACTTTGTCACGAGGACTAACCATAGGGTATAAGGACGTGCAATATCTACATTATAGCCAATCGCGGCTTTTTTTTTTAGCATACAAAGGTGTAGTAAGTAACAAAGTGCTGACCAATCTTATTTTTATTTTATTAATTTTTTTGAGATATTTAATGTTACTATAATTTTTATAGTATTATTCAATACAAATTGTGGACAGTTATGAGGGAAAAGCCCCAACTTTTTATTTTTTTTAAATTTTCAACTCTAACTAAAATAATGTTTGCTAAGAATTTACATGGGAATTGGAATATAAATTTATTTTATCTAGATAAATAATTGATCTTCATAATATTAAGCTTCTATTTATTGTTTGAAGAAACAACATATATGCATTTTTTATGTGTTGAGAAGTAAACGCAACCCTTTAATTATTCTAGCTTACCCTCCAATAATATCCAAGTATTTCTATTTTGCAACAAAATCTACAACTTAAGGCCTTTGCCCGTCGAGTTTGTTTCATAAGTTAATAATGTTAATTAGTCCAACAGATTTTTAGCAGCCAACATTGATAGCATTTTACTATGCTATTAGAGTTATTATAATACTATCGAAGCTGAAGATCTCATGAATTGAAGTATGAATAAGTGAAAGTAGATCTAGAAACTTTTTAGCTGTCTTCCTATGTAATTTTATCTTTTTTTTCTAGCACTACGTCTAGCTACCCATTTGGGTTGTAAACCTATGTTCTAATTACACTTAATTTAGAGAAACTGCACCCGCATTTGCGCGGAGGTAGAGTGGAAAATCCCACATAACATTTTAAAATACTTAGGAAGGAGAGGGGGTTCGTAATGGGAGGTAATACACCATACTTTTAAATTACTGTGATGTGAGGTATATGAATGAATATAAGTTATATTTAGTCATAACCACCCTAAGTACACCCGACTGGGATCGAACCTCGAACTCCCCGTCTTCGATAGTCCAGTCTATTGCGAGCGTGACAACTTAGACTATGCGGTTAAAGAAACTATGCATTATTTTAATCCCAACTGGGAATTGAACTCTATACTCCTAACCGTGTAATCAGCATCGATGATGGTCAGTGGCTATTTGAAGTAAATACCATCATTTAGTCAACATAACGGATGACACTTTATTTAAAAACAAACAACAAAGCCAAGTTATATTTTTAGGATTAAATGTAGGACGTTTAGTTTCTTAAACAATAATCCGGCTTTCTTTTTATTTATTTTAAACCAACATCCCTAACACTTTGGACCATTAATAAGATTTTTTTTTATTGTCTAGACACTAATGTATATACAATGATGCTTTTCCAAGTCGTTTATTTTAAAAGGAGATGAGAAGAAAAGGGCAAATAAAGTTAAAAATGATGGGTGAAGAGAACATGGGGGAAATGATGTTTATCCTTGGCAGTCGTTAAGGAAACTCTACAAACAAATCACAGTTGGCTAATATATTCAATATTTGTGATTTCTCTAAATTATTTATTTTTAAACATTCAAATGCGTAATTTGTCAAAAGATCTTATGATGAAAGTGGGACTGATGTGAAGATTTTTTACTGCTCTAAGAGCAAACACAGAGTGATATACAAATTCACACAGCAATTTTTTACCCCCCTTGCTTTTTATTTCAACCTCATCACATTACCACAATTTTAAACTTTTTTTCAATTAACGGAACACTTAACAAGGTGTTTAAACTGTCAAGAAACACAATTTGTCTTTTAAGGAGTGATTTTATCATTAACATAACATATTTCAAGATTGCGTTTAAAAGTTAAATAGCTACAATTCTAATCATTGTGCTATTTTTTTAAAAAATAAATCTTGCTTATTATGGATTTAAAAAGATTTATTTTTAATTTTTTACTCCTCAAGTTTTCTTTATCTTTTTTTTTTTGATCTTCCCTCAAACTACCAAGGCACACCTGCTGACCCCTTCGCGGCACATCAATGTGCCGTGGAGAAGGCAGAATTTATAGTAAATCGACCCGAATTTTCACAGAAGGAAAGTGGTAAACGGTTTAGAAAATTCATATTTATTTGCAGCCAACACTAATAACAATTTACTATACGATTTGTGTTATTCTATAGGTCATGGGTCAGCAACCTTTCAAGCATTAGAAAATTCATATTTATTTGCAGACAACATTAATAACAATTTACTATACGATTTGTGTTATTCTATAGGTCATGGGTCAGCAACCTTTCAAGCATTAGAAAATTCATATTTATTTGCAGCCAACATTAATAACAATTTACTATACGATTTGTGTTATTCTATAGGTCATGGGTCAGCAACCTTTCAAGCATTAGAAAATTCATATTTATTTGCAGCCAACATTAATAACAATTTAGGTGACCTGGTGGTCTAGGGGTAAGGTGTCGGACTTCTGAGCTGGCGACCGGGGTTCAATCCTCGGTCCCGGCACAGATTTATCTGATTACCAAACTCTTCCTTCACCTCTGACAAGATGTGTATTAATCACAACTTGTGAATGTGAGGAATGCCAGGCCTCCACCGTGGTTCGGATTCCACGTTAAACTGTAGGTCCTCCATTTCATCTCACAATCACCCTACCATTACACATTAGCGTAAGTGCGTATAACCCGAACGGGTAGTAAGACGCGGTGCTAATAATAATAATAATAATAATAACAATTTACTATACGATGTGTGTTATTCTATAGGTCATGGGTCGGCAACTTTTCAAGCATGAAGAGCTATTTTCCTAAATAAGTTTTACTCTGGAGGTCCCAAAAAAAACGTCAATTTTTATATTTGAATTTTCACCTTTTATTTATGTATTTATTAGTGACAATTTGTGAATACACATATTTGAAATGTAATATACAAAACATAAACTATAATATTATCCTTATTCAGGTTTAAATATTTGAACCTCAAATTTTGAGCACGTTACAAAGGGGGCTAATTGTTAAAAACTTATTTATGAAGATATTAATAGAATAATAAAGTGATAATTAATGAGGACTAAATAACAAATAAATTTAATTTCAAATTATATTCGACAACCATCCTGTTATTTATCAAACAAAATTATTTAACAAAAAATGTACAAACTCACACGATATAAGATGGGCACCTAAATTATCCTAAAATCGTTCAAGAGGGCACAATAGCGCCCACGAGAACCGCCTTACCGACCCCTGCTATAAGTATTGATAGTATCTATCAAAATTGACAGCTGCAGATAGCATGACTTGGTGTATGAACAAGGCCGTAGTCAAGGGGGGGTTTTGGGGGGGTTCAAACCCCCTCGAAATTTTATGAACAAAGTATATATATGGCTTTATTCATGGTTCAAGCAATATTAAAATTAAGGTACAAGTACAAATTAGGGGGCTGTATTACCATAAAAAGTACTTCAGAGAGCGTCTAGAACTGTTTATAATTTGGAATTTTTTTTCTAGTATCCGTAAATTGGGGGATGTGCCCACCAAACCCCCCTTGAAATTATTGGCTGGCTACGGCCTTGTGTATGAATATATTACAATTATTTTAGTACCTATAGTAACTACCAAATGCAATTATTCCTACCAATTTTTTTTAACCACATGTCATCGCCCACCCGGGGAACACGCATATGTACGAATTATGCGGATGTGTTAAGGGATGAGAAAGGTTTCAATTAGAGGAAGTGTAGCCTCATATACGTGGAGAGAGAGTGGGAAATAATCTAGTAAAACCACAAACACTATATCTGACCATTATTCTGAACCCGATCAACCGTCATCTGCCATCCAGTCTATTGTGAAAGTGACGTCATAGACCATTCAAACATCTAAGCGGGTTACTTGAGCAGTTATTGCACTAAAATGCAAATGTTGATGTTGGAACTTGGCTTATAAAATCTGTGTGTACGATAGTCCTAGTCTGGACAAATAATAAACCAATTGTAGTGAATTTTGATGAAATTTAGTCTTTACGTATTCAAATTAGGTTATTTCACTTTTCTATTAAATTAATTAAAAATTTATGTCTTCATTACTAAAATTAGCCAACTTATGGTAACAGTTGTATGTTTTTATACACGGGTTTTGTATTTATTTGGGAGATATTGGGGGGGGGGGGTTGAGATAGTCCCAACCCCCAAGGTAAAAACCATGGGGGTTCAAGCACCCCTCAGGCTCCTCCTGTTCCGGAGCCCCTGCGGCCTAATCACTCACTCGTTGTGACAGGCAACCATAAAATGTTAAAACGACTTGATATGAATCAGATGAGGTGTGACCTTGCTTTTAATTTTTATTTTATTGGTGGCCTTGCTTTTGTTTTTCGAAGATATATTTTAATTGAAAAAAGTAGTTCGTGTGGGCCAAAAAGGTTTTCAACGACGCGTTGTCCGGGTGGAGCGAATGAAACAGAACCGCGTAGGTAATAAGAAGTCCCTCCCTAGGGAATTCTTGGCAACGTCTCGAAATTGTTTGCGTGCGGACATTTTGGCGCCAACAAATAAACACAACTCAGCTACGCTCTAAGCAAACATCATACACACACACACTAACCCGTGTTGAGTGAGGACCGAGGGATGTAGGC
Source organism: Timema podura (assembly GCA_033556935.1). Lineage (NCBI taxonomy): Eukaryota > Metazoa > Arthropoda > Insecta > Phasmatodea > Timematidae > Timema > Timema podura. Next base: position 52,309,489 of record JAVRXN010000002.1, on the reverse strand, counting down.
TAGAAGGGAGACCGACAGACAGGGGGGGGGGGGGAGCACTTTTGGAAATACTTAAGGTGGAATGAAAGGGTACGCGACGAAGCGAGTGTTTTTTGTAATTTTTATGGCAATTGGCAACATATTTTTTGGACAAAATAAATAAAATATTACTTCAGTACAAAAATAGAATTTAATTTTCTTCACATGGTGATCTCAAAATTTCTTGAATATCTGTCAAGGATGTTCTGGAATTTAACAACAGCTTTTTATCTTCATTTAAAAAGTTTGTTAGATAATGCCACCATGCTCATGACCTATATATTTAGAAACTGTTGATATCGACATGAGAAGAAAATTAAACTTCTATGTTTCTACTGAACAATATTTATTTATTTTGTCCAAAAAAATATTTTCTATAGAAACTGCAAAAAAAAAACATGGCCTTTTCTCGCGTTCCTTTTCATTCCACCTTAATGCGGCTTCACACGCTCGCAGTCAAACATACGAGCAGAGCATAAACGTGGTCACGTGACGAGGTTTGAACCAATCACAAGATTTCAGTGGCACCAGTCCTCGACCGCTTAAATTATTCCTCTACCCGCCTCGGTGGCGTAGTTAGCTAACACGCTAGTCGTGTTGAGCTCGACTGCCGAGGACGGGGAGATCGAGGTTCGAATCTTGGTCGGGTGAACTGGGGGGTGTTTTTCCTAAATGGTTTTCCACTCTCCCTCCACGCAAATGCGGGTTCACTTCCTCTGTATTCAACCTTCCCAATTCCTAACCCATTAACGTAATTAGTACTTAAGCGTATAACCCGAACGGGTAGTAAGAAGTGGTGCTAAATAAATAAAAAAATAAAAATAATTCCTCCCCTTGCCACACCCACACAAATACAAACACAAACATATACATCGATATTTACTTACTCTATAGTCTATGGCATTAGGAACTTAAAAGCTCATTTCCACACTTACAAAAGTACGCCACCTATCCCTATCTTGAACTAGTTCCATCCAGTCCCCCTCTTTACACCCCATCTTTTTTTCAGGTCCATTCTTATCTGCGTTTAAGTCTTCCCAATGGTCTCTTCCCATCGGATTTGTCAGTCAGTATCCTGAACTAGGTTCTAGAATCTCCCACGCGCGCTGCATATCCTGCTCACCGTAATCGACTGGACTTGATTATCCTAACCATGACTTTAATACGTACAGGGTATGTAACTCATCATTATGTATCCTCCTCTACTCCCCAGTAGCCTCATCCCTTTTTGGACTAACTATCTTCCCAATCAACTGTTTTGTATATTATGAATGTTACATTCTTTGAAACAGGTGATATGTCAACATATACTCACATATATAAACTATGCTACTGTGATAGGTATGAGGGAAGTAAAATTAATAGATAATGTACACGTATTTGTATGGAGTGAAAGTAGAAAACAATTTAAATTTGGTTGGATTTTGAACCCCTAGTTTCCTGTCAGGGATGAACGAGAGTAAACGAGTTTGCCATCTATACCACGCGCTCACCAATGTGGGTTGGGTTAGGCTTGAGTTGAAAGAGTTTCAGTTTGGTTGGTTCTGCTCGACAACATCTACTTGGGAGACACAATTAAATTTATAAACAAACCTATTCAATCAGACAATCAGTGCGCATGCTCAATGTATTTGCATGCGTTGTTAAACTGGGAACAAGCAACTATGCAGTTGAATCGACAGTTGTAAGATGATTGAACATAGCTCGCTAAATGGAAAGCGTGTATGTCGATCTTGATCTATTTCGCTACTCAGCACAATTATTATTTGATTCCATTCATCATGACAATAATATAAATTATTTGTTTATAAACTCAAAAATAAAATTAATATGGTGCTAATCAACTGTTATGCATTGCGAAACCTCATTGTTCAACATACATTTTTGCCAGATTATGAATTGCTAGACAACTCAATCAGCTTAAGCTTACTTTCGCTGAACGTGTGAATAAAGCTTTAAACTTTATTCAAACGTCTGTGGAAATTAAAAAGCAAAACGGTACCACGCCAATTCTCATGCGTGCAGAAAATTGTTCTCGAATAGACCTATTACTACTAAACATTGGTCCTGTAGCGAATGCAATCAACTTTATACAGGGTGGGGTGGAAACTATTAGGCGATTTATGCTGAGGAAAGTGATGGACATCGTGCTGAGGTTTGCCTGACGTCGGGTGGGGCTCACCTGAGTGATATTATCTTCAAAAAGTTAAAAAGTGTAGTGCTTTTATTTAGCTAGTGAATATTTACTTTTCAACTAAAGTGTTAACTTTCTTTTTACTAATCGTCTAATTGTTTTGGCTTCACCCTACTTAAAATGCACGTCTGGGCTACATTACTCATAGCCCAGTAGTGGAAAGATTAGTCAGTACTAATGTACCGTTGCGTAGGGGACGCCCGAATGTACTAATCGTACATCCTTTGTGTGGAGGCTCTATCTATGTCCCGATAAGATGAGGAGATGGTGATAGTGAGTATGACGGGGTGTAACCAATTGAGATCTTAACCTAACTTAAGTTTAATTAGCCAAACCCTGGTGACAGTTGGGGTAATTCCTCTTTAGGGAAAAATACCCACGGTACTAGCCGGGAATCGAACCCGGGACCCCCCCTAGGCTCGTAGCCAGGTCCAGTGACCACCACACCACGAGGCCGGTGCAATTAACATCAAGCAACTATTACTAAACCACTTCGGTGGTCAAATGGTCAAAGACGTAACTCTCGATATAGACTGGACTTAAGATGAACGACTGGAATAGGGTTCGAATCTCAGTCGAGTGTACTGAAGGTGACTTTTCCTAAATATTTTTCCAGTCTCTCTCAAAGTAAATGTGTGAACACTTTCTCTAGATTCAACCACCTTCATCCCTAACACACTAGTGTGATTAGTAAATAATGTACACATATGTGTCTATCTAGCCCAGACGAGTAGTAAGACGGGGCGCTAAAAAGAGAAAGATACAAATAATACCTTAGTCTAATTTTCCGAGAGTTTGAATGTGTAAACTGTAGACAACAGAAGCCACAAATCGATTTACAGAAAGTTCTAGAATTGAACCAGGCTTTTTTAGAACTGTAGTAGGCTCCCCTAACTACTCATTAATGAGAATGAACAAGAGCAACAAAAAAAAAAACTGTCAAGGTAAGAGAAAATTACGGTCGCAAATTACATCTTTCGATTACGTAGAAAAATAAAGGAGAAACAAAAATGAAATCAAAGCGTGGGAAAACACATGACGCGAATTGTAAACCACTGACCACATGACTACAGACTCGAGACATTAGCACATTTTATCGGGACACCGCAACAGGACACACTTATTCGACTTCCAAGAATTATCGGAGGATGCTTGGAGTGGCCTAAACAGGCATCTCACACAGCCAAACACGTACTCACACATGTACACAGACTGACGTATACACGCACACATAGACACGGGCAAACAGAGACACGCACACAGAGAGACACATATACACACATACACAGGCAGACAGACACACACACAGATACACACATAGAGACACAACCAGACAGACACATACACACAGACACACGCAAATGCAGATAGAAACACACACACAGACACATGCAGACAGACACACGCACGTAGAGACATAGACACACGCACACAAAGACACAGGCAGACAAACACATGCTGACTGGCACACAGGCAGACAAACAAATACATGTGCACACACACACATATATACAAACACACACATACATATACACACAAGCACACAGACAGAGATACAAACATACGCAGACAGACACACAGGCAGACATACAGATATACAAGCATATGTACACAAACATACACATGCAGACACTCATAAACATACACACAAAAGTACACAACCAAATCTAGAAATACACGTAGGCACACATACATATAAACATATATCCACTTATACAGATACTCGTGCGTATGGATACACACACTTAGGCAAACGTACAGACATATTCACTCAACTAACATTCAACTAGCAGACATACACGAATTAATTAAAGCTGATGGCGTCTGAATTTGGCACCGCTTATATTAAGCTTAAATCATCAACCATTGTACTATCTAAATTATATTCGCAAATAGTTAACAGTTGACACTTTTGGAAACAACTTAAAACTAATGTCAAGATAATTTGCCGAACTTTAAACAACAAGAATAAAAACGTACTATGCAAAGTCGAACCGTAACCAGAATGACCTTTTTGATGACGTAACCCAAGATATGAAGTTTAGTCATCTTTAAAAAAAAAAGTCTCAATATTTATTGCATATTTGTAAATAATCAGCACGTGACAGCTTCAGGAAATTTGTTTTAGCGGATGAATCATGAACCCAAATTTAGTACAGTTTGAACAGCTAGATAAGACCTTATATGGTGATCTGACTATAGTTAATTAAATGAGATGAAGGGAAAAAGTATTTGATTATGATCAAGATCGTTCTTCGAGGCGGTGCGATTCATTAAGATACATTTGTTGAATCTCGGATCGGTAGAAAACGGGGTATTCGTGTGAAGCGAAGTTGGACTGAATGAAAGGGATTAGAAGTTAACTAAGAGTGAGGTCACATGTGGTATTAGCCCCCTTGGTGGGTCTTTAAAAATACTTGATTAAGAACTAGGGGGCGGCCAGACTGGGCAAACGTGCGAGCGACTAAGATATAAAATAGAACACATTGGTTGTAATGAGAGGTGGCCAGACTGGAGCGCGCACGCTTGAAAGATAGAACTGGTTCTATTTTTCAAGCACGTGCGCTCGACCCGGCACAGTATAGTTTACAGGCGCTAGGCAATATTATTATATGTTGGTTCATTGAGTGCTAGGAAACCTTCTCATTTTGAATTATTATTATTATTATTATTATTATTATTATTATTTTATTATTATCGATAGGTTTAGCACACTAGCTACTAACGGCCTAATTTAATTGACAAGATTCATAAACCATACTTATATTATATTATATATATATTATATTTAAAACTGATATGTTAAAATACTTCAATATTATCAAAGTAGGCCTTTACAAATAAGAATCAACATTAGCGTGGAGAGAAGAGGAGAAAACCACAACGATAAATCACTTTTTAAAAACCACTTCATTGAGCCAAGATTCGTAGCCTCCTCGTCAACAACTATAGAGAGCTATCTGCTAATTACGCGCTCGCTAGTTTGGCCACCCAGTCATTCGCTCGCTCGCTCGCACTCTTGTCAGTCTGGCCGAACCCTTACACAGCAAACGTATCTAAACAAATAATTTTAGCAATAGAGTTGTTGATCTCAGTGGTCTTGGGGTAATGTGCCCACCTCAGTCAGTATCTGATGTTCGTGGGCTCACACGCAGCCGGTGTCGACGAATTTTTCTCGAGCGATAAAAATCCGTAGCACAACTTCTTAGGAAGAGAAGTGATGCCTCATCCCATTCCCAAGTCGATTTTGGCATGTAAAAGAACCCTTGAAGGGTTTGTGAGAATACCTTTCCTGGCAAAATTGGTAGACCCTTTCACTCTCGCACTTAGAAATTTCAATGTGTTGATATAATCAGTCGCTTCAGAAAGTGCACGTTACACACTTATATGAAGCATATGTTCTTTTATTGAAATTTGTTTATTTTATATACTTTTTTTTACTGTGAAGTATTGTGTATAAATGAGTCACCTGGCGGTCTAGGGGTAAGGTGTCGGACTTCTGTGCTGGGGGTCTGGGGTTCAATCCTCGGTCCCGGCACAGATTTATCTGATTGCCAAACCCTTCCTTCACTCTGACAAGACGTATATTAATCACAACGTGTTAATGTGTGGAGTGCCAGGTCTCCACCGTGGTTCGGATTCCACGTTAAAATGTAAGTCCTCCATTTCATCTCACAATCAACCTGCCATTACACATTAGTGTGCGTATAAACCGAATGGGCAGTAAGACGCGGTCCTAATAATAATATTGTGTAAAAATGTTTCAAATTACTATCTAAAATGAACATTTTTTGTAGTATTTACATTATATGTAAAAATATTGTAAGTATTTAATTTTCTTTGTTATAAGATATTGTACTTTTCATGATTTGTTCTTATTAAGTAGTTTGTATAATATTAAACTAAAATAGAAACCGTACTTTTATTTGATATATATTTATTAATAAGTGGTGTTTTAGTTATACTAGGTTAGGAGTTAAAACTGTCTTTGAAATATCAATAACGTGGTGCTTTTGATGACTTTTCAAATCACTTATTTGTAAAATATTTTACATACGTTTGATATTAGCAAAATAACATTCATTGTAAATATTTCTTAATAAATATAAGTTTTTTGTTGTATTTTTTGAATACGTTCCTATGAATTACGAATTTTTAGTATGTGCCGTTTGTGGCGGTATATATTGCGGGTTTATGTACTTATTGAACCTTTTTACATTGTGTATATAGTTGATTTAATGATCGATGCATTCCTTACTAAAAAATTGTTATAATGTTTTTCAAAAATACTTTAAAATTGTTTTATGGCAAATTAAATGTTAAGGAAGGTTACTCTCCCATAAAAAATAAATTTTGAAAAATTCAAATTTATCTTGAACACTACTAAACCTAGTAATAATATAATTTCCATAACGTAGTGCTTTGCCCAGTTCGTCTACAACAAACGGAACAAATCAAATTTGTCTCAACAACAAACACTTTTAAAAATTCATTTGTAAAGATTTATTTAATATCACCATGAAATAACTCCAGTTGAATTGCTTTAAGGGGTAATACTCTTACAACTATTCATAAAAACTAAATGATTCGGTGCCCCGGACAGACTTTATCCCTTTTTTTATCTTACACTAGCGACATTTATTAAAAACTCGTAAAATTGGTGAAACTAATTAATATAAATTGTTAAAGAAACGTTCCAACTAAGAGCATAAATGAAACAATATACAAAGTTACAGGAACATCGAGAAAAAAGGAATATCTTTGTCCACCAAAGAGCATAACAATAAATTTCACTCATCAAATATATATATTTGCTTGTAGCTCAGAAACTATTGGTTTTATATAAAAAAAGATTTGGAATAACATATTTTTACTTATAATAGTAGGCTACTATATTTTTACAATGACAAGCTACTTAGTATCTCAAATAGTTACGAATATATGATCAGAATTGGAAATCTCTGTTTATGTGAAAAAACCCTCAAATTAATTTTCAGAGAAAAGTGAGCGTTGCCATTTTGTTTTTAATGCTAAACAGTGCATAGATATGAATTTTATTCAAAATCGTTAGAGAGAATTTTGAAAAACTCAATTTTTTCTCTTTTTTTTCGCCATCAGTGAATCACCCTTAATTTTAGGGCTAAATATCTAATTCCAAAAGTTCCTCTGGGGAACCTCATGAAAACCCTAGATACCAAGTCTTAGCCCAGATTGGTAAAAAGGTTTAATCTCTAGATCAAAAAACACACAGACAGACGGACATACAGACGCCATCGCGAAAACTACCTTTCGGTTTCATGGGGTCAACATTCAAAATCTAAGGTAGATTATTTTTTACGATCACAATACTTATCTTTCAGAGAGGTTGAGAGAAAGTAAAAAGAAACAAATACCTGATATCTTGTAAGAACCGGTTGTTCCAAATTTTAATAAAGCTCCGGTGGTGAGATAAACAAAGCCACGATAGATTTATTATTATTATTAATTATTATTACTATACATCACCCGCGTCTTACTACCCGTTCGGTTATACGCAATTACGATAATGTGCAATGATAGGGTGATTGTGAGATGAAATGGAGGACCTACAGTTTAACGTGGAATCCGAACCACGGTAGAGGCCTGGCATTCCTCACATTCACAAGTTGTGATTAATACACGTCTTGTCAGAGATGAAGGAAGGGTTTGGTAATCAGATAAATCTGTGCCGGGACCGAGGATTGAACCCCGGACCCTTAGCACAGAAGCCTGACACCTTACCCTTAGACCACCAGGTCACCCTGACAGATTTAAAGAAAGGTTTAGTAAATCCATGATCTTAGGTCAAATTTGGTACCAATTTGTTTATCACAATTAATTGTCATCAAAAAATATCTCACGATAAATACAACTTTGTAGTACTTCACGTATTCTTGGACGTATGCACTACGCGTAGCACAGTTTGGGAAATACTACTATAGAGAGAGACACGTTGGAAAAAGCTATCCTGGTTGCATTGTAGACCAGTTGAGATGTTGTTGATTGCACAGGTTGCTTCAGCGATACTCCCAGGAGCTTCCAAGAACTTCCCACTTAAACTGGTCCATGTAGGACTAGACAAGTTGCAACAACTGATATGTAAACTGGGTTGAGACCACCACTCCAACGAGATTAGTCTATCAATCCTGCTTAGCTACAATCGTATATTTGAAACTTTATTATACATATATATACAGCGGATGGCAGAGTGGGTCCAACGTTTTTCAGTCCAAGGGACAAATCTAACAATCAATTTGTACCGTGGAGAGAAGATATATATTTTAGTAATCCCACTTACTTAACACTTACTTAATATAGGCCTACAATTAAATAATTTCAATGCCTATGTATAAATTGTATTTATGGTTGGTAGAATCTTTGAAAATTTTACTTCCTAAAAAAATTCATTATTTAAAAAAAAAAGACTAAATTTTAAAAATGCACGCGCGCACACACACACACACACACACACACACACACACACACACACACACACACACACACACACACACACACACACACACACACACACACACACACACACTTTAACAAAACAACTTAGCATTATAAATATATATTTATACATATTTTAACTAATCAAATAAATACATTATAAAATGCAATTATGATATTTTAAAATAAATATTTATATGTACCATCAAGGTTCTCCCTTTAATTATCATCAATTATACTGTGAAGGCCACATTTTCAATAAGCGTGGGCCTCATTTGGCCCGCGGACCACCAGTTGGACCATTCTGACGTATGATATATTTGACAGTAAGAGAGTCAGTTTCTAGTTTGGGCGCCGTGTATGTAGACTTTTAGCCGCTTTGTGGGAACAGAACGTTGCCCGGGTATACTTTGGATGCTGTCTACACGTCATACCCGCCGTGCGATCACGTGATGATAGTGATTATGAAGGTGTGAAGCCAGTATAAATCTTAGACCTTGGTTACGCCTAATTAACCAGACCACGGTGAACATAGAAACAGTTCCCCTTTCGGGAAAATACCTACGGTACCACTGGGAAACGAACCTGAGACCTCTATATCAGTATCCAGGGAAGCTGAACACTAGAATAAGAGGCCAGTCACTTTATTATATTAAATACCATTCAGAATCTAAGTAGTGCAAGACCAAAACTGTTAATTTGTAGTATGATGGTGATTCTAAATACAAAATAACGTACACACATGTAGTTAAAGCAAATTTAATTTAGTTTTATGCAAAGGTAACTTAGCTATACATTTTATTATAGCTATTGACTCAAATATTTTGGTCATTAAAATGTTTAGTGATAATTTTTTTCTTTTAGCACAACGTCTTACTACACTTTTGGATTATATGCTTGTATACTAATTAAGTTAATGGTTTTTAGAGATGAGAAAGGCTATATTTGGATAAAGTGTATCCACATCTGTATGGAAGAAGGGTATAAAACCATTTGTTTAAAACCACCCTCAGTACACCCAACCGAGATTCGTACCTCGATATCCCCGTCATCGGCAGTCTAGTCTACTGAAAGAGTGACGCCGTAGACCATGCGGCCACTGAAGTGGGTTTGATGATAAGTGAACACTTTAATTTGGGAAATAAATAAAATAAAGTGACAATTTAATTACTAAATTATTTTTATCTGTACTTATTGGAAGTCTCGCAAAAGTGTTTAGCAAAATACGTTAAATAGATTACTTTATTAATGGTTGAAATGGTTGAAAAACAAACATAAGACTGTACTTGCAAATAACTATACATACCGTAATAGGATAGCTTTAAGAAGGAATATAATGTGATTGATATATACAGTATGTTGTACAGGTAACATCCATCAAGGGCACCAGCATGACTTTTTTTTAAATATTCATAGTAATAGATTACTTATACAAAAATAAGAAAAACTAGCGTTGCATAGTTATTTAAATTAGTATATCATATAAGTAAAAGGAGATACCTTGCAAACGAAATGGTTTATTTAATCTCGGTGATATTTTCTTATTTTAAAGACTGGGGATAATCTATTTCAAAACGATTTTATAAACAATATATTATCGTACTGATATGCGTTGTGAGTTTTATAAATACGATTCAAATTCATATCCATCTGATGGAGCGCATTATCAAATGTGGACTGTAAAGCGAAAACCTGTCAGTTGTACTTAAAATAGTGAATCCATGTGGTTATCATAAAAGAAAATAAACAAGCAAAGATTTTAGGTGACGTTGTATAAACTATTCAGCTTAGTTTTGATTTTTTTTTCTATAAGTTTCAAAATCACTAAAAATAAAATTAGGGGAATTATTCATCTGCTTGGCATATATGTGTCATGTCAATTTTTAGGGTTGTATTAAGGGGCTCAACTTTCCAAAATGATTAACATAGGTCTATTTGAAAGGTGGATGAATATTAAGCTGCGTGTTATGTCATTACGATAGAACTGTATATATAACGAGGCACAAAATTAAAATAAATAAATCCAAAACATATTTAATAACACTTTATTTACATATGGCATCTTCCGCAGGAAGTAATAGACTGAACCGCTTTCCAGAGTAGGAGGTCATGTGGCATCAAAATGTTGCAGTGTTTGTATATATATATATATTTATATATATATACAAACATATATATATATACAAACATATATATATATAGTGTTGGGGATTTTAATACAATTTTGTTCTTCATTTTTGCAATCCTATCATATTTATTTAATTACATATGATGACACGCTAAATACATTTTATTTTATACATATTAATTGTGTTTTAGTAACTAATTGGCTGTCGTGAAATACCAGAGTGATTGTGAACTATCTGTAAATGATTCAGTAGATTAACAGTATGTTAATTGGTTTTTTAATTTGTAATATTTAACGTGTACGTTTTGAATTGATTTCATCAACACAAAACTAACATATTAATTCAATTATAAAACAGACACAACACTAGGTCCCCCAGTTGTTAATTTATCACTGTGATTGAGAAAGCCCATATTTTACCAATTATACATTTTTTGGCCATGTCAGGAATAGGACGTGGACCCCTCGATTAAGTCATCAGATGTAATACTGACTGAGTTAAGGTGTCGCTATAATAACTGATCAAAAGACCAATGCCTTTTATTTTGGCTACAACATAATGCACTTGCGCGTAAAGTGTCATTTGACTTAATCCCTTTTGGATATGTCAAAAGAGTTTGAACTTATCGTGACTGGATGATAGTAATGTTGGCATTGATACAGAGGTCGGCCATTAGAATACCACCAATATTAGCATAACTTGAAAACCTTGCGTGATCTTTTCTCAGTCAAAAGCTATTATTTATCCTTGGAATTATATTTACTGTTGCAACAGGATCAATTTCACTAAGTGAGAGCATAAAATGCTAAAATAAAACAATAATTTTAACTATCAAAAAGTGATAACCATCTCATTTATAACTTTAACCTTAGTTTTACTTTGTAAAGAGCCATACACATTTTTATATTTATTTTGGTCTTTCCAATGGCTTTTATTTGTTAAAATTATAATTTTTCTTTTTTTAATTTTTTTTTCAAATGCACTTATATTTTTATTGATTTTAATTATGGTTCCACACAGTCACGGTCTAGAATCTCATTTTACTAGTTTATATTCATTGCTTAATTTAATTATAATTGTTTAGCTCTAAATATATTCCTGTATACTTTTTTTAGGGAAGACCTGTATTAATTAGTCTTATGCGGTGACCTGGTGGTCTAGGGGTAAGGTGTCAGACTTCTGTGCTGAGGGTCCGGGGTTCAATCCTCGGTACCGGCACAGATTTATCTGATTGCCAAACCCTTCCTTCACCTCTGACAAGACGTGTATTAATCACAAATTGTGAATGTGAGGAATGCCAGGCCTCCACCGTGGTTCGGATCCCACGTTAAACTGTAGGTCCTCCATTTCATCTCACAATCACCCTACCATTACACATTAGCGTAAGTGCGTATAACCCGAACGGGTAGTAAGACGCGGTGCTAATAATAATAATAATAATAATAATAATAATAATAATAATAATTAGTCTTATGACTGTTGGTCAAATCTATAATAGCTAAAATTCAATCAGCATTATTGTAATTTAAAAGAAATCTCCATGGTTTGAGCCCGCAAGCGAGCTATATCACCTTTAGCGATGATTGTGCTAACATTTGGCTGTTTAGAATTTGTGTTGCTTCATGGCTATTGTGGCTTCATAGGAGAGTGCAATGGGTTATCCAAGATTAAGAAGGCCCTAGTTTTGATGGCAATGGAGGGTCCGGTATGTTTGTCAGACTTTTTTTTTTTAATTTGAGGTATTTAACGTGCACTTTTTGAATCGACTGATTATATCAGCACACGAGAATTTCTATTAGTGAGAAAGTTAGCATCTAACTTTTTTTTTAACACCGCGTCTTATAACCATTCGGGTTATACGCTTAAGTAATAATTACACTAATGGATTAAGAATTGGGAAGGTTGAATTTAGAGGAAGTGAACCCACATTTGCGTGGAGTAAGAGTGGAAAACCATTTAGGAAAAACCACCCCCAGTCTACCCGACCGAGATTCGAACCTCGATCTCCCCGTCCTAGGCGGTCTAGCTCAACACGACTGGCGCGTTAGCCAACTACGCCACCGAGGCGGGTCTACTCTAACAATTTTGCCGGGAAAGGTATTCTCACAATCTTTCCAAGGATCTTTTACACGCCACAGTCGACATGGGACCGACGGCTTCACTTCCCCTCCGAAGGAAGCTGTGCTATGGATTTTTTTTATTGCTCAAGAAAAATCCGTTGACCCCCGCTGGGCCTACACCCACGAACATCAGATCTTAAGGCGAGAATTTTACCCCAAGACCCATCGAGGTCGACTAAGACCTTGATGAAACCGAAACCAATTGGTAATGGTTTTGGAAGAACTCTTCTCACTCTCAACAACATATGAATACGAAATCCGGTATGCTTATACACAGTTTTGAAATGGTTTGCTCAGCCCTACTTGGACCAATACTATCCTTATTATGTTATATCTCGTATCAATTGACATAACTTGAAGATGAAAAAAAACAAACTTGTTTGGATATTTGAGGCCCCTGCGATACTGAAACCGCAAGTTTGCGCTTCTTGATCCGCCACTGGGTATGCACTCAACCTTTCAGCTGATTAGTGCTGCCTGCACAATCTGGTAGAAATCCCATGTGTTAGGAGAGTTTAGGAAGTGTAGTGGTTCCCCGTTTTCTCCCAAACTTAATTTCTATGAGCGAACGTGAAAGAGCCAACAATTTTTGCCGGGAGAGATATTTTCATATAACTTCCAGGGTTTTTACATGCTACAATCGACATAAGGCCGACGACTTTACTTCCACTCCGAAGGAAGTTGTGCTACGGATTTTCATTGCTCAAGACAAATTCGTCAACCTCAACTGGGTTTGAACCTAAAAATTTCGGATCCTGATGTGAGCACTTTACCCCAAGACCAACGAGATCGGCAATTTTTTATTTGTATCCAAACAAATGCATAATCTTGAAATATATAAATATACACAAATAATACAATAAATATGTGTGTGACTTATCTCTGTGATTTTCTCACCATATCTCCATGCTAACGTGGGTGCACCTCCTATAACCTATTGTCACTTTGAACAAACCGTTTATATATAGTCCATATTTTAAATAATAGTTAAAAAGTAGTAATGGAAATCCAATTAAATATAATAATAGTTTCAAGACATAATATGCATGTCATGCAAATGGTTTAGTTTTATCTACATAGGTCTATTATATTATATACATATGTATATATTTCATAAAATATATACTATATATAATATGTATAAAATATATAATATAATTATATATATTATTTTTATATTATATATAATTTGTATAATTATATATAATCATATGTATACTATATTATATATAATTATATATAAATAAAATATAGTTATATATAATACACATATAATATATATGTATAGTATATTATATATAATTATATATAATACATATATAGGCCTTATATATAATTATAAATAATATAATTACATATAATTATATTTATTAAATATAATATAAAATAATATATAATATATATAATTATATTATATATTTTATACATATGTATAATATGTATGTATAATGTATGATACATTATATATAAATAATATATAATTATATATTATACATAATTTTATATGTAATATATGTTATATATGATATATAATACATAATTATATATTATCTACATAATATAAAAATAATATTATATATATAATATAATAATAAAAATATATATTTTTCATAGATTGGCCGAGCTTATTACAATATCTGACACAAATATGTAAAGTGACTGGGGCGTGCTTATTATATATTATCACTGCATTCTGAAACTTAAATGTAAGGTGGCACAAGCTATCATGTTCAAGTGAGGTGTCCTAGCTAGAGACTCAAGAAAACATAATCACATAAACTACTGTTGGTTTATTTCCCAAATTATCCCTACATACATTGCCGTCAAACTCATGACACCTTCTGTCCAGCTGTTCACTCATCCCCGGTCAACATATCGCTTGAGATCCCTAACTTCCCTTGGCAGCAGTGGGTTCACAACTCTCTAACCACTGTCTTAGCCAATGTCCAACCAATGTCTAACCAATGTCCCAATCATCGTTACACTCATGGCGCGTGAGGAACGCCGTCGCTAAAAGGACTCATCTTAATACACACTTGACAACTGTCTAGAACCAACTGTATGAACCAACTGTCTGGAACTAACTACTTACACCTACTCTCTGGAACTAACTGCCCAGAGCTATGCTCTAGGATACAAACTATCTAAAATCTGCCGACTAGGAGATTCCAATGACAGCATTAAGCACCGATCAACGTGCCTAGATACACGTCATCCGAAGCCACGCGATGCTTGAACATCGCTTCTCACAGATTCAATGCCCTCCTAATGGAATCAGCAGTTTTGGGTCTACGTGCGGATTCACATGAAATACCTCACATTTCAGATGCTTGACCCTACAAATATTGATACTGATAATTATTAAACATGTTGAGAATAAATCACTAAGTTGAGAGCATTACATATTATTATATACATAATATATGTTACATATATAATTTTAAAAATAATTATGAAAAGTTGAGATTGGCTTATTTTTAACGAAGTTTCGGGAAAAATGTTTCAATTCTGTTCTAAAAGTAAATTATATGAAACATAGACCTAGACTTCCTTAAATAGATACATGTTATTTTTTTTAATAAGGTCACAAATGATAATTACAATATAAGTGAATTTGTTTTAGTTGTTTTGAAGCTTCAGAACTACAGTTACCATTATGAATTTATACCCTTCAAAGAGGTGGCGCACTTTATTTGATTACGTATGCTTCATGGATTATAAAGTGATGTGATTTTGGTTATAAGGACAGTTTATAAAATTCAAACATACTTATTTGCGGCCAACATTGAGAACATTTTTAATATATCATTTGTATTGTTTTATAGGTATTGATAATATCTATCGAAAGTTACAACTGCAGATAAAATTCATTTATGAAAATATTAGAAATTGTCATAGTTACTTTAGTAAATACTAGATACAGGTTCTTCCTACCAAAATCAGGTTATAGCTATGTTATCGGCAAGTCAGTGTGTAGACAGACCTAGACTCAACTTAGTGATTCGCAACAGCACCGAGCACTGTGCTAAGTGATGCTCTTTTTATACATTTTATTTTTACAAGCCCACGACTAAATGATAGCATGTGTCTCTCTTTACGAATTGATCAACTGCTCATGTCCATCATCACTTTCACAAAGTGCCGCCAACAGGATTGACCATAAAGATAGTAAGAGTGACTTTTGATTTGAAAAGTTTGAGATTTCTTTTTACGACCTCATGTATTAATTTGTACTGGGTCACCATAGACAGGGGGGGGATCGGGGTTTGAATATCGTCCTAATGTGACTGAGGTCTAAATATGAGTTTTGTTATGGATTTTATCTTCTCTCTCCCCGCTGACACATGTCTTTTTATTATTATTATTATTAGTAGTAGTAGTAGTATTAATATTATTACTACCGGTATTATTACTATTATTACTACTATTATTATTACCGCTTCTTACTACCTGTTCAGGATAAACGTATGAATTATAAACTACTCTAATAGATTAGCGATGAGGAAGGAATCATTTTAGAGGTAGTATACCTACATTTGTCTGAAACTAGAGTAAGCAATCATTTGGGGGAAAACGACCCTCAGTAGACCCGACCGGGATTTTTACCACACTTTACCCGTCCTCAGCAGGCCAGTATAATATGAGAGTGATGTATTAGGCCATTCGGCCACGGAAGGGGGTGTCTTTATTCTATAATAACATACTAAATTAACTCTTTAATAAAACAAGTACTAATATTATAGTGCAAAATAGTTTATTTTCATATGGTGTGATAAAAACAAAAATTAAATCATTATTCATAGCATTGCCTTAAAATGGAGGAAGAGTGATACAGCGTTTAGGGGAAAAACACCGACTGGAATAATCGTAATGACCAGCTTTGGTGGCCGTGATGTCTAACGCGCTATTCTGGCAATGTACTAGACTGAGAGCGACGGAGAGATAGAGGTTCGAAACTTAGGAGTACTGAAGGTGGTTTTTCACTTTCTCTCTCCATGCAAATGTGGGTGTATTTCCTACAAATATGAACTTCATAATCCCTAAAACCACTAGCGTAATTAGTAAATAAGCGTGTAGCCCGAATGGCTAGCGCTGCGTCTTATTAATCGTTCTGACTATACGCTTATGCGTATACTGAGGTGTTTGGTAGTACAGTCTATTGGAAACGTGACACCTTAGACCATGTGACCACTGATGTGCGTTTCAAGGATGTCAAAGAGATTAACTGTCCTAATACCACTGACACCCCAGCGCAACTCTGTTGACATGTAATATAGTTTGTAAAATTCCGAAAATAATTGACGTTGTTCATTTATATAATACCTTAAACTGTAATTTCTGTAAATTTTTTATTTTGAAATGAATATTTAACCATACCTTTTATTGCACTCAATACCATTGGGGTAATTATTGACCCCAAGATTCAAAAGAATTGTTTTAGCAACTTTGGTATTAAAATTCATTAATGAAAAACAACAACAGCCACCATATATTGTGTAAAATTATAATCAATTTCAAGTAACAAAAGTTACCAAAAGATAGAAATATATACAGCCGCTTGAACGGAACTTAACGTAATAAGAAATAATTCTGCTATTGGAAAAACGTTCTGGTCAAAATGGGGGTTGTCAGTGAAAGAAATTTATAACATTTTAAATGAAGAAACTAGTTTTTATGATTTTTCATGTAATGTGGAAGTTGAAGATAGTGAAGAAGCTTCCGATGATGAAGGAGAGGATGATTTGTTGAAGACAATGTGCAAAGCTATGAAGAAGATGAATATATCTCTGAAGATTCATCAACGCGTATACCTTCTCAACAAAATACTTTCAAGTAAGTAATAATTTGCAACACCTTATTTCTTGCCATGTACAATTTATTCTACACCAAGTCCAAACTTACGTATGGTAACAAATTTACTTTCTGGCGTATTCAAAGCTAATAATGAGGCTATAGCAAATTTGTGGGACATAGAAGATGGAGGTCCCATTTTCAATAAGTCCATGGCTGGTAACAGGTTCATTCAAATATCTCGCTGTATACGGTTTGACAATGCTGAGTTGAGACGAGAAATAAAGTACTGTCACCAATAAGAAATAATCTCCAGATGTGGTCGGATACATTACAAGACGCTTATATTCCGAATGAGAGTGTAGCCGTGGATGAGTAATTGGTTACTTCCAGGGGCAGATGCCCATTCTGTCAATTTATTCCATCAAAACATGGAAGATAAGGTATAAAGCTCTGGTCTGCATGTGACAGCAAAACATACTATGCAATAAACATACAGGTATATACTAACAAATAACTTAATGCTCCTAGGAAGGTGAGCCAGGGCAAAAGAGTGTTGCTGGATATGGTGAAGGGCTCGGAGAAAAGTGGAAGGAATATTACTGCAGACCACCTTTACACAAGTCTTAATCTAGCGATAGAGCTTGAAAATAAACAACTGACACTATTGGTAACTATAAGAAATAATCGTTCTGAGTTACCACCTCAGTTCACAACTGCCAGAGGTCAATAAGTGTATTCATCTCTGTTCGGATTTCATAAAACAGCAACAATAATGTATCATGATGTCCCAAAAAAGAAAAAAGTGGTGACTCTTTGAGTAGAATGCATTACTCAATGAAAGAGAATGAGAGAGCCAAAACAGAAATGATACTCTACTATAATGCAACAAAATCAGGAGTCAGCAAAGTGGTTAAGTTGCTTCGAACATACACAATAAAGCGAATGGCAAGAAGATGGCCGATGATTTTGTTCTACACCATGTTGGATATAAGTGCCCTAAATGTTTTAATTATTTGTATGTATTTAAATCCAAATTGTAATTGCAAGACAAATGACAAGAGAAGGCTCTTTTTCATGGAATTGGGTAAATAACTAACAAAACAAAACCGACAGTGACGTGATTCTGTTTCTCACACAACCGCATCAACTCAAAGAAGTGTAAAGTGAGGACGATTTTCACTGATCAACAGATACGTAGTATAGTGATAAGTGTGTTAAATTCCTATTTTTGTTTGAAAACAGCATTCATTCATTATATGTAAAGATTGTTAGAGTAACTGAAGTAACCAATCCTCTTTGCATGTATTTTCAAGTATTCTTTTAGTACTCATACAATATTGTATTATATTTATTTTATTATAAATATATCATTTTAATTAGTTTTATATTCAAACTAAGTAAAACTAAGCAACATTTAAAATTACATATTTTATAATGATAATAGTTCATGAATTAAATTTAAGTAAATCAAAAAATGGTATTGGGGTCACCAGTGACACGAATGGTATTCTGTGATGCTAAAAAATTCTGGTAGTAGGAGGGTTAATAAGGTAAGTAATGAATAAAGAAAGAAAGGAATAGCAGTCGCACCAGAACTATCCTGGACAATGGATACAATTCTCTTATGGATACAAATTTCACTATTTTTATCACCGTTTCTTACTACCTGTTTAGGTTATACACATTTATGATAAATACTGTAATGAATTTGTGAGTAGTAAGGGATTATTTTAGAGGTAATCCACCAGAATTTGCATGAAAGAAGAGTGGGAAACCATTGAGGATAAAAACTACTCTAAGTAGACCCAGCGGGATTCGAACCCCGATCTTCGCGTAATCAGCAGGCCAGTCTAACATGAGAGTGAAGCGTTAGACCTTTTGGCCACTGAAGTGGGTCAAATCCCCTTATGGAGAAAAAAAAATCTTTGTGTATTCGCTTGGGAAAGAGACCCGTAATCGAGTTCACTGTTATGTAGGCCTACATCATCAATGTAACAAACACAGCTTGTATTCTAGATAAAAGGTTTGTCAAATTGTCTTCGCCATCTTTAATTTATTGTCAAAGATGCCAAGTTTTACAACACATGTAGAGTAAACTCCTAATTATTCGGGTTAATCGTACTGGAAACTGCACGAATAAGTGGGAAAACACAGATAATCGAATAAACAACTTTTTCTAATGTTGGCATATGAACTATATTTATTAAATTAATAATAATATACATAAAACGAGTTTACATAGGTATGCATACAATACAATGCATCTTGTATTATATTATTTTCTCCTACATTTGTTTTATAAAGTAACAGTGTATTCTTTTTTCACTTTAACGTATTGTTGACGTTCTCTTTTGTGACAGTTCTGATTTGTCACGAGGTTGGTAGTGGAAGTTAAAGAGTGATAGAAGCTATAGTTGCGACGAAAACGTGTTAAGCTCCGCTCACAAACAAATTTAGTTACTTCTTTTATTGAAAAATATTGGTTTAAGTACGCAGAGTTGCCCGGGAGAAATGTTTTAGCTTAATGACTTTACGTAGAAGCTAGGTTGTCACGAGGTCAATTGTACGACCGTGTATTGTATTTGTCTTCATTTTTTGACCAGTCATAGTCATGGACCAGTTTATGTCTTGGCCGTTCCCACCGAGTATCATGACACGCCATGGTCCAACTTTTTTTTTTTTACTGGACCTGGTCTACGCTCAGATGACTGTACACGACTGAGAGAGTAGTAGTCTATTTTCCCACCCAGGCGGATAATATTCGACCACCGTCGGTATAAGTCGTGCATGATCGTGGTCTACTTGACCACCAGTTCCCACTAGGTAAAGTACACGACTGATGCGATCGTGAGTCGTATATTTGACCCCAGGGGATCAAGATCCGATATTCAGCGGCTTCAATATTCACTCTCTAACCCACCATCGCCTTTTCTTACGTCCTCTCTTCAAAGTTTGAAGTACGTGAACAATTTTTCAGGCAAAGGGGCACACCAAAGATTGAACTTATAATCGCACCACCCTTTATTGGCCACATCTCACCTGACCTCTTGACCCTGTATGAACAGTTCACGTTTTACCACTAAGGTATGAGCGATGATAACGAACATGATAGTGTTTAATGCACGTGGCTTACCCCCCATGGGAACGCAGCTTAAGTTTTATTTTACCACCGTGTCTTACTACCCATTCGGCCTATACACTTATGTACTAATTACGTTAATGGTTTTAGGGATTAGGAAGGCTATATTTATAGGAAGTGTACCCGAATTTTCGTAGAGGGAGATAAGATAACCATTTTAGAAAAGTCACCTTCAGTACACCCGACCGAGATTCGAGCCTTGATCTCCCAGTAATCGACGGACTAGGCTTAAAGTTATTACCTAATATTTTTCCATCATGTCTTAGTACGGACTATACTCATACATTTACTACGATTCTGGAATATATGCGAGAATAGTAGAATTTTTGAGGAAATGTAACAACTTTTGCGTGGAGGGTGAGTGGTAAACAATTCAATACACTCACTATCCCAACCACTGGAAAATCCAATCTAACACGAGAGTGACACGTCAGATCATGCGACCACCGATGCGGCTCATACAACCTCATTGAACGTGTTAATCAGAGAGTTCTTAATAAAACCAGGGTGGGATGGAGTGGGACGAGAGAAAAGGTAATTGTTTTTTTCAGTTTTTATGGCAAAACTTTTTTTGCCTAAATAAATAACATAATTCTTTAGTAGAGACATAGAGTTTAATTTTCTTCACGTGGTGATATCAACAGTTCTTGAATATCTGTCAGAAGCGTAACGACAATAGTTGAGAAACTTTTTAAACTAAGAGAAAAAATTGTCATTAAATTCCAGGACAACCTTGACACATATTCAATAAATTTTGATATCACCATGTGAAGAAAATTAAACTCTATCTTTGTAATTAAGCGATATTTTATTTATTTTGATAATAAAATAGTTTCGCTATAAAAACTGCAAAAACAAATTTTCTGCTGGCCTCTAATTTCCCACCTTAAGGGGGCCACATCGCCAAGCGAAACATTGTCGTGCAGGCGTTCAACTCTAACGCAATGTTTAATTATACGATGCGTAATTTCAAATTATGGTTCACACCAAAATAAAGTTGAAACATTCCAACAGGATTATTTTTCTTAGTAAAAATCAATGTGTGAAAATGTGACACTAGCTAATTTTTAACGAATTTTCAAGCATATTTGTGGGGACATGAGAATAACCCCGATGAAAAAGGGTTCAGAATTTAACCTTCCTCTAATAAATACAGTAATTTTTTGACATGCTCACAATATAAAATTTTAAGTTATTGGAGAACTATCAACCAGCTTTCCTCCCTTACCTTGAGCTAAGAACTTTCATAGTTTACGTTTCCCTCTTCACTTCTTTTTTTTTTTTTTTTTTTTTTTTTTTTTTTAGAACAGCGTCTCACTCACTACCTGTGATCTACTTGGCATTAGCGTGAAAGAAGAGTGGTAAACAATTTTAGAAAAAAACACTCCTAGTCGACCCGAGCGGTTTTTGAAGCCCGATCTCCCTATCATTAGTAGACCAGTCTAACACGATAGTTACGCCTTAGACCGTTCGGCCAGTGAAGCAGGTCTCTTATTGAGATGACAAAGAGTGGATATCTAGATGAAGGGCTAAAGAAGTATAATCTTATACAGAATATAAAGGAATAGTTTCATAAAATGACACAAATCATTTTATTTTAATCTATGTGACCTGTCAGACATTGATACTTTCGCGCTGACCAAGGTGTCCGCTTTAAGGATACGTTTTTTTAAAACATAATTCAAACAAGTATGCACTCACCTCTATGTTTTAATTCCCCGCTTCTCGTCTCCTGCTGCTCGGCTACAACCACGTGTTGGAGTAGGCCGAAAACAACCATCAACCACGTGGTCTTAGCGTAATGCCGCATGCTCCAACAAAGTGCGCAGGTCAAAAAAAAAAAAAGGAAGAAGATAATGTAGGCGTATAACTCACTTCTTAACGAACGTGACGTTCCAAACGAACAATATTTCGTGAGCAGCCTCCTCTTTGAACTGACGAATCGTTTTGGTGGTACCTGCCATTTCTTTTAGAGTTCATCGGTTAAGAAAAAAATTTTTTCACCAACTATGCCTTAATTTACCTCTGGAAGTGGTGTTACATTAATTTTAGCAAAACTGTTTTCATTATATTAATTAATAAACATCCACTGTTACTTTTTAATACGTATCAATGTGTAGTGCTAATATTTATTTTTTAGATAAATGTGCTCGTTAATAATAATAATGTGCCTAGAAGCTTAAAATTGCTACAAATATAATTATAAATGGTTAATAAAGATAATCTGTAAATCTAAATTTACTATAACAATATAAAATAACATTATGGATGAAAATCGCCGAGCTAATTTAATCTAAGCTTACTTAGCTTAGTAGACCTAATTGTAAACTATGTTTTTGAACATTTAGTATAGTTATCTATTCTATCACATTACTCAAGTATGAAACGATAAATTGACAAGGCAATTCCGAGTAATTAGTGTTATAACACATTTTCCCAAAGAAAAATTGAGGAGTTAAAGTTACGGATGGAGTTATTAATATTATTATTTAAATGACACTAAATTACCGTCTCAAAGCTACTATAGTAGTTAAATGGAGTGTTAATAAGTCAAGGAGGTAATATCTCAGTTTTTAAGCACTACCTATTGTTTACGTACAACTACGTTTATTTGACAACTATTTTAAAAACTGACGCTCTAAAAAATATACATAAAAATACACGCTCAAAAATATACATTTTTCTAGTGACCATTTCTTTTACACGGATAAAGCAAATATTAATATCAAATATTTATGCATATAGCCTTCTATCCTAGCAATAATATTAATTAATCAAATCTAGACAAAACTATTAATAATATATATTTAACATTATTTTAATAATCGTGTCACCTCCAATTAGTAATCAATACCTCACCATTGACGAAGATCATTTAAATTATTACATTTATTTAGGCATATGAACATAGGGTGTAATTTATATCTAAAAAAAAAAGTAGCTCTAGAGGTTCAAAAGCTGTCAGAATTTAGCAAAAGTATTTAATAAAAAAGAAATTTAAAACAGCCCCACTGCTAACTCTACTGAAATCGTACAGTTACCAAATTAAAATTATTCAATTATCGAACTATCTCGCGCGACGAGACACAGATCAACAAGACATGCGCTAGACGACTTTACTCATGGAACTTGTACGGTTGAACCCCGTCACAACACTGAATCTTACAGCGTTGTGGTAGAGATTGAAATAAAACACAGACCGTGAAGGAAAACCTATGGTTTAGGAGGAAGAGTGGGGAACAGGGATGTATGAAGGGGAAAGGGAGAGGGGGATCTTCGGAGCGTGCGCATTGTAAACTTGTGTCGCGTGGGCTCCTTGATCAAGTAAAAAAAAAACTTATAGAAAACAAAATAAATAGGCTAAACACCAATCATGACGACAGTAAAATGACAAAATACTTAAAATAAGTACTTCCTTACTAAGAAAAGTACCAATCAGGCCTTGTTAAGTATCGAAAGGTAGGTTTAAGGGGCCATCTCACCGCTAAAGTGCCATTTTCAATATGTTTTAAATAAGTTTTTTTATATTTAAATGCATTTATTTAATCTGGTGAAGCTGTGTTGAAATACCCTGTCTAAATAAATAAGGAAAAATGACTAGGCATTTATCAAAATTAAAATAAAATACCAAGAATGGCGTTTCGTAAGAGCTTCACTTTACAAACAGTGCTTTTATTGTACTACTGTGCTTTGTGAGATCTTAAATACCACTTAAATTAATTTTTAATCTAATTAAATATGAAAATGAAACCCATTGCTGAAGCGCACCCCATATATAAATTGTATTTAATATTCAACCAAAAAAAAATCTCAATCAGACTTGCTTGGTTTTAAAGAATAAAAAATTTAAATCTCCCCAACTGGGATTAGAACCAGATACTCTCAAAAGTCTACACTCTAGGCTCGAACTTTTTTTTGACTCAATCCAACATTCAATAGTCTCTTTATTCGATGGTTGAGTATTCTAAGACATAGTACTCACAAATCACTTGGTCGCCTTTGACGAACAGATCGTATTCAAATCCTTACCAGAAGGATAGGTTTTTTTGGTATGATTAGAAAGTTTTTTTCTAACTTTCTATTCTCTATAATGCGTGTGCATTTCCTCGTAAGCGCGTTCTTTATCCCTACCTTTCAGAGTTGGTCATTCAGTTTTATTTTATTTGTATCTTGAAGGTATTTAACGTGTATTTTCTTATACAAATTACTGTATATACACGTGAATTACAAACTAACTTAAATCTAGAACAGATCGCATCGGTGGTCGTATGGTTTAACGCACCACTCTCGTGTTAGACTGGATTTCTGGCGAGAGGGATATCAGGGTTGAAATCACGATGAGGTGTACTAGGAATGTTTTTTTTTCTAAGATGTTTTACCACTCTCTCTCCACGAAAATTTTGGCTCATTTCCTCTAAAATGGGACCATACTAATCCATTTTAATTTGCATGATTAATGTATTCGTTCATCCCGAACAGATAATTAGACGCGGTGGAAACTAAACAAGAAAACACAACAAACTGTCACTTCTTCATTGTGAAAGGAAAACCCTCAATTTTACTAATTATAGTATTTCTAGCCATAGCGGGAATCAAGCTCGGGACTCCCAACCTAGAAGGAAGATGCACTACCGATTAAGCTATAGTGTAAGATATAAAGTTGTTAATACTTCTTGTGTTAACCATAGGAATGGATTTTTTTAATAATTATATAGGTAGTATATTAAAAATCCATTTCCTTGAATAACGTTTTGAAGTCTTGATAATGAGCTATAAGATTAAAAAATATTTGGTACGATGCAATCGCACAAGCTTGGAACACAATTTTCAAAAATTGATTTTCAATTAGCTATCCTTAAGTAAGATTTCCCCATAAACACAATTACATTATCTTGTTAATCACTTTAAACAATTTTTACAATACATACCTTTTAAAGCAAGCTGTTTAAATGTTTTAAGCAAATTTCAAATTTACAAAAATAAGTTATTTGTAAACTGAATTAAAATTATTTTTAGTTTTGTGTAAGAATAAAACCTATTCTTATTTATCATGAAAAACTATTCCGAGCTATCCATTTTGAACTCAATCTTCAAGGCCAATTTAAAAGAAATTCAAACTTTTTTAATTTGTCATAAGTAAACCACACTTAAATGAATTTATTTTAGAAAAATACATACATACCTAATTATAAAGTACCCTTAAGGGTTAGGCATGAAACTAAAGAAACTCGGTACTTAATCCATTTTCATTAAATTTCAGCACACTTCCCCATACTTGCATACTCTCTACGCTTAAAAAACATCCACACACCGAGTCATAAATACTCTATTATTCTTAAAACTCTTAATGTTTATCTTTTTCACAAATTCATCTACAACATTTGACCAAGTCTTACATTGCCTACCCTTTCTTTTTGATAAACACACTCTACCTTCATATATTTGCTCTGTCACTCAATCCACACTCATCCTCTCAACATGCCCAAACCAACGTAAGACGCTTCTTTCACGTTGACCCAATGGATTCCCTTTCAAACCACACTCCTTCAGCACTCATTCATTACTTACTCTGTCCATACGAGTTTTTCCACATACATTTCTTAGATACCTATCTCATTCCGACTGGATTCACCTTGATCTTATGTTTCTCCTGACAGACCCACGCTTCACATCCATAAAACAATGGTGGCGTCAACACAACTTTATGTAATGCCGCCATCTTTTCTTCTTTCGATACTACTTCATTCTTTGCAATAGTCCACATACGTTCAACTACTCTTTGAGATGAATTCACCCGTCTGTCGATTTAACCATATATTCTTCTGTTTTTACAGAACATTCTGCCCAGATACACAAAACCATTCACTTGTTCTCACAGTTTTCCATTTGTACAAAACTTACACTAATTTTCTGATACTTCCTTATCGAAAACCATCACCTTAGTTTTGGAAACATTTATACGAAGATCCATCTTGCCTGTCACCACATTCAAACGATTTAATTCATTTTGCAAATCACTTTCATTCTCAGCCATTAATACGGCATCATCTGCATATAACAGCACTCTCAAATTCACATTATCCATTTGTACACCAACCGCGTCCTCAAAAGCATCCCTAATACAATTATACACGAATACATTAAACAACCCTGGATACATAGCACAGCCTTGTCTAGCACCCTGTTCATTACACAACATAAGTTTCAATTTTTCTTCATGTTCTTTAATTTCATTTTACAGTTTTCCATGAATATGGTATTTTATATAACGAAACATGTCGCAAGAATATAAATTAGCATCTTTCTATGGCTGATTATCACAAGGAGTAATGAGACTGGAATAAGATAAGGCTTAGATTTTATACATAACCTTAAAATTAATTTTTTTATATTATTCAAAGTATTGTAACAAGAACACTTAATCCTTTTATTAAACCTCATATGGGAGATGTTAACCTACTAATTCAAATTTTATAATTTATTTGCAACACAGCTGAACTTTAAACTTTGTTTTGACCTTAATTTATTGTATCCATGTTTTGTAACTCAATTTTAATGTGTTAAATGTGTATTTTAGATTTGTCATCAACCTATGTTCTAATTCAGTTGATGATGTTATATCATTTTAGTGAAAATTTTTATATATGACAATATGTTGCCCATTAGAAGCAAATTATAATCAATCTTTTTGAATTTTAATGTCACTTAATTCATCTACCAATTTTGAAACCATCTAATTCATTAAATTAAAAATTTTGATATTTTGTTATAGTGATTTCCTGAGTTTTCTATCCAAGTCTTAACTTTAACCATGTTCATTGTCAAACCATTCCCTTAAGGCCCCATCTATTCTGACGCACGCCTTACTTAAATCATATACTACCATAATTGCATTAACTAACCATGAATCCACACCAAACTCCCTCAGAAAACTCCATAACATACAACTATTCACCCAATAGTAAGCTTTCTCCAGATCAATAAATGCATAATACACTTTCTTCCTTACTGCCATACATTTTTCAATCATTAATTGTTTCATTACAAATATTCGGTCAATGCACTACATACGTGATTATTTATTTGGTAAAATAATCCCCCGATACCAAATTTGAACAAAATATTTAGAACTATTTTCAAAACAATTCAAATTTCACAAAAATCAGTCATCGGTAAGCTATTGTTGTAGTCCACTCATAATTATGTTTTTCAAGGGCTGGTACCTTCTGTACAACAGATTAAAGATGTGTAGTGGTTCATCTCTCTTCCTTTTATATCTTTGGAATTGTATGTTTTTTTTTTCTGTTTCTTCTTTGTGTAAATTGTTGCATTTACATTGTGCTTGAAAAATGAAGTTTGTAATAAACTAATTAGTGTAAATTGTAACATTTCCTTTAAGTTAGCTCGTTTCCAACAGCTATTGTATATATATATATATATATATATTTGAACAAAAATTGTAATGTAAAAAATTAACATATATTAATATAATATATTTATTGCGGCAGAAGGGAGCGCGATTAATTTTACAGTTTTTAGAGCATTACTTTTTTTGTCCAAAATAGATCAAATATTTCTCCAGTAGCAACATATAATTTAATTTTCTGCACATGCTGATATCAACAGATCTTGAATATCTGTCAAGGGTGTCCTGGAATGTTGTCAAAACTTTTTCTCTTTATCTAAAAAGTTTTGACAAAATTCCAGGTATTCAAGATCTGTTTATATCAGCATGTGCAGAAAACTAAACTCTATGTTGCTACTGGAGAAATATTTGATTTATTTTTGCCAAAAAGTTTATATTCTATAAAAACTGTAAAAAACTTGCGCTCCCTTCTACCGCACCTTAAGTATTTGAATTAAAATTAAAACGGTCTAACAATAAAACCCAAATAATTAAACTTGCCTTACCAAATATATTACACTTACGAATGAGAATGCCATAAATAAATATTGTAGTAAGCTTAAACATAGTGCAATAACATCTTACTAAATCAAAGCTATTCAACAACATACTCTTGGACTAACAATACATGTGTTCTGTTAAAAAAAGAAAATTCACCCTTATCATCCGGCTTGAAAATATACTTAGTTTATTGCACGAGATTCTATGATCCAGAGATAACTGGGATAGGTTTAGAATAGTAACAACCTGCTATGTCCTACCTACTTATTTTGGCAATCAGCCAACAACCATAATGTTCCACACCTCGTGGATGTCAACAACACCATACAAAACCATAGACAGGAAAAAACCTTTAACAATGTAGATAGGTCACCTTTTGACTAAACCATGTATGACGGTAAACATTTAATAAAGAAAAGAAACATATGCCTCACACTTTGTCTTATATTTCAGTAGTCTTTAAATTTTATTAAAGCTATGTATCCTGTGAAGCTCACTAATATTATATAGGATTGACAATAAATTATTCAACTTTACAGAAAAAGTTAGATTAAATAGTAGTAATATTATCTTGCTTGATCACAAACAATTTACTTTGACAAAGAAAATATTTTTATGAAATGTTATTAAAAGTCAGATTAATTTTACCATAGGAAAATAAATGATGTAGTTAGACAGAGAAAAGTGTAAATAAATTTTGTTATGATATTAACAACATTTATTTATTTTTATATTTACTTATAATCTGATGGACTTTATTTCTTAAAAATTAAAGTTTTAGTCACCAGATAAACAAGCATGTTTCAATAAAGTACAGAAAAAACAGTACATTATTATGTTGAGAATTTAAATATTAAAATTAATCACTTATAAGCATAATTCCAATAACTGAAGGATTGATTGAGGTAGAGTGATTCTTGTAGTTTTCATTTAACATAGGTAGGCTCACCGATGGTTGTAGATTCTGGTAGATGTAATTTCTAATAGTTTCTTGAAAATAGCTGGAAGAGTTCTGGTGAGATTTGTTTCTTATAATTTTGGAAAATTGTGTTGGGAAATTCCCACATTCATTCCTGTAGTATCACCGTACATTAATTTGCCTATCTTAAGATACTATTTTCAGACATGAAGCAAGTTCCTGAATATCAATATTCTAAATTTCTAATTCAGTAGATGAGATTTAAAACTCTATCACTAAAGATAATAAAACGAAAACCTCGAGGTTAAGTTTCAATTGCCCGGGTCACTTCCGTATCCAATCGTTAGAAAGAATGTTTGAATTAAAAGTATACACCTAAAAATCTATGGAGGGATCCACTGTAACAGAAATCTTTGTGTAAGAAAAATGTAGGGCTTCAAATTTTAATTGGACGTCCAGGTAGCAAGCAGGAAAACATATGGGAATTAATAGGACACAAAACACTCAGGGACGGCTCAAGGGCCGGGCGAACCGGGCGGTTGTCTGGGGCGTCAGCTTGAGGGGGCGCCAAACAGAGCACCAACATAACCTAACATAGCTTAGAAATGAAATGAAAATAATTCCCAAACCTCACGACTCCAAACCTAACGTAATCTGGGCGTAATAGTGGAGTTTCTAAGCCTAACATTCATTCACGTTTTGATACTAACATGAAATTTGACATAGTGGTGTAGTTTTTTTTGTCAATAAAATAGGATATAGTGTCACTCCTTAAAAGTTAATTTACATCCTCCATCTTAGAAAAATGGCACCCTAAAACTGTATTTGCAATCATTTCTTAAAGAGTTCATTATATCAAAATTAAAGAGGTGAGCGTTGTCCACAAAACATGTTCTAATAGTTTTCTTTGTAATCCTAACCATTTTCATAGTGAAACGTTTGTAGCACTGTATAATTGCCATTTATGGAGATCCACTTCAAATTATTTTTATGTCACACCTAAGTTACGTTAGGTTTGGTATTGGAAGAGGGAAAATTTAATTGGAGGGGGGGGGGAAGAAAGTGTTACAGTAGTTTATGACATAATGTTAAGACTTACTATTAAACCCTAAGAATTAAGAATATCGTTATTTTATACAATATTGGTGGAACTTTATTTGTGTGAGAGGTGGAAGGAGGGGCAAGAACAAAAAAAGTATTTTCTGAGCTTTCTACCCTCCTCTCCCCAGTTAAAATTAGAAAACTGGATGATCCTAGAAGTTATTTGAAGTGGTCCTCGCTTAGAGAACGTTTGAAAATCATTCTTGTTTAACAACTATTTATCATAGTGCTCCCCACGAAACATTTGGAAATGTTGATACTTCTAGAGGATATTTGGAGTAGTCCTCCTTTGGCATATTTTTGAAAATTGGACGCCTCTAAAACCTATTTTAAGAAGTGCCCACAATTTTTTTTATATATAAATTTGATTACCTAGAATCTATTTGAAGGGGTGATCACCCAAAAATTTTCTAATTTGGGATACCCTAGAGGCCTAGAAGCTCATTTGAATGGTCCTCAACTGTTTTACTTTCTCTCTATCTTACAGGTAGAGAAAGTATGGTGATCGTCAAAAAATTCGAACTCGAGATTTTGATGAATCTTGACGTTTCATGACTCTCTGAATCCGAAAAAGTGGTTTTTGAATTTCCGTCTGTCTGTCTGTCTGTCTGTACCTCCAACTAGAGCCTAAACTATTTTACCGATTGAGCTGAAACTTGATATCTAGGGTTTTCATAGGGTTGCCCCGAGGGGTTTTTGGAATTGGATATCTACCCCTAAAATTAAGGGTAGTTTACTGAGCGGAAAAAAGAGAAAAAGTCGATTTTCTCAAAATCGGCTCTAACGATTTTGATCAAATTTCATTTTTGAACATTAATAAATATTCCAAACAAAATGGCTACTCTCAATATTTCGGCAAAATGGCTTTAAGGGCTCCGGTCTGATGCGTAAATTAACATTTTTTATAATAGCTCCGAAACTATTTGAGATATGAAATTACTTAGCATTACAAATATGTATATTTATTTATAATACAAATATTTTATTCTAAAAATATATAAATATAAAATCAATAATTTTCAATCTATACGCACTTTATATATATATTTTTTAACTTTTTGGACATTAAAGCTTAAGTATTGCGACCGTAAAAAAAAACTAACCTGAAATGTTTATGGATGTCGACGTCTCATGACCCCCCGAACCCTAAAAAATAGTCTTTGCAATGCCGTCTGTCTGTGTGTCTTTTAAAACTTAAAATTAAGGGTAGTTTAATTAAGGGCAAAAAGAGAAAAAGTCGATTTTCTCAAAATCGGCTCTACCGATTTTGATTAAATTTCATTTCTAAACATTAATAAATATTCCAAACAAAATGGCTACCCTCAATATTTCGGCAAAATGGCTTTAAGGGCTCCGGTCTGATGCGTCAATTAACATTTTTTTATAATAGCTCCGAAACTTTTTGAGATATGAAATTACTTAGCATTACAAATATGTGTATATATTTATAATACAAATATTTTATTCGAAACATATTTTTATAAAATCAATAACTTTCAATCTATACGCAATTATATAATTTTTTTAAACTTTTTGGACATTAAAGCTTAAGTATTAAGACCGTAAAAAAAAAAACTAACCTGAAATGTTGATGGATGTCGACGTCTCATGACCCCCACAACCCTAAAAAATAGTCTTTGCAATGCCGTCTGTCTGTGTGTCTATAAAAACTTAAAATTAAGGGTAGTTTACTGAAGGGCGAAAAGAGAAAAATTTGGTTTTCTCAAAATCTGCTCAAACGATTTTGATTA
The DNA here is from genome assembly GCA_033556935.1 of Timema podura. Lineage (NCBI taxonomy): Eukaryota > Metazoa > Arthropoda > Insecta > Phasmatodea > Timematidae > Timema > Timema podura. The sequence goes on along the minus strand of JAVRXN010000002.1, from coordinate 52,276,947 downwards.
AAATTCGTATCTAGGCGTTGATTAAGATTATAAATAAACTGGCTATTTTCATTTTACTATGAAAATGATTTTTAGGGTACTTTACAGAAGCGTTAATTTCCGTATCTCCACAACTATTTGAGAAACTAAACAACTTATCATTGCAAAATTGTAGGACTATTAGAAATAAAAAACTTTTATTTGACATATATTTTTATAAAAACAACAGTTTCTGAGATATTTGCAAATATATTAATACAATTTTGTGAGCTTTAGTTGTAAACATATACTACTTAAGTCTTAACGCAATAATTCTCCAATGCCATAGAGTAATTAAATATAAGTAAGTATCTAATTAAAAGTATGTTATTTTTCCTTAAAGCTCTTAGGAGAAATGTTTGCATAGCAATGATCTATCTTCATTTTAGACTCAATAGTCAATATTTACATTTTTTATTAGTCAAAATGTATAAATAAATAATTAAATATCAATGCGATGACTTGAAGATCTGCAACACCTTATAAATGTTAAAATTTTAACCAGAAATCGAAATTTTAATTCGAAGTGTTGACCCTTGTGGAAGACATTAAACTGTTTGATATGCTCTTAGGTGGATAAAGATGCGCCTCTTTCTCATAGATTATATATCATTCTATATTATTTTATGCGTGTTCTTATGTGGAGTGGTGATGATACAATGTACATTATTCCGTTCAGAAATCTTATGAGTTTATAGAAAGAGAGAGAAAGTCTGTGCGGTGCGCCGTACCATTTATTTTTTCTTACTACTATGTCCAGGCTACGTTAGGTATAGAGTTGTTGGTTTTGGGGATAACCTTCGTATTATCCCCTGTTATATAAGGGGGCACCAAAAAGCAATCCTCACCGGGTACAACATTTACCTCGGGCTGCCCTTGAAAACAGCTGTCTTCCTTAGCAGATAGAAATTAAATGTCATCGTCAAACGAACTGCTGAACCCAAAGGTCCAAACACAAACATTGTAGTTTATCGCCAATGAGTCTCACTCTGGTAGCGTTGATTGGAACCTAGTTTCAATCAGTTCTAGTTGTCACCACTGAGCTCTATTTGTAAATAAGCTAGAGGTCGTTTGTACTTCATTGCCGAAGAATAAAATAATGTGATCATTTTGCTGTGTGGTTAAATGGACAGGTACGACCAAACAACTATATATTATAAATTTCATCCATAGTCTTGGGTTTTACAATGTTTAAGGAAGTTTAAAAGTTTTTTAGTTGGGAAGTACAAATAATTTAATATAGAGCCTAGTGTTGGTACAACTGAAGTTGCTCGTCCGTTAACAAAGTAAACCAAGATGTTTTATTTTCATAACACACAAATAAATAGCTAGATTTAAATAATATATTGTTTATAGAATTTATTTTAAATATAGTGAGAAATTAAGGGGAGGGACAGTCTATACATCATAATAGTATTCAGTAAGCTACCCTTAAGCAATTTTCAAAACACTTGGGAGGAGGGTGGGGTTGTTTAAGTCACCGGGGAAGTTAATCAAGGGTTGCCATCCTCCAGGGACGTCATAGGTCGAGTCAAACGTGTTTCAATCTGTCGAAAGTTCCCGCCAAGCTTGCGATGGTATAGTTCTCGTGTTTAGACTATAGGCTCGTCAAGACATCTACAATACTCAGACCTTAATGCAACTATCGATTGTAGTCAAAATGGCATCGATATCGATTAGTCGTAATTGGAAACACGTGGCTGTACCCGGTAAACTTGATAGTCTCTGCCTTGTGAATTTAGTTAAGTTAGTGTAGTTCGTGTGTTTGATGTATTTCCTGTGGCTAATGGTGAATCAATAACTGTTCCCCTTAAAAATAAAAACTTCGAGATGATGCCTACCACAGTATATTTCCAAGTCAACCTACATATCTCACTATGAAGGTCCCTAAGAATAGAAACGATTCAGCCGTTCGTACAGAAAGTTTGTTGGTTTAGAAAAGAAAATAATTTTAGAGAATGGTGTGACAAATACGTCATTTCTAGTTGTGAACATGTTAAAAGTGAAGTTATAAAACGAGACACTAAACCATTTGTTTTGGTAATTAATGAAGCCTATGTTCTGTTTATTATTAAAGTAAACGACACGACATTGACTGACATTCCATCTCTTACTGTAAGTTTTAAAATTACTAATGATTTGGGTGTTAAAGTTTTCTATAAATCATGTGTTTGTCTCCGTAAAACTTCAAAAGTATCTTGGAATCAGAAGGCCAAGATGATCAGAAGTGTGATAAATGGACTAAATTAGACAATTTTCTAACTCATCTCCAGAGTTATAGTGATGAGAACTTTGATATTAGTGATAGGGTTAAGCTTCTAATAAACTCCTGGAAAGAAGCATTAAATTCAAATAGTTTGGATGCAGGAAAGATTATTAACATAAAATTGGTTCTGGAATAATTGGAGCTGTCACTCGTGAAACACATAAGATATTCCCCAGAAATGTTGATCTGGGCTACAACTATATCTTATTCACTTACTGGTGCATATTTATTTATAAGAGAGACATATGTTTTGAATTTGCCACATCATGTTTATTTGAAACAGTTCTTAGGTAAAATTGACCCCATTAGCGCAAGTATAGGAGATTCACATAAATCATTTTTGAAAGTATCAAGTAAGTTCTTCAGAGTCAGGACAGAGTGGTGTCTGTTATGTTAGATGAAATTTATCTTAATAATAAAATAACATATAAAGGAGGAGAGATATTGGGAATGGCAGACAACGGTGTAGATTTAGATGCCACCACGACTATGCAAGTATTTTTATATTCGTCCTTGCCTTCACAAAACAAAGATTTAATTGGTCTTTTCCCCGTAGAAAAACCTAAAACATGATACATTATATAAAACCTTACGATTGAAGTATTGAATGTGATGAATGAACTTGGGTTTCATGTTGTATGTTTAGTTTCTGACAATAATCGTGTAAATAGAAAGTTGTTTGAACTATTGTGTGGGGGTAGTCTTAAAATTTTTATACCAAATCTAGCTAGTCCTTTAAGGCCAATTTTTCTTATGTTTGACACTGTACATATTCTGAAATGCATCCGTAATAACTGATTTAACAGATGTAATGAAATGTTTACAATACCAAATGATGAACAGCTGTTTTCTATTTAAATAATCTGTCAAATACTGATGAAGGCAAAAGCGTTGTATGTGGATATACAACAGCCGAGGCAAAATTTTCTGCTCTTATAGATTTATTTCAGTAAGAAAAAAAATATGTTGTTTAAACTAGCACCAAGTTTATCCAGAAAAGCTCTATACCCTAACTCTATTGAGCGTCAGAATGTATCCTTAGCAGTTGATGTTTTTGATTTAAAGAATATAGTAGCTCTTGAAACACTGAAAAACCAAGGTATTGAAGTCAGTGATGGAACTGTCAAACTTTTAAAATTATTTGCCAAGTGGTGGACAATTAGTATTGTTAAACATCCAATGAAGGGGAAATACACCAGAAATGTTAATGTTACTCCAATTACTGGCATTAATAATTCAAAACTAGTGTTCCTTCACAATTTACTAACTTATTTAAATATCTGGCACTTATCAGATACAGAAGGAAAACTTACTAATGATACGTACATTGCTGTGACCCACACCATTTGATCAGTAGTTGAGCTTTGCAAATATGTATTTAATACGTATGGCTGAGCCTATATTCTGACTACTAAATTACAGAATGTCAGTTTAGAAAGAAGAAGACTAAGTGGCTGTAACTTCAATGTCTTCGCAGAACAGGCTCTCGAATCTGAAAGGAAACTGAAGGTATTTATTGTACTAAAAATCAAATCAGCTAAATTTGGAGAAATAAATTTGAATTATTTTACTACGACAGTTCAAAAAGGTAGCAAAGAAACTGTAGCAGATAATCTGGAGTATCTAGAACCTGTAATATATGACATGTCTCAAGTTCCAGTTCATCCTGAAACACAGAAAATTATGGTATGTATTGCAAGTTACACCAGCAAGAAAGTGATTGAAAAAATTAAATAAACATGTAAATTATAATGAATGTAAGATAATGTTACAGTCCAATGAATAAATGCAGTTGGTTTGTGATAAAGAAGTTTTTTTCAGTTTTCACCGAACTTAATCGTGGTGGGCTGAAATGTTCTTCTCCTTTTGTGATTACCTGTGTTCAAATGTATACGTGTTATTTCAAACCTTGCTCAGCATTGAATATGAACCTGAATATCTGAAATTAAACAATCAGCGAGATGAAATCGTAGTATTGGGGATTCTGATTTGTGAAATCAATGTTAGTGATCTTGAAAAACTGTGCAGGTGTGGCGTGTCTCTGAAAGTATTAGTAAAAATTTGCGTGAAAGTAATGAGTAATATTTTCATTAACAACTACACCAAAATGTTAAATGAAATGAACACCTCTAAAGAATTGGCTAAAATGTTTAACGGGAAAAGGAAGGAGTCACATAACACAGGATAAGGCACATTCTCTGAACTACTTCTTGGTGTTAATATAAATGTTATAAGAACATCTCCTGATTCACTTTCATCTATGTAGGATGAATTACGTCTCCTACTGGTATCACCAGATACTTTTCCAAACAACTTATTGAAATTTACCATTCGAATATATGAAACATAAAATATACACGTCTAGATATTCTGGGCTGTTAAAATACTTCCTCCCAATACATTTACAATCCACTCTCACTAGCAGCCCTACAATATGGTTTTTAAGCACTTGACAAAAAAGAAAGAAAGAAAGAAAGTAAAAGATCTTCAATCTCACAAAACAAAAAAACTCCACCAGATATTTAATTCCGAAAAGAAAACCCTGTACACGCAATCAGTGTGAATGAACGGCCTAGCGGAAAACCACTGCTCTAAGTGGCAATGGAAAACAACCAAACCTACAACAATTATGGCTAAGCATGAAATATAAAGATGGATGCCAAATAAAGTGTAACAGAAGTAAATAAAGTAATTCCCTAACACCTACCATTTACAGCCTACTATATATATATACACACACAACACCACGGTTTTGAGCAATATTTCCAAAATATTACTATCATTTAACCTATCTGGGATAGAATTGTCTCTAAAATATGTATATACTGTTGTTTATAATGTATAATACTCCCCATGTGTACTTATTTCAAATAGCAAAATTTGAGCAAATCAGTAAGTGACCCTTAATTTTAGAGAATGAATTTTACTCATGGTTTATCATCGATGTATGACCACATAACATTTAAACATCTGTTTTGAATGAAATTCATCAAACATTTTCGGCTCCAGTGCAATGTACAAAGATACAGTGTGACAGGTATGATGTATGCCCTATTTTCTTCAGAGGTACACACAATTAAAAATCATCATCATATTATGGTAGAAAATTTCACGATTATAATACTTTCACAACTTGATAGCTTAACAATTCTGCAGTATTTACGTTTTTCCAGATAAGTAAAATTTATTGAGGACATGTGTTTGATGCTAGTACGCATGTCAAGCATTTCCCCTGTAATTTTTATGTTCTTTGAAACATTGCATCTGCGTGGATTTATAAAATATCTCTTTATGACCATGACGTCATTTGAGGACTAGTTGTTGAATTATGAACTACATGTTGGTCCTGTTGTTTATAGATTTGGTGCGTTATCTAGTTAGTAGGCCTAATTGATAAGTTTACCATAGTGGATTTTACAAATTGTTGAGCTACTGTCACAATTAAAAAAACTTTAAGACATAAAGTTCTGAGATATATATTCCAAAAGCTCTGAGATATATATCCCAAAATGAAATTTTACAATTTTATTAAAATTCATTGCAAAGCTATGGTTATTGTTTTCAAGCTAATTAGATCTATACTATATATATATATATATATAATTAAATAATTCAATATACACAATATATCTCACAGCCAAATAAAATGAGTGTGAAGTGTATTTGGAACTCCAAACATATTTAATTCTAGGATTGACAATTCAACCAAAAACTTTAAGAGCCCCTCAGTTGCAGGTTTGGGCTACTATCAACACAAGATATTAACTTAAGGAATAAGGTTTGTTTTAGCATTGCGTCTTAATACCCGTTAGGGTTAATCGCTTTTGTAGTAATCAAGCAATTACGTTAATGTTTTGGATATGGGGGGGATTGCAAAACTATTTTGGAAAAACCACCCTCAATATTTCCAACCGGAATTTAAACCCAAATCTCACCATCATCTTCAGTACAGTCTATTACGAGAGTGACACCTTAGACCATTCTGCCATCAAAACGGAGAAATACATATATTTGAGTCACAGAATTACCGTATATAAAAATACTAAATTTATATAAGTGAGTTATGAAACGAAGCCATGATCTTACAAAACAGTAACTGACCACATTTAGTCAATCAACAGCTGAATCGTGCAGTATGAACAAAATACTAGAAATATATAACAATAGCCAACTCTACTTGGCAAGAAAGCTATTGTAACTATAATAAGTTTCACCTAAAACAACCTTCGGACAATCATTTTAATAGAAACAATTTCAACCCCAGTCACAATCATATACCGTAATATATTGATAACAAACACGCTTAAATTCAATGAAATTAATAAAACATTTAACTATAACAACTTTTTATTGAGGTGAAGAGGGTTTTGTGTTGATAATAGTGTTGATAAAACTTAGCACAATCATGAAAGAGCATCCGTTGTCTAAAGAAGAACGTGTCTCGGGGAAGGAAATTTGGATCTTTTATGAAAAGTGACGTGAGAAGATTGGGAGATTCTTATAAACTCAACAAACACATAGGTACTGTATAAATACTTACTCCAGGATCCAAAAACGGCAATGAGGATCATTTCTTCAATCTAGTGAGATCTACGTCTTCTGAACATGATTTCCAAGGTAAGATCAGACATATTTATTAAGGAAACAATTATAAATATATACATGATATATATCTATATAATATGAATCTTTGCAGGAATGGCTGCAGTTTATCACGCTAAAAAGTATTCTATACTTTTTATTGGGATAAGTTATATAGAATGAGGTCCCACTCAAATTTATGTTTAATGGTTTTATTGTAAAAGACTGTCAAATTCAAATTCTCCCACCTCTTTATGTTTATCTCAGCTCTAATAATTTAGTGAGGGTGGAATTGTATATTTAATTTCTTAAAAAATTAAATACCGGTAGCAAATATTTAAAGCTAAAGTTAAAATATCGTTCGATTAAAAAAAAAATATTTAGTTATATTTGGCGCTAAAATTAGGAACATAAAAATTGTTTATGGTTCGAATTCAGAACGGATTTACTGAGAGTGTTTACGAAAATAGCTTTCTGTTCTATCTCCATGAAAATTCGGGTCCATTTACTCTAAATTATACCTTTCTTTAATATAAATATGTGGATAGCCCGTACCGGCAATAAAAAGCAGTGCATAAAATATAATGTTTATCTTGTATAATAATCAGAGCTGACACTTAGCTACTGATTAAAATTTCAGTGGAAGTGATTTTAAAATGCATATAGGCATATACATATATATAAGTTATTAAATAGACCCAGTATAAATAACAATATTCTATTAAATGATCTTGCTGTATATAATCAATAAATCAAGATTATTTGAATTATTCGAAATAGTTTAATTAAAAAAATAATAATACAAATAAGTGATAACATCCATATGTTAATCTTCTAAAAGAGGCGCTACACTTTACAAATAAAGGTTTGAATATAAGCTGAACATTTTAATATTATGTCGAATTAGGCCAATAATATTTTTTCTAGATAAAAATTATTCTAATGTATATATACTCACACACATATAAATATATAATTACATAGTTCTAAATTTTAGTAGGCTATACTTATTATGCATCTAATTATATTTATTTAATAAATTATATAACATTTCTGACAAAAGTGCGGAAAGTAAAGATGTTTCAACTTGCTCGTCTAAAATACATCTATAAGTTATGCCATTGAACTTATTATTGTATATTAAGCTTAACTAACGTAATTACTAATTAGATAACATAAATTTACTGTGTTTAATATTACCTAAATTAGATGATATATTAAAAACTAGCTTATTTTATTTCAATTGACTAACAAAAAATGACCAAATTTTACCAAATTTGGGAAAGTTTAGCAAAATTAACATTTTTGTAGTATTTACAATCAATTAGGTGACCTGGTGTCTAGGGTAAGGTGTCAGACTTCTGTGCTGGGGTCCGGGGTTCAATCCTCGTCCCGGCACAGATTTATCTGATTGCCAAACCCTTCCTTCACCTGACAAGACGTGTATTAATCACAACTTGTGAATGTGAGGAATGCCAGGCCTCCACCGTGGTTCGGATTCCACGTTAAACTGTAGGTCCTCCATTTCTTCTCACAATCACCCTACTATTGCACATTAGCATAATTGCGTTTAACCCGAATGGGTAGTAAGACGCGGTGCTAATAATAATATAATAATAATAATAATAATAATATACAATTAATGTAACAATTTTGTAAGTTTTTAACTATCCTTGACTTGATATTATGCTTGTCATGATTTGTTGTTATCAATTAGTTTGTGTTTGTAAAGTATTTAATGTAGTATTTAATTAAAACCGAAACCGTACTTTTATTTATCATTATATTTGATAATAAGTGTTTAATCGTTTTTTGTTGGTGTTGTGCTGGATTAGTTATTCAAATTTTCTTTTAAATATGAATAGCTCAATGATTGTGATGACTTTTTGAAATCACTTCTTTTGTATTTGTTAAATATTTCCCATACATTTGATATTAACAAAATAACGTCCGTTATAGATACTTTTTTTTAGTGTAAGTTTTTTCTTGTATTTTTTTTTTGCTGGGTTTCCCATGAAGTACGAAGTTTCAGTTATTGTTTGGGGCGGTATTTATTGTGAGTGTACTTGTCGAACCCATTTGCATTCCTAATGGTTTTTAGAGGGGTTAGTCTATATCTACACAACGCTTCGAAATACAAAATAACCTTTTATTTTAAACTTTAGGACATTTCAAGAAACAAAACTTTAATTTGGATAAATATTTTATAATTTTTTTTCTAGCAACGCGTCTAATTACTCGTTCGGGCTATACGCTTGTTGGAGATTAGGAAGGCTATATTTAGAGGAAGTTTACCCGTATTTTCATGGAGGGAGAGTGGAAAAACATTTAGGAAAACCACCCTCAGTATAATCGACCTGGATCGAACCCCGATCTCCCCGTCTTCGGCAGTCTAGTTTATTGCGAGAGTATCACCTTAGACCATGCAGCCACCTAAGATGTTAAAGCAATATTTTTACAAGCTATATGTAAATGCATTTAAAAAAAAATAGAGCTTTGGGAAATGGTAGCTAAAAATTCATAGTTAATAATAGGCCCATGGTTCTGTAAAATTAACTATTATTAATTTATGTATTTTCTTAGGTAAAGAGTGATTCTATTTTACTTTCTCATAACCATTAGGAGAGAGTAAGTAACGTGATTGTGACAAGAATTGAGTTTGAGATTTTGATGGATGTCGACGTTTCATGCATGCTCTCCTGAAACCGAAAAAGGGGTTTTCACACTGACGGATGTCTGTATTTCATCCTAAAGCCGAAACCATTTTACTACTCATGCTAAAACTTCTTATCTAGGATTTTAACAAGGCTTCTCAGAGGCCCTTTTGGAAAAACTATCCAATCCTGGGATTAAGGGTAGTTTACTTAACGGCATAAAATGAAAATATCGATTTTATCAAAATCGTTATGGAAATAATTTGATTAAAATTCATATCCATGCATTGTTTGAAAATCCAATTTTGAGGAAAGAAATAACTTACAGCTGAAAAGTTACAGCACTCTTAAAGGTATACAGATTTTAATTGAAAAAATATTTTATAAAATAATTCTTTTACTAGTTATCTGCAAACAGATCTTTTAAAATAGAGATTTAGATAGTGGTAATTTAAAACAAGCAGAACAAATAATGTTTTTATAAATGTATATATTATTTCAGCTCTTTGGTGAAATGAGATCCTCTTTTCTTTTTTTACCCATTATGTTTTATAACAATGTATATTATTTCGTTTCACTTAATATGTTACAAGATACAAGTATAATAATAAAGTAGCGAGATGTCTGTGCTGTGCATCAATCAGACCATATATTTTAATGTTTGTAAAACGTAACAAAATGTTATTTTTGACAGTAGTTGGAAAAAACTTACACAAGATTTTGATTACATTGTAACTTTTAGATACTTTTTTTTAAGTTCTATAGATGGCTGTCATAGTTTAGCCACCGCAAAGAATCCTGTGAAGTTAGACAGGAATGTGATTTGACTACAGTAAAACCCACCAAGGGAATTATGTTGACATAAATAATAAATAAATATTATGTTTGCATATTTTATTTTGTACACAAGTTTTCCAAATATTTGTCTTCTATCAAATTACTAATACAGATCGGTGACCTGGTGGTCAAGGGGTAAGGTGTCGGACTTCTGTGTTAGGGGTCTAAGGTTCAATTCTCGGTCCCGGCCCAGGTTTATCTGATTGCCAAACCCTTCCTTCACCTCTGACAAGACGTGTATTAATCACATCTTGTGAATGTGAGGAATGTCAGGCCTCCACCGTGGTTCGGATTCCACGTTAAACTGTAAGTCTTCCATTTCATCTCACAATCATCCTACCACTACACATTAGCGTAAGTGCGTATAACCGGAACTGATAATAAGACTAACGCAGATCAGTAGTGAAATATTATTATAATTAAAGTCTGATATTCAGATATTTTATTAACATTATTTAAAATGTTTATGTATGTATTTCAGATCATGGCCATTGCTGCTTTATTGGTCGCATCCAGCTCAGTTCAGCATGGAGGAAAATGGGGGGGCTACCCTGGGATTTGGGATGGACATGGTCAATCTAGTGCTGCTGCTTCAAGGGCTGCTTCTTCAGACGGAGCCGCCTCTACTACAGCCTCTACTTCTGGAACATCGGGAAATTCTGGAGAAAGATATGGACTCTATGGTGGTGGGCTCTATGGTAGTGACCTGATCGGTGGTTACCCTGGAATCTGGGGTGGGTACAGAGACTCTAGTGCTGCTGCTTCAAGGGCTGCTTCTTTAGACAGAGCCGCCTCAGCTGCAGCCTCTACTTCTGGAACATCGGTAATTTCTGGAGGAAGATATGGACTCTATGCTGGTGGGCTCTATGGTAGTGACCTGATCGGTGGTTACCCTGGAATCTGGGGTGGATATAGAGACTCTAGTGCTGCTGCTTCAAAGGCTGCTTCTTCAGACGGAGCCGCCTCGGCTGCAGCCGCTACTTCTGGAACATCGGTAATTTCTGGAGGAAGATATGGACTCTATGGTGGTGGGCTCTATGGTAGTGACCTGATCGGTGGCTACCCTGGAATATGGGGTGTGTACAGAGACTCTAGCGCTGCTACTGCGGTGGCAAGTGTTCCGCTTCTTCGGGTGGGGCCACATCTGCTGCGGAGGCTACAGCTGGTTCCAGATCATCTGGTATTTATGAAGGAAAATATGGACTCTATGGTGGTGAACTATATGGAGGTGGCCTGATTGGTGGTTATCCTGGAATCTGGGGTAGATATGGTGACTCTAGTGCTTCTACGGTGGCTGGAAGTTTTGCTTCCTCAGGAGAAGCTGCTTCTACTGCGGCTGCTGTAGATGCTGCTTCCGGAGCATCTGGAATTTATGGAGGGAGATATGGACTCTATGGTGGTGAACTGATTGGTCGTTACCCTGAAATCTGGGGTGGATATGCTGACTATAGCACTGCTGCTGCGGCAGCCGCAAGTGCGGCTTCTTCAGGCGGAGCCACCTCTGCTGTTGCAGCGGCAGCTGCTTCCGGAGAATCTGACACATATAGAGGAAAATATGGATTCTATGGTGGTGAACTTTATGGTGGTAGCCTGATTGGTAGCTACCCTGTAATCTGGGGTGGATATGGTGACTCAAGTGCTGCCACGGCAAGTTTTGCTTCTTTAGGGGGAGCCACCTCTGCTGTAGCTGCTTCTGGAACACCTAGCATTTCTGGAGGAAGATATGGACTCTATGGCGGTGGACTTTATGGTATTGACCTGATCGGTGGCTACCCTGGAATCTGGGGGGGATATGGAGGACCTAGCGCTGCTGCTGTGGCAGCCGCAAGTGCGGCTTCTTCAGGCGGAGCCACCTCTGCTGGGGTAGATGCTGCTGCTTCTGGATCACCTGGCATTTACGAAGGAAAATATGTACTCAATGGTGGTCGACTCTATGGAGGTGGCCTGATTGGTAGCTATCCTGGAATCTGGAGTATATATGGTGACTCTAGTGCTTCTACGGTGGCTGGAAGTGTTGCTTCCTCAGGCGAAGCTGCTTCTGCTGCCGCTGCTGCTTCCGGAGCATCTGGTATTTATGGAGGAAGATATGGACTCAATGGGGGTGGACTCATCGGTCTGGGGCTACCCTGAAATCTGGGGTGGATATGGTGACTCCAGCTCTGCAGCGCTGCAGTGGCCGCAAGCCTGCTTCTTCAGGCGAAAACTCTTCTGCTGCCACTGCTTCCAGAGCCTATTAAATTTATGGAGAACGATATCGACTCTAATGGGATGGCCTGATCAGTGGCTACGCTGGAATCTATGGTGACTCTCTGTTACGGCGGCCGCAAATGCTGTTTCTTCAGATGGAGATACGTCTTCTGCGGCGGTTGCAGCTATAGCTTCTTCCGGAGCAACTGGAATTTACGGAGGAGGCTATGACTGCTTGTAGGTTCATGATAATTTTTATATTCTCGTTCAAGATACACAAAACTGAGTAAATCTTAAGGTAATTGGCTTATCTTTTATATTTCAGAATTATGGTTTGGACATTTGTATACATATTTTAACTCTTCGTCCATAAATATTTTGATTTTTCTACTTTCCAGAGAAATAATATCTTTAACATTTGTCTATTTGTATATAATATCTTATTAAACACCTTTAAATTTAATAATATTTTTATTGTAATAAAACATTCCAAATACAGAAACTTAATAAATATAATGTTAAATTGACAAAAAAATATTCTCCAACGCCACCTGGCTCACTTGTACTTATTTCAGAAACCTGAATTGTTTAAAATTTGGGATAGGCCTATTGTGTAGTTGTAAACCAATAGCCATTCAAATATTTTTGCATTTTATTTCTTTTATTGAATTTAAGAAGCAATTTATCTTCACACAGCTCAAACACCTTTTAATTAAATATTACTTTCCTTCGGTCGTCAATTTATCACTGAGAAGATAGAAGGTCGCTAAATTTAATAAGTAATTACTTTTTGTGACTAAAGATAAGTTTAACCATCTTGCACAAAGATAATAACCATTCTAAATATTTTGATGATAGCGAACTATAAGGACCATAGTAGATTAAGATCTGTTGTGCGAATATTAGTTAATTTTTAATATATTTGAGAATAATATATAGGCTTGTGTTGCTATGCTTTATTTTATTTTAATTCACGTCTTATTCATTCCGGTGGTCATATTTCCTGACTACAGGTCCAGAGGTCCAGGGTTCAATCCCCGGCGCTTCCAGGAATTTTCTGTGAACCAATAGGTCTTGGACGGGCTCAAACTCATCCTCATGAGGATAAATGAGGAACTACTTGAATAATTATGTAGCGTCTCTGGTTTAGAAAACTGAAATTATCTGCTGGAGGTTTTGTTGTGCTAGCCACATGACACCCTCTATCCGCCAATGCTAGTACGACGGCGGCCATTCGGCCGGTATAGCTCACTTGCAGGCTCACGCCACAGAATTTTTTTTTTCAGATCAAGTAGATTGTTGTATTTAATATATCATTTTTGGAATTTATAAATCTAACAAAGGGATCTCAGTAGCTTCTAATCTTATTTTACTAAATAAACCTTTGGCTCTAAACGCTTTGTTTTTTCACACCAAGTCTTACTACTAACCGATCAGGTTATATGCATTAAATTCTTTTGATAGCTCGGATATTTAATAAAGATTTGTTCATGTCCATGGTACGGTACTTTAGTTCTCTCGGTAGCTTGTCTACCTACTGATCTAAAGATATCAGGTTCAATTCCTTGTATGTCTGATAATGTATAATTGGTGGAATATGGGTTTAACCTTTCACAGGGATGCATTAGCCGCGGAGAGTGTGTGTTGTGTCAGTTTTAAATTTAAGTTAGTCTATAAGCTGTGTGCTGATATAATCAGTCGGTTCAGGACGCGAAGGTTAAATATCTTAAGCAAAATGAACAAAAACAAAAATTTCATGCCCATGGAATTTGTGAGGATTCCAGACATTTCTTGAAATGTTGGTAATTAATATTTTATTCTTAATTATAAATTATCTTTCGGTATGACAGAATATCTTACTACAGTCAACTATATTGTATTTAAGTTAAGATAAAATTATATAAGTTTGCAATGAAATAGAAAAAAAAAGTATTCACAAAGATTTTTTAGCGTCTTTGTATCATTCAGAAAAATACTCTTAATATTTGAAATATTTTCAGCCTAATCTACTCTATACTATGCCGATTTGAACGTGAAAGCCAATCAGCTTAAATATAACATCTGTTCATTCATTCAGACCAACACGTCATGTCTGTAATCAGCTGTTTTATAGTCAGCTTTGCAACGCAGTGGTTTATTTACTTATGTATTGTGATTATTGGAACCCATTGATAGCATTAGACCTTTTTCTTTTTAATGGACAATAATTAGGGAAGGGCTACTAAAATAAATAATATCATGTCAAACATTCAAGAATAAACCGAGTCATGTCATACAAAACTCTCCGACTTAAATGTACACAACTCGTATAAATATGTAGATATCCTAAAGCTTAAAAAAACAAACCATTTTAAGTTGAAATTATGTATTTATTCCTACTGTGGTCAAGATAAGCGGTTTTATATTTTATTTAGAGAGAATGTCACACCAACAGTTATATTGTGTAGGCAGCCTCAAGAGGGTATTGGACCCACTCTCTCTCCCTGTATGCACACCTATGTTTAAGGGGCCCATCCGCGTAAGAGTCTGGCTCGCAAGTCCTGCTCGGCTTTGTTTCAAAATACCCAAACTCGTAAGTGAGTGGGGGTATCAATACCCGACCTTGGTGTCAAACGAGCGGAGTCCGGCTTGTCTCACCAGGGCCGCTGATGGGGTCCGGTTCGTAGATTTCTCGCTATTGGCTGGTACGTGAGTGGGGGTATCAATACCCGGCCTTGGTATAAAACGAGCCGAGTCCGGCTTAGCTCACCAGGGCACGTCAGTGGGGTTCGGCTCGTAGCTCTCTGGTAATTGGCTCGTGAGTGGGGGATACGAGTCATATTCTTGTATCCACACTGCAGATTGTGTGATTTAGCCACTCAAGAGCCGTGTTGGTTTGCCTATCTAAATCCTTTATGAGCCCTGAGTTTTTAACAAAGATTTTTATTGTTTGCCCTCGCGAACGTGCCACATTCGTCTAAAATGATCACCTCTGCTTTAACTCTCATCGACAAAGTCGTGGATACTTAAAAGTTCGAACAAAGATTAAAGTTCTATTATGCTGCTAGAAGAATGCTTGTGGTGCAGGCATACCCGAGCTCGGCTCACGAGTAAAGCTCGCCGAGCCAAACTTTTACACGGAAGGACCACTTTTTAAATGGGGGGGTAGAAAACTTCTTTTTAATTTTTTCAGGGAAATTTTCCAAAGCGGAAAGTTTTCAATCTTCCTTACTGGAAAAATATACCAACTATTTAAATGAGTTCCATTAAAGCGATAAAAGCGATTCCATTTCTCTTTTCACACTAAAGTATTGACAAAAGCCCTTTGTAATAGAATGTATCAATAACTTATGGTCTGCTGTAGACCATAAAAGTTAATACTTCATTATTATAATACATCATCTTCCCTGGAATTTAATGATCTGAAAATTTTAACAAAATATTTCAGCTCTGATTGCCATTATTTTTTGGAATATAATTTCAGTTTATCATTGATAAGATAATTTAAACCATTTAAAGGTTGGATTAAGTATTTGAAAACAACTTTTTCCCCGTACCACCCTACCCTACTCGTCACCTAAACCCTATTTATTGAATTTCTGTATATATGTATTACCCTTTAATTACGGTACCTAAGCAACAAATGAACATATGGTCTCAAAATTTGATATGAAGGATCTCAGACACGCTAGTCATTGTCTTGACATGAAAATTTCAAGATATAGTAAAAACGGAAAGCTGTGGATTAATCAGTAAGGGTATCTCTAAACAGTCTTGTAGAATTTCGAATGATGGACTCAAACCCAGTTTTGACCCCCTTGGATTCGGGCTTGACATTTTTGGAAACATCGACGAAGAAAGAAGATTCTTAGCCTAAAGGAGAGAGAAGTACACCACAATCCCATATTACATATCAAGAGGCCATTGGAAGCTTACTGTCCGTCTCCCAGATCACCAGAACAAATATTTCCTTTAGCGCAAGCTTGTTGAGCACATTTAACAATAATATTTCTGTTGTTCACTGGAATGTTCTTAAACTTGTGTTTAGGAATATTAAAGATACCTTAAATTAAAAGTTGGAGTTTAGCAAGTATGGAAATTGTGACCTTAAATGGTTCAGTGATTCTGACTGTGGTAGTAATGTTAATGATCGGTATTAAATTTATGGTTCATTCTGCAAGCTACAAGGATGATTAATCTTGTGGTATAGCAAAAAAAAAAACAAATCTTTGTCATCTACTGAAGCAGAATACATGGCCCTGTCAATTACCATATAGGAAGACCTATGGCTTCAGAAATTAACTAATGAGTTAGATTATAGAGCGAATAAGGAACCTGTAAAAATATTTTGTCATAATATGGGAGTATTGGTAAAAATTCCATTAAAAGTCAAATGTCTAAACACATTGATTTGAAGTACCATTTTATAAGGGAACTCATTGCAAATGAAAATATTGTTGTTGAATACCTACCATAAGATAATATGCCTGCAGATGTACTTACCAAACCTTTGCCTAAAGCGGCTCATATAAGATATGCAGAGGATTTTGGCCTTGTAAAAATGGATTGATGTGTTTAGGTCAAAGTATTGTATAATGTATCAACTTATAGAGCTAAATGGTAGAGGATATCTATTCAAGGAGGAGTATTGAGATATGAATAAATATTAATTTGTCCATCTTGTGTATGTGTAGCAACTTGTCTCTGGTTCCATAGCTGCTAGTGAAGTGTCAACTCCTAATTAAGTCTTTGTATTCGGGTTAAAAATATGTGTTTTGGGTATAACAAATATATGTTCACAGTCGTGTTAGAGCATTAACAAACTCCTAATGTGCACTTTACATCATATATATGTATATAATTTTAATTGTATTTGACTGAAAAAATTAACCTTTAATTTCTTAACTGTGCTGATAAATAAATAAATCAATAAATATAAATATAGAATTGACACAAGATGGGTGAGCCTGCGCTTACCACCACAATATTCTTATTTAAAAAATCAAGCACGTTAGCTTTTATACAATGACTTTGAAATGTTTTGTGTGAATGATGATTTTAAAACTAAATTATTGGTTTTTCGAACATAAAAAATGCATACTTATTTAAAAGTAGTACTAAACAAGCTAATCGGGATAGTGAAAACCTTAAAGCCTACCTAATAGATATATTTTGAAAATTATTATAAAATAAGTAATATTAGTCTATTTATAAGCTTAGTAAATCCAAATCAACAAAATATGTTGTTTTAGTCGGCTAAAATTAAAAAATAATTATTGGAGGTGGGATCGTTCTGAAGATATTATATATTCTAAAATAGCACGCTAACAATTGATCTGTATTGATTCCTACATCAATCAAGTTTTATCTGATATTTTATATAATATTGTAAATTTAGAGATACAAATTCGAGATCCTGACTTGCGAGATTATTCGCAAGTTTCAAAATTAGGATGTCTGATATAGTTCCACTCGCAAGATATTTGCTATGCACAAGGCTGTAGACGGGATACAATTTCGTAGGGGGTGGTTTATGCACTGCAATCTTTAAAGGGAATGAATACTTCATGTTTAAGAAAATACTTTTACAGCCCACTTGAAAAGAGAATTAGGGCACTAATGACAAACTTAATTTAAATTAACCTATATCTTGATTTGTTTACAAATGGATTTTTGAAGCATCTTAAAAAAATATAAAAAACTATGGTGTACAGTGATAATACTAATACAAAGATAATCATTATATATAAAAATAACAGTAAATTAATAGAGAAAAAGTTATCAATGTTGAGTGCAAACAATTTGTTTATATTTTCAAAAAGGTGCTCCAAACTTCCATTTTTTAACCTTTCTTAGCCTAATGCTAATCTATATAATCGACCAGGACTGGCTGATATAGAATACAAATATCCTCTGCAGCGTATGTCTTATCCTAGAATACTTGTTAAGTAAATACAAAAATACAGCAATGTGTTTTATTGGAAACCAGAAAAAAAAAAAATTAGAACGCTGTATTCTTTAATATTTTTTGTAATGATGGCAACTTATAGGAGTCTACGAATTTCAAATAATTACTTAAACTTATTTAAATAATTTGATTGAATTAACAGACTGATTTGGCTGCACTATAGTAGCATGTAGTACGTTAAGACGATTACATCCCTCTGCCCTCTACCAGAATTTTGACGAAGTTTGTACGTTAACGTTTCTTCAGTTAGACTTTAAGTCCGCCATTTGTGAATACGATTCAGGTTTTTTCTTAAAGGTGGTTATTTCAAAACTGTCTGAATGGAGACCATTCCGAGTGGATATTATTCAAGTTTTTTTGCTATAATAAGGTGGATACAATTCGTTTTCACAAAAGCAATTATGAAAACTGTCTGAATGGATAATATTCAGGTGGATACAATAGGTTTTAAAGCATTTTGAAACTGCTGAATGGTAATTTCAGGTGGATACATTAGTTTTCACAAAGATTATTGAAAACGTCTGAATGATAATATTCAGGTGGATACAATTCAGGTTTTTGTGGATATATATCAGGTGTTACGATTCAAGTTTTTTCTTAAAGCTGTTTATTTGAAAATAGTCTGAATGGATATCATTCAGAGTGGATACAATTCAGTCACCTCGTCCGAAAGTCAACACTGTGGAGAATTTTCATCTCTACCTATGGTAAACATACATTTCTGCTAGAGTATGAATTGCTGTGTCGGTTTTTAAAATTGTATCCCCAAAGAGGGTGTAGAGGGGCAGAAAGATATGCCACTCACTGACTCATTCATAACCATTTTGACTCAACCCCTGTGCCTGGAAACTTAAAACTTTGCTTGGCAGGAAGGTAACGGGACTGCCCCATATAACAAGAAAGATAAAAAATTAGGAAATTTCAAAATGGAGCTAAGGTAAATGGGCCTACAACTCGAAAACAATTTTTTTGATGAGGCAAAAAATTAAAATTTAGCAGACAGGTAGAGAAACAACTCCAGGTATCGAAATAAACCGTAAAATTTGAATTTCTAAGAGTGAATCAAAGAAAAGGGGTTAGATAAATTAAAAATTTCAAAACTGAAGAGTAAACAACTACTTACCTGTGTGATAGAAAACTTAAACTTGACAAACAGGTAAAAAGACCTTTTTCAAATAAATATCACTGGCTGGAAATTTTACATTTTTAGTTGGAACTTTGAGAAACAAGGAGGTGAGTGTTAAAATAATCACTGTTCAGTGTTAATTTGAATTTAAATTATTTGAAAAAATTACACTTGCACATGAGAATCGCGTCATCAAACCCAGGACATTTGGCTTAGCACGCCGATGTGCCCCACTGATCTAGCTATGATTCATACCGCGCTCAGGGTCATTTTTTACTCATAGTTTAAGACTTAGTCTATGATGGACGTGGAATTCTTAAGCTACAAATAAGCGATCCATAGTATCGCGAGCTATCAGATACCACAGAGGATTAATATTAGCACCGCGTCTTACTACCCGTTTGGGTTATACGTTTGAGTACTAATTTCGCTAATGGGCTAGGAATTGGAAAGGTTGAATTTAGAGAAAGTGAAACCACATTTGTGTGGAGGAAGATTGGATACCCATTTAGGAAAAACCATCCTCAGTTCACCCGACCGAGATTCGAAGCTATACCTCCTTGTCCTTGGCAGTCTGGCTCAACACGAACCAGCGCGTTAGCTAACTACGCCACCGAGGTGGGTCACAAGTATTATTATGCCGTCAAGTATACAATAGACTATTTAATTAAAGCGAAATGGAAGTGCTTAAAACTTATACAACTATTATAGAAGGCTACTTTTTGGTTGGTTTAAATATGAAATTTGGTAATCACATAAAAATAAAATATATATATATGAGAAGAAAATAGTTTTCTTCAAATTCAGGGCTAACAATATTGATTAAAATTGATGTACAGGCATGTTTAACATTAAAAACAAAATTATGCATTTAATTTTCCAGGAAAATGATTTCGAGGGTACTTTACATAAGCGGATGTATCAAATTTTGATGATATCTTTCAACTCTTTGATATACGAAAAAACATCATTGTAAAGATGTAATACTATTAAGAAATTAAAAAACATTTTCATATATATATAATCAATAATTTCTGAGAAATTGACAAATATATCTTTTTGATTGAGCTCTGGGAAATTGTTATGCTCTTAGGTGAATAAAGAAGTTACTGTTTTTCAAAAATGTTTTTGTAACACTGTATATTATTTAATTTATTCTTTTTGGAGGAATTTTCTCCAACCATGTATATTATTTATTTTCAATATCCTAAGAGTTTTGAGAAAATATCTCCATTTTTAGATAGTGAAACCATTTATTAAGTTTAATGCTGTCATTTTCTATAACATCAGTGACAACTGTTATATTATTGTTACTAATACTAATAACGTAGTTAAGCATTCCCCTTGAGAATAATTTCTATTGTGTAACATTACGTTGTAATCCTTGTTTTGGTTCCCTGCTCTTTGTAGCCTACATTGTTGTTGTTGCTGTTAGGTTTTAATATAAACTCTCTTCAATATGATATTAAAGTTATTTCCTTGTTCATGTTTAAAAAAAATGTTTATGTTATATGACGTACCCATCACGTTGCAAAACTGTGGTTATTCTCACCTTTACTTATTTATTGCTACTCATAGATTATATTAGTATTAATGGACATTTTATTTAGGTTCTTCATTAACCACCTATTGTGAGTTCTCCCCTTGTCTTTACCCGACAAAACAACAAACCACACACAGTCAAAGACGTGTTTATCAGCTAGTAATTAATAGCTTACTCAATCGTTTATACTTTTTACAATAGTGCTGACAATACCACGAGTTTTAAAAATAATATTGTATGACATAATCCAACAAACATTCTCATATAATAGTGTATTATAGTTAGAAATAAAATTTAAAAATAAAGTTTACAGTACCTAAACGACCTTTAAGGTCATTCGACCATCAACATTTTATTGCGCAATTTTAACAAGTGTATAATTATAAGCTATAAATAGTGATGCAACGATTTAAAATCATTACAATTCACGAGTTATAAAGGGTAAAACTTGTTAGCTTATGATTTTTGCTTAGCATTGTTAAGATAAAGTAATTACTGTACGGTATGGGGCTAAAATCTGGTATAATTATATATTCATATGAGGTGTAGGCCTACATAATTAAATGTTTATCATATTAATATTTATATTATATTGAGTTCTCTCTGTACACCTCATATGCACAGTTATAGTAATATTCTGACAATTAAATTAATTATTTTATCTTGACAAAAAGATTATGCAAAAAAAGATAAAATAGCAAGTTTTAGCCTTTATAACTCATGAACTGTAATGATTTGAAATCATCTAATCATTATTTATAGCTTATAATTATTCACTAGTTAAAAGAACTATGCAATACAATATCTTAAGAAAGTAATATTTGGAATGAAGCAAAAACCTGTACTTACGACTGATTGATTATAGTTCCCTCCGCTCTACCAACTATGCTATACAGTTTCTCTTCCTTATCAGCGTCTCATTAAACTTTATCAACCTCCAAGCATAAGCCAACTAATGAAGCTAAGTTCAGTCTAATTTTCATGATAACGACATTTTAGGATAAAAAAATTCACATCTTATTACGCTCAGAATTGGAAACATTAAAATATATATTGAGTGTTATTCTATAGCTATTCATAAATTATAATGCAGGTCACAATAATTTACGTATGAATACGTGGAAATAGATATAGTAGCCTTCACTAAATGTTTTTACACTCCGTCTCTCTCTCTCCCTTTCTCTCTATCCACGCAAATGTGAGTGCACTTAATCTAAATCCGGCCTTTCCAATCCTTAAAAAATTACTATGACCAAACAAATAGCATGAAATGGTAGTAAAACCCGGTGTTAAAAAAATCTAGAAATTTTTCTAGCTGTCTCATTATGGTAATTAGACTGTAGTACCATGACTTGCTATAAGAGTGCACTGCAATACAGAAATGATATCAACCTTTGTTCATCCTTGTCGCGATTCTTTCTCGCGAACCTCTTTTGTGATATTGGTAATTAAATAATGTATATATTAACATATTTTACAAGTTTTATTTTCACATATTAAGATGCTACATTCAAGAAATTGCCACAATAGCACCCGCGTTTCTTCATCGTGTCTTTCTCTTAGAACACCTCGTTAACAAGTGCCGCAAATTATTCCCACCAGTTTCATGGCTATAACATTAATTTTGATACCGAGAGCTGCTGAACTCTTGCGAGCACAAGCAAAACTACTTTATAAAAAGAAATCAAAATAAATACAATTTGCAAATGAAATATGTTGCTCTCTTTCTCTCACTCAAACTGCGAGGTTTTTTCTTTAATAATTACTAGTGCTAGAAGTAAGCCAACTGAATGTTCCTAACCCGTAGTCTTTGCACGTGTACGGAAGTGTAACAACAACAGTACAGTGCGACTAAATCAATTTGACACAAACGGAAATTAATCACACCAAAAAGCTATGCAACAAAGCAGGATCATTACATCCTGATTTAGTAGGGACTTATTTGGAAGACCTCTTATCCTACCAAAGTATTGCCATGAATTAGGATTTCGGTACGAAATAAGGCCTTCCAGAACGAACCACCTACAAAAATCATGATATAACTAGTTCTATGCCATAGCCCACATTGGGAGTCTTACATCATGACAAAATATAATAAGATGCCATATTGAGGGTGCAAATTCAGAAAAATGAAGTTAAATGACAATGGCACGAACGAGATTTCAGAAAGCTCATTTGGTATAGTGGTTGTCACGTAAAATCTGCGACTATGATTCAAAACCCAGTCCGGGATTCCTTTTCTAAATTTACATAGTTACTCCATCGGATTTTCAACTTATTAGGGTGTTTGATTAATTAAATATCAATTAAATATTTGGTGGTGTTAATATAATTAGCTAAGCTGAGTTAAAAAGTGGATAGATGTGATATGAATTTAATCACTTGAATATTTAATAAATTAAGGGGATTAACTGTTCCAACACATCGTTTTGTAATCTATTGATATTTTGGAACAAAGAGCAGCGGAATAATAGTAAATCCCTGTATTAATTTATAAAGAAAAACGAAAACAATATAGTTCATTTCAATAATTTTATTTTTTGAACATTCATATTACACATATAGGTTATTATAATGTATTAATGGAATCACACAAGACTATTACAGACGACCTAATTTAATAAAACAAATTACGATTATAAAAATCTGATTGAGGATATGATAAAAAACTATGAGAGATTCCAACCATAAATATAGTATTATATGCCAAGTCTACTTATAAGTATTATATTTATGAATACTGTACGCGTGACATCATTAAGAGATTACAAGCAGCGACCTCCTATTCCGTAGCCACCATATAATCCACCGTATGATCCAGAAGCAGCGGCAGCTGCAGCAGCCGCGGCAGCAGAGGAGGATTCACCTGAAGAAGCAGCACTTGCAGCCGCAGCTGCAGCAGCGTTAGAATTACCATATCCACCCAAATTTCCTGGGTAACCACCGATCAGTCCACCACCGTAAAGTCCGCCACCATAGATTCCTGGCCCATAGAAACCATTAGTACCAGATGCTCCAGAAGCAGCAGCAGCTGCAGAAGAGGCGGAAGAGGAACCATCCCCTGAGGAAGCAGAACTTGCAGCCGCGGCAGAAGAACTAGAGTCACCATATCCACCCAAATTTCCAGGGTAACCGCCGATCAGTCCACCACCATAAAGTCCACTGCCATAGAGTCCACCACCATAGAGTCCACCACCATAGATTCCACCACCGTAAATTCCATTAGTGCCAGATGATCCAGAAGCGGCAGCAGCTGCAGCTGCAGCAGAGGAGGATTCACCTGAAGAAGCAGCACTTGCAGCTGCAGCTGCAGCAGCGCTAGAGTCACCATATATTCCAGGGTAGCTACTGATCAGTCCACCACCATAGAGTCCACCACCATAGAGTCCCACCATAGATTCCACCACCATAGATTCCACCACATCCTAGACCAAGACCATATCCTCCTCCATAGGGGATTAATCCTCCACCAGATGCTCCAGAAGCGGCGGCAGCAGCAGCTGCAGCAGCAGAGGAGGATTCACCTGAAGAAGCAGCACTTGCAGCTGCAGCTGCAGCAGCGTTAGAGTTACCATATCCACCCAAATTTCCTGGGTAACCACCGATCAGTCCACCACCGTAAAGTCCACCCCCATAGATTCCTGGCCCATAGAGACCATTAGTACCAGATGCTCCAGAAGCAGCAGCAGCTGCAGAAGAGGCGGAAGAGGAACCATCCCCTGAGGAAGCAGAACTTGCAGCCGCGGCAGAAGAACTAGAGTCACCATATCCACCCAAATATCCAGGGTAACCACCGATCAGTCCACCACCGTAAAGTCCACCACCATAGATTCCTGGCCCATAGAGACCATTAGTACCAGATGCTCCAGAAGCAGCAGCAGCTGCAGAAGAGGCGGAAGAGGAACCATCCCCTGAGGAAGCAGAACTTGCAGCCGCGGCAGAAGAACTAGAGTCACCATATCCACCCAAATATCCAGGGTAACCACCGATCAGTCCACCACCGTAAAGTCCACCACCATAGAGTCCACCACCATAGAGTCCACCACCGTAAATTCCATTAGTACCAGAAGCTCCTGAAGCAGCAGCAGCAGCTGCAGCAGCGGCAGAAGAAGAGCCTACACCTGAGGAAGAAGAACTTGCGGCTGCAGCCGCAGCAGCGCTAGCGTCACCATATCCACCCAAGATTCCAGGGTAACCACCGTAAAGTCCACCACCATAGATTCCACCACATCCTAGACCAAGACCATATCCTCCTCCATAAGGGATTAATCCTCCACCAGATGCTCCAGAAGCGGCAGCAGCAGCTGCAGCAGCAGACGAGTCTCCACCTGAAGAAGCAGCACTAGCGGCCGCAGAAGCAGCATTAGAGTTACCATAGATTCCAGGGTAGCTACTGATCAGTCCACCACCATAGAGTCCACCACCATAGAGTCCACCACCGTATAGTCCACACCGATCACCACCGTATAGTCCACCACCATATAATCCATTAACTCCAGATGATCCAGAAGCAGCAGCAGCTGCAGCAGCGGCAGAAGATGAATCTACGCCTGAAGAAGCAGCACTAGCGGCTGCAGAAGCAGCATTAGAGTTACCATAGATTCCAGGGTAGCTACTGATCAGTCCACCACCATAGAGTCCACCACCATAAATTCCACCACCGTATAGTCCACCACCATATAATCCATTAACTCCAGATGATCCAGAAGCAGCAGCAGCGGCAGCAGAGGCAGAAGATGAATCTCCACCTGAAGAAGCAGCACTAGCGGACCGCAGCAGCAGCGGCGCTAGAGTCACCAATGTAGCCAGGGTAACCCCCCCATATTCCTCCACACTGAGCTGAGCAGGAGGAGACCAACAAGGCAGCAATGGCCACGATCTGAAATACAAATAATGAATATAACTAAATCTTTGAACAATATCATATGATCACTATTTATTTGAATCTTGAATTTTCATTGAAACACTTGTTTTATAAGATTTATCAAATAAGTATCTATACAAATTGCAATTTTTTAAAATTTGGAATATTGACTTTATATTTTGATATAGCATATTCAAATAAATCTAATATATTATAGCGTAAGTGCACTTTAGTAAATCAAACACATCAGTTAAATATACTTCTTTAGTTGTTAAACTTAACTATCATCGTGTTATTCATGATAGCTAAATTGGGGAATAACTTTTAATTTAGGTCAACTATTTTGAGTACCGACGTAATTTACTTGGATAGAATAAAATTTTACTCCTCAAGTTTAGTGATAAACTATTCATTTTTATTTTATCTACACAAAAAATATGACACGAATAATTTCATTATGAAATATAATTGCTATATTAAATTATTATATTATTAAAATTGTACTAACGACACTGATGTGGCTTTGTGATTTCTTCTATTATTCCAGCTCTGTGATCCCATTCTTTGTGATATTAGACAAATGACAACCATAGTT
The DNA here is from genome assembly GCA_033556935.1 of Timema podura. NCBI lineage: Eukaryota > Metazoa > Arthropoda > Insecta > Phasmatodea > Timematidae > Timema > Timema podura. The sequence continues at coordinate 52,250,329 of JAVRXN010000002.1, read as the reverse complement.
TAAATTAATAAAACATATTAGTTTATTAGATAAGTTCAATTAGATTCAAACTTTGTGAATAAGGCCAAGCTAGCTGAAACTAGGTCAAACAAGTTCTAGTTTGATCGCCATAGGACAAATTAGTTCAGAGAGGTAATATTAGATTTGTCTTATAGTTCACGTCTTATTACCCAACCAGACAGTCCGATTACTTACAATAAATGGGTAAACATGAGAAAGTTATTAAAGGGAAATAGAGCCACATTGATGTAAGGAAATAACGAGTATCACTACGAAAAAAATTCGTTATTAAATCCTGGACATGGTTTGAAATCCCACCTCCCTGTTACTGGCAAATCCAGCTAGAAAATACTTTTTTTTATCGTCCATGTGTTCAAAAATGCTGTTCATATTAATTTGATCTATTTTTTTTTCTTCCAGAAAGGCCAAATTGTATGAAGTTGGATAATTTAATTTAAATGTTACTTTATTAGGTTAAGATCACATCTGTTGTCTAGTGGTAAGAGTTCTTAGCTAAGATTCCAGAGGACCAGGGTTCGATCCCCGGCGCTTCAAGAATTGTTCTGTTAAGCAGTGGGTCTAAACTGGGTAAAACTCAGCCTCTTGAGAACAAATGAATTACTTGAATAAATAAGTAGCAGCTCTAAGATTTAACAAAAGCAGTCGTTGGTAAACTAAAATTAAATTAAATTAAAAAAACTTATTATTTGTCATATAAGACCCTCCACAGATACTCATTTTTAATATAGACATTTAAGCCGTTTTTTAAAAATATTTAATGTTCTAAAATATCAGTCACTAATATAGTACCATTAGACCTATTTTTATCTTAAAAATAAATATTTATTTACCAAATTCCAGATATCCATTTCGAACAAAATTTTTTAAACCAATTTTTGAAAAATCTTAAAGTTTTAAGAATCAATTTACAATAAACTAGGCTACCTATTATTTTAGAGCTGAATCCAAATAAGAATTTTGCCTCCAGGTATGACCATTATAACATCTAAATCTCAAGCTTTGACGAAATTCGTTACATTGTTTTGGCCACAGAGAGTTGTACAAACTTATATAGGCTATATAAGGACAGACAGACAGACCTAGGGAGATTATTGTGAGACCCCCTTTTTGGACTTAGGGGTCACATTAAATGTTAAGATCCATAAGAGCCTCGTGGTCGAACAATTTCACGATTATTTTAACTTAGTTTCTCTTTGTGAGAAAGTTAAAAATGTTCTTTATGTTCTCCAAACGCATGTACTTTAATTAATGCAATATATATAAAAACATAAACTAAAACCCCAGAATTCACTTTGTTTGTTGAGGAAGAGAATTGATTATGAACAGCAGTTTATACGGCCAAACCCTGTGTGTGCTTCTAATTTGGCTGAAATCAACCATTTAAACTGAAATTTTAAAGTGAACTCACCGAATTTCATTACATTGAACTTTATAAAATTTTAAAGTATTTAAAAAATAAACATTACAGTTTTATAGTAAAAAATACACTAATGTATCGCTAAATAGCTAAGCAAAGACCTCGACTTATTTTATAAACTTAAACATTATTCTGTAAAGTTCTACCTAATAGATTTCCATAAGATTAAATCAACGTGTATACCCAAAAAACGAAGAATGGTCCTCAACTTACCTTGGAAATCATGTTTGAAAGTAGAAGATGCTACTAGAATGAAGAAATGATCCTCATTGCCGTTTTGGGATCCTAGAGTCAGTATTTATACTGGAGCTATGCGTCTGTTAAGTTTACAAGAAGCTCCCAATCTTCTCACGTCTTTATCCATAATAATCCACATTTTTCTCCTAGACACGTTCTTAAGTAGACAACGGATGTTCTTTCATCATTGTCCTACGGTTTTGAAACACGATTATCAATACAAAATCCTCTTAGCTTAGACAAATATTTTTTATGTGGTATAAGTTTAACGTATTTAGTTGAAATGAGACGTGTTCAAAGTTAATGCGTATTTTTGTGGATCGTGTTGAAATTCTTTGTATAAAAGTGAACTGCCAAGGTTGTTTGTGTGCGATTTTCTTATCGTCACAAACATTCTAGCTTTCGTAGAGATTATTTAACTATATATAGTTTGGTGGCTGGCCATAGTTGTTGAGTAGTCTAGAATGGCCAGCTACGACCATGATTTGGTTCGAAGAGTACTTGGACAGTTATATTTTGATTCTCACATTATTTTGAAAATATTTAAATTACAACCGTTAAAGTGTATGTATGTGGTGTTCTCGTATGTTTTATTTACTATAAACTCTTCCTTTAATATACAACGGTGTATTTAAATTTTTAATCTATAATTATGTGTAAAACAGAAAGTAAGTGTGTGTGTGTTTGTGTTTAGGTCTGTGTTTTTAGGTGTGTGTCCATATAAAAGAATATCCACTTAAAGATGCGCTGTAAAGATGAAATTTGGCAGGAAGGTATAGCAACTGGTCCATATATCCAGACCAGTCTAAAAACGGGAGATTTTTTATAATAGGGTAGGGTGGGAGGTTAGAATTAGAAAACAGTTTTAAGATGAGGTAGAAAACTAAAATTTCGCACACAGGTAAAGGGAACACTCCAAATAATAAGACAGTTATGAAAACCTTGGGACTCCGAGAAATAGTGGAATGGAAGGGGGGGGGGGGGGGGGATGAACAGAAAAACAACTTTCAAGCTCAATAGAAAATCTAAATTTGGCAGGCAGGTAAATCTAAAACTCAAGGTAACCAAATAAAAATATAAACTTGTATGAGGGGATGGTAGAAATGACCGGGTGTGGTGAAAGGTCGAGGTTTGATGGGAGGGGTTGGATATTTCCAAGAGTAATACATACAACCACCTCTTTTTGTGGTAGGGAACTGAAATTTGGCAAGTGGGTTTAGGGAATATTCAAAATAAACCTTAAAGTCTAAACATTTTAAATTTAAAAAAGAATTACGGATGTTAGATAGGGGGAGGTACATAAGTATAAAAAGCACCATACAGGGATGGTACTTTAGAGGGTTCACTCCAAATAACACAAATAACATTGAAGGTTTTATCTTTAAAAGTAAGGGTTGGTGAAATGGTGCGGGGGAGAATGGGGTATGTGTTTGAAATTTCAAAAACTTAACGAATAAACTACTTATAAGTCTGGTAGAAGAATATAATTTGTCAAGAAGGTATAAGTTCTATCAAAAACCACAGTGAAGTTCTGAACAATCTTAAATTGTATACACAAGTATATATACGTATATATACATGTTAATTTAAGTTCACCTTAGTTTCCTATTTTCATCACTCGGAACACTCATCAATCATTCAATTTTAAATATTTTCATGTCACATATTCTTTATTCAGGAATGCTTTCTTGATGTATCATCAACTAAAAATAATCAATTACATGTTTTCTTAACATTAGCCAAGGAATAATCAACTAAAACACAACAAAAAATTTTAATAATGTTTTAATATGTTTACAATGTTTTAATGTTAATAATGTTTTTAATGTTAGTAAAATTCTATTCTCTGTTATGAAATGATTGTATAAGGACATTGACTTGTAATTAAATTACAAAAACATTTTTTCAAAATATTATATTTTATGCCCATATGGCCATTATATTAAAATATATATTTCTTTGATTATCATATTAAATTGACACAGCTAATAACCTTATTTAAAATTGAATTATTCTAGTAATAATATAATTCGTTCCTTATTACCATTAATAATGTTTTTTAAAAATCGTTAGAGCCAATTTATAGAAATTAACTTTTTCTTCACTTTAGATCTGAAGTAAATGAAGCTTAATTTTATGATTAGAACGATAGTTGCAAAACACACACACACACACACATTCATATATATATAGCGTGCGTGCCATTGGGTAGCAGGTGAACACGATTTATATGTCACGCCAACATGAAAATATCAACATAAAGTAAAACTATTTCCAACGTAGCATAATTTTTTTGAAGTCAATGTTATTTAGACAGCCATGTCATTATATAACATTTCTCATTGAATTTTATTTAAAGTTAACGGCTAGAAATCCTCTCTGCTCATACTCAGGTGCATCTTGTGTGATGTTGAAGACAGGTTATGAAGCGAACATAACTATCTGGTCTAGAAAAATAAAACATGTTTCAAATTAATGTGGAAGAAATTACATATGTTTTTGATTTTAAAAAAATTATATAAAGTTATTGTATTTTTTTTCACTAAACGTGCTACTTTCAATGCTTTTACTATAAGTTATTAAAATTAATCTTGTCTAAGACACTCACTTTACAGTTTAATGAATTTTCCTTTTTTTTTAATGTATGCATTACCAAAATATTTACAATTTGATTTGAGTGGTCCAGTTCAAAATTCAGTTAGTCCTCAAGTGGCACACTGGTTGGAAAATTCTCCCCATCCTTGTTCTGGGCAATCTTACGAAAGCCCTAGATATAAAGTTTTAATCCGAACTGTAAAAGGGGTTCGGTTCTAGGCTGAATAGCAAACAAACATAAGGTATTGCGAAAACCCAATTTTTCGGGCTCAGGAGGCTTAGAAACGTCGACAACAAAAAAAATCTCTCATTCGAATCTCTTTACGATTACAATACTTCCTCTCGCCAATGGATCACGAGAAAGTCAGATGTGTGTTCCGTAAATATATTTAATAATACGATTTTTATTCATCCACATTATTTTTAAAATGTAATCTGGTTGCTTTCATTTTCCCCCCGGGACTCGACATACACATAGTTCAAAAAATCTCCTTGAAATTCCCGAACTATAAGATCTAGCTGCTACTAGAAACTTAAGTCTGATTTGATAACAAATGACTGTAAAACTCTGAATAACTCACATTTCCCATTTTGTCTAGCCCTACATTTAGGGGTCTGATTTAACATACAAGAAAATCTAAAAAATTAATATAAATGAAAGAATTGGTTTTTATATGAGATGTTGATAAATACATATTAATTACAATCAAAATGTTTCTACTTTTATTGAAAAATATAAAGCTTTCCCTCAAGACGGAAGTTCCCTTCTCCTGGTAAGAACATCAGCGCACCTAAGGAAGAAGAAAGACCATGCTTCAGAGGGGATGATTCATGACTAACAATCAAAATGGATCACAAAGTACAATTAATTTGAAGTTTAAAATATAACACAAAATATATTTAGGATGAAAATTTGTGCATATTTGATTATATTCTTGATTTAATCACCCACAAATACTTTTTAATACATTTTTGTAGCGTATGTTACCAGGGTTTGTCGGCTTGACATTCCTGGTCTTCTACTGGCAGTGGCGGATATGTAACTGATTTCTGAGGTTGGGACACCAACTAGGTGTGGGATACTTTCTCCCGATGAGGTGATGATGATGATTATGTGAGGCAAGTAGAAATTTTAATGTGGGGTTTTTGTGGACGCAGTAAAGAGACAATGTTTTGTAGTTTTTACAATAAAACATTATTTTGTTCAAAATAAATATAATATTGCTCCAGTAAAAACATAAGAGTTTAATTTTCTTTACATGGTGATTTCACCAGTTCTTGAATATCTGTCAAAAGATTTAATGACAACTTTTTCTCTTCATTTAAAAAAATTCTCATCCAATGCTGCTATTCTCATGAAAGATGAGAAAAATTAAACTCGATGTTTATACCAAAAACTGCAAACAAACTGGGCTTTTCTCGCTTTCCCTACATCCTCAACTTAAACCTAATTAACCAGACCATGGCGACCATGGTATCGATTCCTCTTCGGGTTTGTATACCTATACCCGCCGGGAATCGAACCCGGGACCTCTAGATTGTTAGACAGAAATTCTGATCACTAGACCAAGAGGCCAGACCTTTGAATAATAATCTTATTACATACCATGGTAATGGTTTCAATTTATCAGACAAAACGAATAACTTAAGGACTAAAACCTGGAATTAAATCACCACCAAAATAAATTCTTCGAAAAAAAAAATGAAATTGTAAAAAATTATTAGCGATCTCCAAACACAGTTAACATTCTACCTTAATCACAAGTCAACAATGTTTTTTTGGGTAAACCATCTTTTAAAAATACTGAAGGTTGTAATGACCATGTTTTACTGCCATGTTTGCTGGGTTACTTACATTAGGTTGTGTGGGTTTTATCGGTCAGTGACTGTATTGTTGGTAGCTAGCTTTAGTACACGTGCAGCTCGTAATTGTGTCAGGAACATTCATTTAGCTTATTCAAGGCCGTAGCCAGCCAATAATTTCGGGGTGGGGGTGGGAGTGGGGGAACATCCCCCAATTGCCGGAAATTAGAATTTAAAAAAAAATGATAAACAGTTCTATAAGCTATCTGAAGTGTTTTTTTTTTGGCAACATAACACCATAACTTCCGAAGGCTAGGAAAATTCTAAATATTAAACAGTTCTAGAAGCTATCTGAAGTGTTTTTTTTGGCAACAAAACACCATAACTTCCGAAGGCTAGGAAAATTCTAAGTATTAAGTGTTTTTTATAGTAACATAACCGCCTAACTGCCGAACGCTAGAACAAATTCGAAATATTTAACACCTCTAGAAGCTATCTGAAGTTTTTTTATGGTAACAGAGCCCCCTAATTTGTATTTGTAACATAATTTTGTTATTGTTTAAACCATAAATAAAGCCATATATATTTCGTTCATAAAATTTCGGGGGGGGGGAGGGGGGGGTTGGACCCCCAACGACGGCCTTGAGCTTATTTCCAGCCCTAGTAAAATTCCAAGGTCAAACATTCCAGGGTAGGTGCATGAGAGAGATAGCAATAGCTTTCATTAGTCTACTTGAGTATTTGTTTTGGAATTTCAAAGGTAGTTTTGCTCTTGCTCGCTAGAGCTCAGCAGCTCTCGGTGATCAATGTGACTAAAAGCCAGGTAATTGGTGTTGATTTCTTTTCTTGCATTGTTGACTCTGGGTTCTGACCGAGAATGCAAGTGTGGAGAAACGTGTGTGCCATTATGTTAATTTCTTTATTATATTAATCTGTGAATACCTATTCGAACTGAAGTGAAGCTAATTTTTAAACAAAGACTTTCTAGATTATTAAATAAAACACGAGTTTGATAATTTATAGATACAATTCTGTGAAAATAACATGTATAAATTGTGTTCAAAATATACAATGTTTAGTTACCAACTTGAGACCACTGTCTTTAAAATCGCATCGCGACAAGATTAATGAGATTGTTATAACAATTAAAGAATATGTTAGATTTTACAAAGGGCTATAATAATCCTAAAAAGGCGGTAGTACTTGAGAAAGATCAATGGGAAAATTAGGCCTACTTTGGCGAATTTGAGCTTCACAATGAAAATTGCTCACTCTGCTCTACTTCGCTTAACAAAATATAGGTACATCCTCGCTATCAAGAATAATATGGAGGATGGACACTTTATGTATTGTTGTTTCACTTATTTAACGATATCCAATTTATCTGGTCTACTTTCAAACAATTTTCTAGAACCCTCTTTGGTGACCAAATGGTCAAAGGCGTCACTCTCGCAAAAGACTAGACTGCCAATGACAGGAAGATAGAGGTTCGAGTCTCGGTCGGATTTACTGAGGCTTTTTTTTTTTTTTTCAAAAATAGTTTTGCACTCTGCCTCTACAAAAATAAATGCGAGTACACCTCCATATAACCTGAACGGGTATTAAGACGTAGTTCTAAAATTTAAAAAAATATATAACTATCCGATTGGATGAACATTACTGGGGAAAAGTGAATTAGTTAAACATCCGGAAGATGTTTAAGATTCAAGAAGACCAACCAAACCACGGGGAACGGATTCTGAAGGGCTTACACCTATTTACTCAATTTCCACTATAATATTTAATAACATATCTACAATGTAATGGTAAGCGTCGATCATAATGGCACTTCCCCACATTTTTACGCTTTTTCGACCGATGTGTCCTTTATATTTCGATTATTTTTATTATTATTATTATTATTATTATTATTATTATTATTATTATTATTATTATTATTATTATTATTATTAGCACCGCGTCTTACTACCCGTTCGGGTTATATGCACTTACGCTAATGTGTAATGGTAGGGTGATTGTGGGATGAAATGGAGGACCTACAGTTTAACGTGGAATCCGAACCACGGTGGAGGTCTGGCATTCCTTACATTCACAAGTTGTGATTAATACACGTCTTGTCAGAGGTGGAGGAAGGGTTTGGCTATCAGATAAATCTGTGCCGTGACCGAGGATTGAACCCCGGACCCTCAGCACAGAAGTCTAACACCTTACCCCTAGACCACCAGGTCACCATATTTTTCTGATCATGTTGTGATGAGTCCTCATCACAGCCATTCAGAATGAAACCAAAAACCTTTCTGAACTCAAATCATACTATTTCAAGTAAATACACGGTACCCTTGAATTAAATAATAAATTATTTGCAACTAAAAAAATATTACCTCTGATGGATTTTAACTTACGCGTCCCAATATTGAAAATGATGGTTGAAAATTGCTGAACTTGATAAAGATTGTGTTCATACTCATTTTATGAACTTTACTAATAATTTATTTATGTACAAGATTTCTCCTTATTTTATAATCAAAATTAAATTATCTTTTACAAAGCATTTACTACAATTTTTTTTAAATTTAATAATCATCTAACACACAGAACTGTTTTCTCTTCGTCACCAAGAAAGACAATGATATTAGCGACATCGATTGTAGTTATAAGACCGTATCTGTTTATTTCATTATAATATGCACTGTTTGCACCATTGCATTGTTTGTTTATTTTTATTGTCAAGGAATATCTTAATCAGCACGTTTGTGAGATAGTCACCGAACCCTGATATGTTGTCTATGTTTAAAGAAAACAATTCTTTAATATAAACATGCCTAAGAGTCATATCTTACTCGAGTCACCCTAGATTCCGAGTAACTTTCATTCCACAGTGTACCCGAGGGATCCAGCTTCATATCTCAGCGCTTGATAATCCAGTCCTATTTCACCCGGAATTCCCGAGGTTTAAGTCCTAGTCTCCCTACATTATTGAGTTAGGCGAAGAATTAGATCTAGTCTCACAAATAAATAAATTTACTCTGATTAGTGTTAACTAAGTAGAACTAGTTAGTGAGACCCGTTGAAACATCTGGCTTGTTCGATATAATATAGAGATTTAGGTTTTCCAGGAGGTGGTTTCACAGTTGTAGAATAATGTTTTATCTTCTAACACGTTTTGGGGGATTATTGATACAATTATTTGCAAGTGTTTTTATTCTAATAAACTTCACACAAAAAACGGGGTAAAGGATGATGAATCTTAAAATTATATATCTATATATAAATATATGATATAGTAAAATTTATGTGTGTGGGGTTTAAACTACAATTGGTGGGTGCCAATCTTAGGAACTAAACCTTAGGGGAGGGGGGAGAACTCAACCTTTATCTCGACTAACTTCGAGAGTGACACGTCGACTCTTAAAACTCGAGACAACTGGGTGCGCTCGAAAACGCTTTCTAGACGATGCTATGTTAATATTCAATGACACTACCCTACCCTACCAACAATGGTATGAATCCCTACAAGAGTTGAAGAAAAAATACATAGAATTGAACATTGAACAATCTAAATAAAATTAATCACTGAATGAATTGTATTAGCTTAAACTACAATAAAAGAAATACCAATATTGAGACTTTCTGTGGTTTAATATTATTATTTTAACCTGTCTACATCCCAATCCTACCCTTTACTAATCACGATTCTAATCTTATTATTTAACATAAAATATATTTTACTATATCAATTTTTTTAACAAAATAAATAAACAATGTAAACAAAATCTCATAACATGGCTAAATTTGGGGAATCTAAAGAATATAATACCAGAGTGAAAACAAGTATACATAGACTATGTAATAGTATTTAAGTTTTGAGAAAAACAAAAGAAAACAATTTAGTATTGTGACGACAATAAAGTTGTATCAATATTTTTACATATAATAAAATAATAATTGATGTTTTAGAGTAAGTAAAGTGTCTGAATTAATTTATTTTGTCTTTTGTGAAAGTTTTAAATAATTCCCGTATGATTGAGGAGAAAGAGGAAAACATATATGTAATAATTTATAGTTGAAGATTTGGATGGATTTTACCAAGAAAGATATGTCCTTGTTGAGACATAGAAAATTTCAGAAAATTGTTTTCTTTTTGAATCTTACCTACTCCACAATTTTAGGAAATCAACAGTCTATAATTCTTTCCCAGACACTCAGCCTTCTATGAATATATGTATTGCATTTTATAACTGGGCTTCCACTTTTAAAAACAAATCTAGTCGGGAACCACACATATATTTGTTTCCATGTTTTAAGGACACCGATCAAGAAGACCCTAATCTTCTCCAAACAGTGATCCAAGAATCAAATTTAAAAACGTTCTTTTCTTCAAGAACAAAGAGAATATTCATACATCATAGTAAAGGTAAAAGTGTTGGCCATGGACTAGGGATAAATATAACATAAAATGCAATTTAATATAAACGTTGAACAGATTTAGACATGAACATTAAATACTTAAAGCATTAAAATGACTTCCATCTCTCAGAATTTAAACGCGTGCTAGTTTAGAAGAAGTAAATAAATACTTTTTTTTTATTCTTTTCTCTCGCGTCTTTTGTTTTTCTGAACGAAATCCGCTATTCACTTGTTACCAGTCCAGCTGATACCTGTAATGGCCGACCATGAAAATAAACAAGAAGTCAACACACTTCTTATTGCTCCAGATGGCAAGGGGGTGGACCTTCCTTATCAACCTGCTCTTGTAAAGGGTGATGAATAACCGTGGTATTGCTTTGTCTGTCACGTTCAATGGCATCGGTGTTACGTTGTTGGAGGGAGGCAAGACAGCTCATTCTACCTTAAGATGGGGTGCTAGTGAGCGTGAGCTTAGGGAAGTATTTTTGAAGTTTTTATAACATAAACATTTGTTGGCCAAAATAAATCAAATTTTTCTTCTATAGACTCATAGAGCTTAGTGTTCTGCACATGCTAATCTCAACAGTTCTTGAATATCTGCCAAGGGTGTTCTGAAATTTAATGACAACTTTTTCTCTTCATTTAAAAAGTTTGTCACCAAATGCCACTGTGCTCATGACAGATATTCAACAACTGTTGAGATTAGCATGTGCAGAAAACTAAGCTCTATGAATCTATAGAAGAAAAATTTAATTTATTTTGGCCAAAAAATGTTTATGCTATAAAAACTGCAAAATTAATGCAATAAACTCGTGCTCACTAGCACCCCAACTTAAAGCTTCCTCCCAACCTTATCCACACGTAAAAACCCCCCTGCGCAATCACTTTAAATAAAGCACCATGGCCCAAGCTTTGCGCTAATGTAAGCTCATTGTGTGGGAAAAGAGCACAATGGCGCACAAGGAGGATTTTGCAACCCTAAAAAAAAACCCTGAAAGACACCAAGTCCAATTACGGTTTGATGGGAAGGAGTCACCGTGCTCCTGGCTGGAGACACCGGCAGACACTGCCAGTGGCACCGAGGGAAACCCGAGCTGATTAGTAGAGGGCGTACATCAAGTCGTCTTACCTGTGCCCCCCTACCCCTCCAACATAAAACTGTCTCTCAGGAGAAGATGCGAGTCCACTTGAAAGGCGATGTCATCCATGCAAAATTCGCTGATTTCCTACTCAATAAAGAACACGGGGATTTTCAAAGTCAGAGGGGAAGATAGCCATCCCTGCAGGCCTGGGCTCTGTGGTCACGGCTGTGTCCACCCTGACATCCAAGATACACCCCAACATCTCAAACGTCAATGAGATGTCTATGAACTGGTTGAGTGAGTGAGTGATTCTTACCTTCAAGTTACAAGGTGACAGATATTAATAAGACTCAGCTTAATTTTTTCTAAGGAACAAAGATGGTGTATACTTTTGTTGAATATGTGGTGTGTATGGTTGACGTAGTCCACTACCCCATGGTATTCCTCAAAATAAGGGGCCTCCCCACCCACAGGTTTATCCTAAAAGTGGGGCTCTAGTGACGATATTGCGGAGTTTTAGCCCACCAAAACTCTGACATGGCACCAGACTGAGGGTGAAATCCCTTCTTAAGCCATAATTGCACAGGAAGAGTTTACTATAACTACTCGCTTGCGCGTTTAATCAATGGTTTCACTGAATAGTGCACTGGTTAGTTAACTTGCCGCTCACTTTACTCCAGCGAGTGAAGTTGAAAACCAAACTACTTTTCTCGCTATTCGCTCGATATGTTACCTTCTGGCTAGTATTATTGTTGTGTGTAATACATTCTTCAGAAAGAGTTGGAAAATAAGAAGAAAAAATATAAAAAGAGAAGAATGTGGGTAGGAGACTAGATATAATAATGAGAAAAATATGGTGCATCTAATACTTTAATGAAAGAGTCGACAATTTATTGTTGTTCCACTTCATTGGACAGACTACGCGATTAAACTAACAAATAATACTTCTGATCAAAGAGTACAACCCGACACGCTATTTGAAACACCTCTACTGAGCGAGTGGGTGAGTTGGGTAACTGAGTGTTATCGTAGCTCACACGCTTACTTGCTCATGAGCTTACAAGTTGGCGAGTAGCTGGTAATCTCGCCCTACGTTATTGAAGCTATATGAATGCTATCGAGGCGACTGTATTCATCGGCTGTGCTCAGGGGCAGTCCGTTTTCATACCACGCACCCTACTCACTCCATTCGAGTACTCCTTTGAGTTTAAGAGGCTGAGTTTCTACTAAGAATGTGCTTTGCTACTACCATTTTTTTAGCACCTTGTTTTACTATCCGTTCGGATTATACGCCCATTAATGCTTCACAGGGGCCATAACTGGAGGTGGCCGGGAGTGAACAGAGGGAGGACCGCTTCTCTCACGGGCAGTTATATGTCCCCAACTATAATAGAGTTAGCACACCCATCATTCCGGTGATCCTATTGCCCGAGGGAAGAACCACCATTGTGGTCTACAAGGAGGTTCTCAAATTATTACGTATGTGTGATTGCAAGTGTGTTTTCATTTCACTATACCTGTCTTTAGACAACTTTTCCACATTTTATATTAGGAGCACACATTCAATTTAATAACATCTTAATAATCACTCAGACGTTAATATCATTTATGGAACATCAGAACTGCATGAAAACTTTAATACTACGATATTTTACAAACACTATTTAGAATGAACGAATAGCTGGCTTTCTAAAGCCACCCGGGTAACGCAGGCTATAGCAGCTAATATATATATATTAGGCGGAGCGTAAAAACTTTTTTTTCGAAATTATTTTCCCGCTAGTGCGGAAAAGTTGTGGATATGTTTCAGAAACATGTGTAGAAAATTTCAGATTAATCAATAAATATCTTCCGGTTCCACTTTGGGGTCTAAATATGCGAAATTAGCCGAAAATGATGTAAATTTTCACAGTTAAGTGACTTTTTTATCTAAAGATTTTTTTTCCCACTAGCGCGGAAAATTCGGAAGAATATATTGGAAACCCAAGTACAAAGTTTTAGAGCAATCAATAAATATCGTCCAGTTCCATTTTGAGGTAGCAATATACGAAATTAGGCAAAAATATAGGAAAATTAGGGGTCAAAATTTAGGGAGAAATGAAAAACCTTAGCGTTAACATTTATTTATGGAAGCTTTAGACATTTATTTTACTAAAATTAGATATTCGTAAATAATAGTTATAGCACTAAACAAAAAATCTTACTACCCACGCAAAACACAAACTTTGTAGAAATAAGTGTGTTTCGAGTTCCAGAATAAAAGTTGCAAATGTGCATCAAGCGCATTTCATTCACTGGTTTCCATATTTTTCACTTTATATTAGTTTTTTGTTTCAAACGATGGCATGACACGCCTTGACTCCATTCTGGATCTGATGTATCCATCACGCTTGGTCTCTCCGATGACAGCAAGGGAAGCTTCTGTTGTCAGTTTTACTCCTCTTTCAACACATTGAGTGTGGCACGGGTAGTTAATGTTTCCCAATGCCAACACTGGACATTCGCCAGACTTTATCAGTTGCACTATGTCTTCGTTCGACAAGTGAGTGGTAATCGGAGGTTCTGTTAGTTGGCAATTCTGCCAGTCTATGAGATCAATGTAAGATTTAGCTTTAAAGTTAAGTTCAGGAATTTGGAACACACGAACTCCTGGTCCCGTTTCTTTCCTTGCTTTCAAAATCCTGCGGAGGGCAAGTTCTCGCACATTCTGGTCTGGGTCAACAAGCATTGCAAGGATTATTGCTTCAGGATGACCAAAGTAGCCATTTCTTTGGATGACGCGATCCACAACTAGCTTCAGATTGTCTGTAAGATAACGTGAAGCTTGAATTGTTTTCCAAAGATTTCGTGGTCCATCTGTACAATTGGGATGCGATTTGATTCTGAACCACGCAGGTGCGTAAACCTTCATTATAAACTCAGCCAAAGCTTGTAGTTCTTTGGAGGGATCCTGTGTACCAATATAAACACGCAAGATTCGATTAGCAGTTGTCAACCAGCGGGCATGGGAAAGATTTCCAGGATTTTTGTGTGACAAATTCTTAGGACACACACCATTTGTCACTGCAGTGTAGATATCCCTCAAATATCTCTGGTCTGCGCTCATATCAGTTTTTTCTTCAGAAGGCACTGCGGTCTCAATTTTCTTAAAGTCCACAACAGGTAAAAGTTAACAATTCTGAAGCTGTTTTCCAATTGGACCACAATACGTTTTAGGGCCAGTTGTATCGCCATCCAAGTGCTGCATTAGATGCCTGAGCAGTAGCTTATTTCCATGAAGCTGGCACACGAACCAATGTAAGGATTTCTTACAAAATAGTTCTATACGGCGGAAAACACCACCCTTATTTCCCGTGTTTACTGGGGTCCCATCACCTCCTAATGCTAACAGTGTAGTGAAATCAATATGACGTTCTTTGCAAAATGTCGTTATACTTTCAGTAATGTCTTTAGCAGAAGAGGTTATTTGTGACACGTGCCATACATATTTGCAGCCAGGTTCTTCTATTAGTGTCACGTGTTCTTCAAGCACTCTTTTCTGATGCAGCGTCCCCTCAATGTTCTTCTGAGTTAAAGTTTGATCTTTTCGACCGTCAAAATACATTCCTTTCAAGTTATTGGTGCCAAATAAATTGAAATCTTGGGCTTGGCGTTCCATGCGATATTTCTTTCTTTCCCTTCTTATCCTATGCCTGTCTATAACTTGGGACATGTCGTCATGTGTCACAACTCCTAAGTCTTCAAGAAGTGCACTTGCTACTGTTGCCGCAGCTCTGTCGGACACTCCCATTCTGTCGCACGCACTAGCTAGGGCTGGAAGGCGGGTTGTTCGTGATATACTTTTACCACTTACATTCGATTGCGATGAGGTTGAAGGTATGTAAGTAAGATACTGACACTGTTGCTCACCAACAAGATCAGAAGAATGAGATAACTTCAAATCTTCACATGAAAAAGCTGTGGTTGCGTTTTCACTTGTCTTCTGTTTTATGAACCTTTCCTGTTCCTTTTCAAACATATACGCTCGTTTCCTAAGTTTCTGTGTTGTCGCAATATCAACTGGGCCTATCACCATTTTCCTTGAAGTCCTCTGATGCTCAAGAAACAGTCTTTCTAAGTCTGGAACTTTCCTTTCACGTGGGCATTTACATCTGTTGAGAGATGCACACTTGCAAGAACAAATATCAAACAAATGCTGTTTTGATTCAGATTGGAAAATTAGTAATTTGGACTTAATCTTTTCCGTCTGTTTCTTAGCGAGAAATCTCTTCATGCTCTTGTATTTATCATTAAATGATCTAATCATTTTGATTATTCTTTCCCTAGAAACTGTTGGAATTGAGACAGCCTGCCAAATTGTTTCAACCTTTTCAGCCACATAAACCACTATCGCCCCTACAGGTGGGTCAGATTTTGTATTCTTTTTCAATTCATTTCTCACCAACAAAAAGTACTTCATAATATCTTCGTATGTTGGTAGAACGCAAATACTTAATTCTGCTGGATACCCAAAAACGGGACAAAAAACATCAACTCTACTGTGCCTTTTTATCTTCAGCTTCTTCACATTTTCTGACGATTGCGACATTTCTCCGTTATATCTTTTAAGTACACTACTAGTTCAACACAATATTAAAAATCCGATAACACTTTCACATGTACTATTTTGCAATAAAATTTAGACATTACAAATGAATACCTGTATTACAAACGTGCCACGAGCAGAACATTCGACCAACGATCAAACTACAATGATCGAACATGAGAAAACTGAACTTAATGGGGAAATTCCCCACAGATGGCCTTGATTTCGCTTGTGCAATCTTTTTAGTGGAGGGTAGTGCCATCTATTGTCTCTAGCGTGGGCGTTGATCAACGTTTATGGCTGCCCGAACGTTCCCTGGCATTCATCGCAATAATTTACTATAATGCCATCTATCAATGAACCATTCAACTTTAAGCAAGTCTGAATATTTTATATCTAAGCTGATGGATAGTGCTAACAGTGCAATGCAATACAAAGAACTTAGACTGAAGTATATAATTGTTAGAATAAATGAATTGAATATCGAAAACATTTGGCGCGTAACCATAGCTGCCGGGCCAATGCAGGTTGCTATGATAAACGCGCGCCAGAGAATGTGTTAAGACGCAAAAGTCTAACCGGAAGATATTTATTGATTACTCCAAAATTTTGCACTTATGTTTCTTAAATATTCTTTCAACTTTTCCGCGCTAGTGGGAAGAAAAAATCTGGAATTAAAAAAGTCACGAAAATTTGAAAATTTACATCATTTTCGACTAATTTCGTATATTTAGAACCCAAAGTGGAACCGGAAGATATTCATTGATTAATCTGAAATTTTCTACACATGTTTCTGAAACATATCCACAACTTTTCCGCACTAGCGGGAAAATAATTTCGAAAAAAAAGTTTTTACGCTCCGCCCTAATATATATACAAATTATATATATTCTTTATATACTACCATATATTATATTAATTTTAAATATATATTATAAAAATGAATAGTATATATACAATGTATATATAATGTATAGTATCTAATATATTATAAATATTCTATATAACACAGGTCCTATACGGTTTTTTAGACTATCACATACTGTGTATTACGAGTTTGACGCCTAAAATCTCTTGGCCAGTGGTTCCAAAACCAAAAACATATAAAGTGAAAACTTGACATATATACATAAGGAAATTAAAAATATGCACACAAGTAAATTTTACATGTTGCGATCCCTACACTTTAAACACCGTAACTTCTGGGGAGGGTATCTCTAAAACCAGGAAAAATAACAATATAAAACTTGGGGATCGGCTTGCGCTCCAAAGAAAAACTTAGGGTGGGTTCATCTCTTGCAGTATTTTTCTGCTTAGAATAATTGTGATGCTACAGATTGCGGACTACAAGTTAATCACCCAATCTCTTACACATATTATCCCTATAATTTCAGGGAAATATACTATTTACCTCTTCAGTACTATATTATCTTTCTATTTTCCATCATTCATATTTTAAATTTCCTCTTTATATAATCCGACATTTGCCACAAGAGAGATGGAAACCGCTAAACCATCCATCTAACATAGTTGAAGTGGCCTTTCCTGCAACTACGGAATGAGCTACCGACAATGTTATGAATTCCACAGCTGTTGGGAGCGCGTCCGGCGGATGAAGACAGAATGCGAGCCCCTGCTCGGAAAAGAATACGGCGGGCCAAACCTGTGACCTGTCACGGCTGACGGAAATTGATTTGTTCTTAGGCACGGAAGGTGCCACGTACTTTCAATTTACTTAGCCCTGATAGAATCATAATGCTGTCAGGTGAAAAATCCCCCGCAACCCCACCTATGTATCTAAAACAAACGCACAGATATGATATCACCTGTGGTCGAACTACAGACCACATACTTCATTCATAGACTCGACACATGGAACTCACATGGGACATGGGACATGGTCGTAAGCCACGGAAGAAGACGTCCTGACAAAAGATAGCAGTTCTGGGGATAATGAAGGTCACATATGGCCTAACATTCTTAGTTAATTGTTTTTGGTCGATGCAAAGCAGGATGTTGTGGGTAACCGTAGAATTGGCTTATAATTATTTGTGTTGAACATTAACCGGTAGTAAATCACCGGTATGGGCGATAATTTAAAGAAAATAAATTAAATATGTATTTACGTTTTAGTTTGTTATTATGTTCACGTAAGTTGAGGAAGGAATATAGTTTGATTTGAAAATGTGTTCTTAGGTCGTTGGAGTAGACGAGGGTCTCAAGCCCAAATTTTCTTGTTTAGTTAGTTATAAGTGTATTTATCGCCGGAGGAAGCAAGGATTTTGTATCATGATTTTATCTTTGTGATATAATGTTAAGTAAAGTTAACATACAACTATTGAGGTTTTCGCTAGTTGTATTCAGTTTCGCGTGATTCACAGAGTTTAATGACGCTATGCATGTTTAATAGTTTCTCAGTCATGTACTATATTAAAGCATTAGTTATTTTGGATTTAATTCATTAATTAGTTTAAAGTCATTTCCTAGTTTAAAGAGAAGACTAACTATTTGTCTCATTTAATTATTATTGTTGACTCTTATAATATATTTGAGAGACGCCTATGATATGAAGATCTACCTTCAATAGACGTCACCCTTAAGATGTTTAATTTGGTTTATTCAAGATAGTACCCTGGACGTAGGCTTGAAAGGGCGTGATTTTGATGTTAATTAATTAATTAATTAATTTTAGCACCGCGTCTTACTACTAATGGATTAGGAATTGGGAAGGTTGAATTAAGAGGAAGTGAACCCGCATTTGCGTGGAGGGAGAGTGGAAAACCCTTTAGGAAAAACCACCCTCAGTTCACCCGACCGAGATTCGAACCTCGATCTCCCCGTCCTCGGTGATCTGATATTGATGTTCTTGGGTTGTAGGTGTAATTAGTGTGAATCCACACTTACTGTGGGTGAGACCCTCATGGCACACTCTTTTCCTGTCTCATATATAGACCCTACAGTATTCACAACTTATGGATATTTTTGTTTTTTATTGGTAGGCAAGTGAGTAAATATCGTGCTCCATTCTTTTGTGATTAGTGTGTACAGCCTGCAATTTTAAACCAAGAGGTAATTCTCTGTAACAATTTGTTTCATTAGATTAACCTTTTTTTTTACCTATTTATTATTTCTGCTTTGAATTAGTGTAATGTTTTCTCATGTACCTTTTGTATGTAGTCATCATTGTTCCTAATGATTGACCTTTATCTGAGGATAGGCTGTATCCGTTACTTTTATATTATGTTGCGATTTTGACGTCTTAAGCCACGTGGCCACTGGTGTGAGAAAATTAAAAAAATCAAGAAACATAGAAAGATGAAACTTTGCATTTGTTTTCAGTAAAAAGTTAACGTGTGCACTTCAAGTGTATTATTTTAGATACTAAACTGTGGACCAGTGGCTCTAAAATATTTTGGTTTCTAGAGTCTTTTACACTTCTAAAAATTACTGTGGGACCCCTAAAAGATTTTGTCTATTTGGAGACTACCCCTATTGGTGTTTGCCATAATTTAATTCAAAACTGAGAAATATAGTAAATACATATTTATTAAGTAATTTAATTTTAGTCAAACAAGACTTGATACTTAAAATAAAACCATTACTTGCTAGCTATAGCTGGTTTTTTTTAAATAAAGAAAATCCAGCAAATTTAAGATTCAAAAATCTCAAAGAGACCCAGAAGGGGTCTTTGGGAGCTACAGAACCTTGAGGAGCACACATTGAGAAACTAATTGGATATTTGTTAAGAAGTCATTTATAAGAATAAACCAAGGAAAAAGATTAAAATTTATATATGCACAATATTGAAATCTAGGATGTGCTTTTTTGATTAACTTCAACGCCTTGGAAAGAGAAGTATTGTGGTTGTAAAAAAAAAAAAAACTCAAGATTTTGAAAAATGCCGACGTTTCATGACCTGAAACCGAAAAAGTGATTTCCACGATGCCGTCTATCTGTGTCTAGATCTAAAACAATTTTACCTATCGTGCTAGAACTTGGTATCTGTAAGATTTTCCTAAGGTTCCCCCGAGGAATTTTTGGAATTAGATAGATATCCAATCATAAAATTAAGGGGTTTACAGAAAGACAAAAAGAGGAAGAATCTATCTTCTCAAAGTCCAGTCAAACACTTTTGATTAGGTTTTGTATCACATTACAAACAAAATGGAAGTTCACATTTGCAAATGAAAATGACTGAGCGTATTTTGAATAAGCATAAATTTATAATTAGAATCATATTCACGCAACTATTTGAGATACTAAATAGCTTATCATTATAAAGTTGTAGTACTATTAAAAATATAAATCTTTTATTTGAAAAATAATTTTATAAAATGAATTGTTTCTGATCTATAAGCATATATATATATTTGTGGATGTCTTTGAAAATACGAGGCTTAAGGCACTACTCTCGCGCTAGACTAGACTGCCTATGATGGGGAGATCGAGATTCGAATCTCGGTTGGGTGTACTGAGGGTGTTTTATTCTAAAATAGTTTTACACTCTCCCTCCATGCAAATGCGACTACACTTACTCTAAATATATTCTTCCTAATCCCTAAAGTCATTAGCGTAATGAGTACATAAGCGTATAGCCCAAATGGGTAGTTACACACATTGCCTAGTCACATTCATTACTGTTTCCAGTCCATGGTCTGGGTGAGTTTTTTTTATTCACTATCGGCTTAACTAGGCTTGTCGTAGCTTCATATGCCTTATTATCTATCTTAACACTAGGACGGTCACAACAACCAGTCCCCGGCCGTTAATTTATCAGTGTGAAAGCCACATTTTCATCAATGATAAATTTTCAGTCATGCTGGGATTCGAACCCAGGACCCTTAACTCTGTAGGAAGACACGCTACCGACTGAGCTAAGGTACGTAAGACACACTGATTAAAAAAAATGATATTTTAATTGATTGTTATGCTCTTTTGTGGACAGAGATGTTCCGCTTTTCTCAATGTTTCTGTAACAGTGTATATAATTTCACTTATGAGCTTTGGTGGGATGTTTCTACAACAATAGCTATTATTTCGTTAGACAAATTTTAGGAGTTTTTTGTGAATATCTTTATTTTAAGATAAAAGAGAGAGAGAGAAAGCCTGTGTGTTTCAACGAACCATTTATTTTAATCCGGATGCACTGATTCGGGTGGCAAAGAAAACAAGAATTAACTAGAAACTTGTTATTGGCCTACGTACTTAGGCTAACCTTTGTTTGTGATTTTACACATTTTTATAGTCTGACGTCTTAAACTACTTGATCACGGCTATAAAACCAAGGGGTTAGGGAGGGGGGACGGGAGGGGGGATCAAGAGGAAGAGATATAAACAAATAATCCTAAAAAGTTATGTCTTAATAGAAAAAGAATGGTGTCAAGATGTTTTTTCTTTTAACTTCTGCCTCTATTACAAGTCTGAATACTTAATTTGAGTGAATACCTGTCAGTGATTTTAAAAATGTATCCAATAATGTTAACTAACAATATGTGTTGTTTAGTATAGTAGTAACTCATTTTATACCCGGGCATCACCGCGCATTTGAAGATAGTATTAAATAAATCCAATATAATATGATAGCCCACTATGGATTCAAAATTAATTCAAATAATCTTATTATTTATATTACACAGGAAAACTGTTTGAAAATAATTTTTAAAAGTTAACTTATTAAATAGAACTAAAGTCCTGTAACTTACCTCTCAGCAAATTAAACTAACAACATCAACAAAATAAGATAAAACAATAAATACCAAGCTACACTCTGCAAAAGAACTAGGAATATTCGTGACGATAAGAAAATCTCTCACAAACAAACCTCTACAGTTTATTTTGATTCAACTTCAGAACTTCCCACAGAAAAACAGAGCCAACTGCACAATGAAATGCATTAAACATCTAATATATTAAAGTGCATTTCTTAAGCTAAAAGGTATTAATATACGTGTTGATATACCATAGCACAATCATGAAATAACGTACGTACTGAATAACGTGTCTGGAAGGGATTTAGACCGTTTACGGACAGCAACGTGAGGATATTGGGAGCTTCCTGTAAACTCAACAACACATAGGTACAGTATAAATACTGACTCCAGGATCCCAAAACGGCAATGAGGATCATTTCTTCACTCTAGCAGCATCTACTACTTTCAAATATGGTTGCTAAGGTAGGATCAGACAAATTTATGATGTAAACAGCTAATACACAGGAATTCTTTTGATGCATATCCACACATTTATTATAGGTATCATTTTTCAAAGCAAAATGTTTATTAAATAATTCGAACGTTTTTCTTCGTTAGATATATCTTAAGTAAATTATACAAAGAGTTTATTAGAAATATCATTTTGACAAAATTATGTGTTTTTATATACAATATATACATATAATCATAGTCAAACATTGTCGTCAAATTTGTATTTCAAGTAGCTATCTATCCATAAATAATATATATATATGCATGAATGTGCGTAAAACATTTAATCTTCCGAATAACTTTCAAAGCTAAGAAATGGATTTCAACCAAATTAATTGAAACAAACACATCGAACCCAACTTTGATATTAACGATTTGACTTAATTCAAGCTTCGTCACCAGTGATCAGTGGTTTATCGTCTGCCTTTGCTAAAAGATTATGGAAAACTCTTAGTATTGGAGGGTAGATTGCGTACAATAAAAATATCCCACACTATCTTTGCACCTTCAAACTATTTACAAAGGGCGATGTGTTTGTAGCGTGGCCTAATATGTAAAAAAATAAAACTATAAATGTTAATTGAAGACCAACATTTAGATGATGATTATAATAATAAATTGACCGATTGAGGCAAGGTTCTGTTTTAACTTAAGCACTAGACATTTGGTATGTTTGTAATTTTGGTTCATTGCTACGCGATAAATTGATAACTGCGTGTATAAATTTTAATGAAATTTAGCAGGGACACTCTTTGAACCGAGGCCAAACAACATAATATGGTTTTGCGATCTGGTCATCCGTTTCAAGATGGCGGCCACCCAAAAATATGGCTGTTTGTTTGTTTCGCAATAAATGACAAATGCGTAGGACAGACTTTAAATTTGGCAGCGACATTCTTTGAACCTAGGCCAAACAATGTAGGCATACGTAACTTTTCAAAACGCTTAACCGTTTTAATATAGACGTCTTTTAAAGGTTTTTGGTTTAATAACTCATATAAATTAAATTTACATTCTAGGAAATCAATCGAGTACTTGGGGTTTATATTGTATTTTAAATTTTAACATATTGTGAGACTAACCTCTTAAACCGCGTGGACCACGGTTGTTCTCTATGAATACGATGCACTATTGAATATTGTATTACTGTGTATTTCTGTATAACTTGATCACCAAGGAAAGATAATATCAACTTCAAATAAAAGGAGAGATTTCAACTTGAAACTTAAAAGAAATCTTAAGACTGTAGTAACAATAAGAACATGGAGGGAGTAAGGTCTACTGTTCAGAGAACTACTAGTAATAATAATAATTCTGATTAAATAATTATATTAATATAAACCAATATGAAACCCTAAGAAATGTTTATTTATTATAAACAAATATTATTTTGCGATTAGATGTAAAGAAGTAGCCATGAAATGAATTAAATTCAAATAACGTTAAAGATCATAATATGAAAGAGATGATCAATGTTAAAGCAACGAAAATTATAACAAAGATAAGACATAATTGATTAATTAATATTATATAATAATGCTCTCAATTATCAACCTACAGACCAAAATATATAGAATACGTTGGAAGATAAATGAGTTTCAAAAAAATATTCATAAAATGAATAACTATATTTTTTCAGATCTTGGCCATTGTTGCCTTGTTGGTCGCTTCCTGCTCTGCTCAATGCGGAGGAATATGGGGGGGTTACCCTGGAAACAATGGAGGATATGGTGGACACTACGGTGGTGGACTGATCAGTGGATACCCTGGAATATATGGTGACTCTAGTGCTGCTGCTGCAGCTTCAAGTGCTGCTTCTTCGGGTCTAGACTCCTCTGCTGCCGCTGCAGCTGCTGCTGCGGCTTCTGGGTCATCTGGAATCTATGGAGGATATGGTGGACTCTATGGTGGTGGCCTGATTAGTAGTTACCCTGGAATATATGGTGACTCTACTGCTTCTGCTGCAGCTTCAAGTGCTGCTTCTTCGGGTCTAGACTCCTCTGCTGCCGCTGCAGCTGCTGCTGCGGCTGCAGGATCATCTGGAATCTATGGAGGATATGGAGGATATGGTGGACTCTATGGTGGTGGCCTAATTGGTAGTTACCCTGGAATATATGGTGACTCTAGTGCTGCTGCTGCAGCTTCAAGTGCTGCTTCTTCGGGTCTAGACTCCTCTGCTGCCGCTGCTGCAGCTGCTGCGGCTTCTGGATCATCTGGAATTTATGGAGGATATGGTGGACTCTATGGTGGTGGCCTGATTGGTAGTTACCCTGGAATATATGGTGACTCTACTGCTTCTGCTGCAGCTTCAAGTGCTGCTTCTTCGGGTCTAGACTCCTCTGCTGCCGCTGCTGCAGCTGCTGCGGCTTCTGGATCATCTGGAATTTATGGAGGATATGGTGGACTCTATGGTGGGGACCTGTTTGGTAGCTACCCTGGAATATATGGTGACTCTAGTGCCGCTGCTGCATCCGCAAGTACTGCTACATCAGGAAGTGATTCCTCTGCCACCTCTACTGCAACTGCCTCTGCTTCTGGATCATCTGGAAATAATGAAGATGGTGACTCTAGTTCTGTGGCTGCTGCAAGTGCTACTTCTTCAAGTGGAGACTCATCATCAGCCGCTACTTCAACTTCTACTACATCTGGATCATCAGGCATTTATGGAGGAGGATATGGTCTTGGTCTAGGATGTGGGGGAATATATGGTGGTGGCCTGATCAGTGGCTACCCTGGAATCTATGGTGACTCTAGCGCCGCTGCAGCTGCTGCTGCTGCTTCTAGTTCATCTGGAATTTATGGAGGATATGATGGGCTCTATGGTGGTGGCTGATTGGTAGTTACCCTGGAATCTATGGTGACTCTAGCGCCGCTGCCGCGGCCTCAAGTGCTGCTTCTTCGGGAAGTGATTCCTCTGCCACCTCTACTGCAACTGCCTCTGCTTCTGGATCATCTGGAAATAATGAAGATGGCGCCTCTAGTTCTGCGGCTGCTGCAAGTGCTACTTCTTCAAGTGGAGACTCTTCAGCCGCCGCGGCTGCAGCTGCTGATGCTTCTGGATCATCTGGTCTTTATGGAGGTTATGGTGGACTTTATGGTGGTGGTCTGATTGGTGGTTACCCTGGAATCTGGGGTGGATACGGTGACTCTAGCGCCGCGGCCGCAGCCGCAAGTGCTGCTTCTTCAGGTGTAGACTCTTCAGCCGCCGCGGCTGCAGCTGCTACTGCTGCTTCTGGATCATCTGACATTTATGGAGGAGGATATGGTCTTGGTCTAGGATGTGGTGGAATCTATAATGGTGGCCTGATCAGTGGCTACCCTGGAATCTATGGTGACTCTAGTGCCGCTGCGGCAGCTGCTGCTGCTTCTAGTTCATCTGGAATTTATGGAGGATATGGTGGGCTCTATGGTGGTGGCCTGATTGGTAGTTACCCTGGAATCTATGGTGACTCTAGTGCCGCTGCGGCAGCTGCTGCTTCTAGTTCGTCTGGAGTATATGGAGGATATGGCGGACTCTACGGTAGTAACTTTATTGGTAGTTATCCTGGAATTTGGGTGGATATGATGACTCAAGCACTGCCACATCTGCCTCCTCCAGTTCTGTTTCTTCAGATGGATCATCATCCTCTTCCTCTTCCTCAGCAGCTGCTACTTCTGCATAGACTGACATTTATTTAAGAGTATCGAGTTGTTTGTGATTTAATATTAATATATTTCACTCATGAACTATAACTAAACTACACACACACCTCTTCTACTCTTCTAAAATATTGATTTATTTGGATAATTATTTATTAATATTCGTCAATTTCCTAATTTTTGAATAAAAAAATACTTTGAAATTATACTTTTTGAAATATGTTGGTTTATTATTACTGATTACTCGATAATACTTCAAAATAAATGATTATAAATCAAATGTGTATTTTACTTTATTATGGTACTGTGTGTTATTAAAGGCACACTTAATAACCTAAATGACCGAATTTAATCTGAATGATCAAGCTATCCTGGGGTTAAAATTGTTTATACATGATATATTTTAATTTATATTATGTTTAAATTATTTTAATCCTTATCCACAGATCTCATTTAAATACATATTACTTTGGTATTCAAACACAATCCTTTACAATATATTATTTTTTGTTAATCGAATTTTAATAAATTAATTTTACTCGAATTCATGGTAGGTTAATTGCTAAATGTGACCTTAAATTCAAATAAAATTGATTTTTTTTAATCAAATATCTATATTTCTTCCAATCTTTTATATAACTATACAGGTCATTTATTTTGGAACACACTTCTAATAAAACCCATTCTGAAGCTACTCATATACAGGATCTCTTTTACGATTAAATTGAATTTTATTATTCACATAATAATACTAATTAATATTCATATACAACTTGGTATTAAGATAAAGTTCAATGTATATTTTAAATAATTGTTACTTAAAAATATCACACTTTCTTTTACAAGAATTTACAATTATCAAAAACCTTAAAGTTAATTAGCTACCTACCTCCAATTGATATTTGCTTATAAAAATAAAGATTTAATATAATTTATATTGTTAAATATTCCCCAGATATATTTTTTGTTCTAAATTCTAAATACAGTTTTCGCAAAGTTTATTATTAAAACAAAACAGTGATTAACAAACCACCATTAGACCTATAAAAATAAGTTTTTTAAAATCCTACACACATTATTCATTTTTAAATGCTAAACACTCCAATTTAGGTATATATTTTGGATCAATTTTAAAAGTTTTTGTAAAATATCAAATTTTCAAAAACCAGTCTTTATATACCCTTAAACAATTTTGCAGATATATTTATCATTTGAAAAATTTCTCTAGTTATCTGTCTATTTTGAACAAAATCAGTGGTGCCATTTTAGAGAAACCTCAAATTTTCAAACAACTTTCATTTCTAAACTACACTAAATTTTAGACCCAGAAATGAAATCAAAATTATGCTTCTAGGTATGTTCATATACAGTTTAAATATCCAGTATGAACAAAATTCGTTAAGCCATTTCAGTTGTAGACCAAGTTATATACAGATATACAGAAATACGGACATTTACATCCATTACTATTTCCAGCCTGTGATATGTGTCAATTTTTTTTCAAGCCAAATATTTTCCTGGCCTGTCGAGATACGGATATAAATATGATATATTGTTATGTATGCTACATCGAGATTAATTTAGATACATACATGGTGATCTAGACTTGGAAAACTCACTTTTATTTTTAGTTCAGGTGCACATAAAACGTCAATATCTCATCCCGTGTTTGAATCCTGACTGGTACCTTGGATACTTTTCCCGAACGGGGAATCACCCTAACGGTTACCAGTGGATGGTTAGGATTTCTACTGGTTCCACACCCCCCCGCCCCCATACTCACTATCACCATCACCTAATCTCATCTGGACATGGAAAGAGCCTCCACGGAAAGGATGTACGATTGGTACGTTCGGGCATACGGTACATTAATACTGGCTAATATTTACACTACTGGCCTACGAGTGATGCAGCCTATACGCATATTATTATTATTATTATTATTATTATTATTATATATTATTTATTATTATTATTATTATTATTATTATTATTATTATTATTATTATTATTAAAATTAGGAGGAATAGCCAGCAAACTTACCTTATTGCAACCTTAATAGAGATTATTGAGATAAGACACTAAAGTACACACAAACACATTTTTAAAGCTAAATGGTACGAAGCAGGGCAAATACTTTTTCTTTTATCTTAGAATAGGGAAATTTTCTAAAAACTCTTAAGATTTGTCCAAATAAAATAATATACATTGTTGCATAAGCACTACACCAAAGATAATAAATGAAATAATATACACTATTGCAGAAACATTGAGAAAAGAGGAACTTCTCGGTCTACCAAAGAGAATAACAATAGATTTCTAGATTAAAAAGCCCTATAAGAATATATATATTCTTTCTTATTTTTTCTCAGAATATCCCTCCAGCCTTTCAAATTCAGAAAGCTTGAACATTTATTTAAAGAAGAGGGAGTACTTGAGAACAGTTCTAAATAACTTCAATTTCCATATCATAAATATTTCTGTTTTCAATCACCCACAATATTTTGTTTATTAAAGAATCATCACATTATTTTAACATTTTATAAAGAATTAAAAAACTGGTATTGTTTTATTTAAAGGAATATTTCTGTATTATAAATTATAGTTAACTATTTATTTTTTCTGAAAATTGAAAAATGACACCTGGAGACGGGAATTGAACCGAGGACCTTTGACTTAGTACGCCAAAGGTCCTGGGTTCAATTCCCGTGTCCAGATGTCATTTTTCAATTTTCAGAATATGATATCTATATGGTGAATTCCTCTCTAAAATTAATAACAACTTCAGCTATTTGATTCTTATTTATTTTTTGTCATCAAAATTCAAGTGATAGTTTTAATATTTTCAAGTCTTGCTTGACCATAATTTTATTAATTTTCTAACTTAAGAGACATGCCTTAATATGTAAGGTTTAGTTAAGGATTTTTTTTCAACAATAATAGCTACAATCACTCTTTAAATTGAATTGTGTCATCTTTTATTTATTATATTAATATAAATTGAATTTTGAACCTTGAATTCTATGTGTAGATAGATTAGTAGGTTTAATGTTCATGTCAAGAATAATAATAAGCTCCTGGAAAATTTGAAGTCTATTGTGGTAAGTATAAAAAATTTAGTTAAAACTTAAGGCGATTGGCCCTTTTAATTTGGCCTGGAAATGCAAAGCCGTGGGAACAAACAGTTATCTTCAAGCATTTTTATTGTTTTGCAATTTTCTTTTAGGACACGGTTTGTTCAATAATAGAAGCATGTTGATTAAATTATACTTTTTTTATATACACCTTCACTATTATTTTAACAGTGTGATCAAATATAGATAAAATTGACATTTTCAAGAGAAAACTGCCGGCTTCATAACGAAAAAAAGAAAATCTAACAATTAATGAACACTGATACATTATCTTATAAGGAGTGTTGAAAATATTAACATAAAAATTTCACTCGTTCTCGAGAAAACTGGTATTTCCAAACGTAGGATTTGTCCGCAAGACCTCTACGGAAGCTAGCGCAATGTTCGGTTTCCGTTATCCATCTGTTCTTGTTGGAGTGAAAAGATACTTCGGCTTCTTGGGAAGCCACGCCACGACTTTCACCCTTTCATCCTTTCACCCACAATTCCACAAAATAGATTTTAGACTTACACTTGATAGGACCAAAAGGCCTTAAGGTTAAGTCCGTAAGTCTTGGGAAAGTTAGTTTTTCTTCACACCACTGAGAAGTTTCTCGGTATAAGTTTATTTGGTTATTTAAAAAAAAATTACCTGCCTAAGGAAAGAAAAGAGGTGGGTAGTTGGCGCCCAATCAATACAACGAATTCAAAAAATTTAAACATTTATTTTTTATATTTAAATTAAACTATCCCTCTTGATTTAATAATAATAATAATAATAATAATAATAATAATAATAATAATAATATAATAATAATAATAATAATAATAATAATAATAATAATAATAATAAAGATACAGTAATAGTAATAAACTGAATAATAATAGGCATATTTTATTATTTTATCACGTATTTTCACTGATGAGAACGTTTGTGTTTATATTAGTAATGTTGAGAGATATGGATTTGGATTTAAAATATTAAAACTAAGGTTTATGTTTACTTGTTTATTTATAATATGGCTTATACTATAATGTTTTACTGGCGTCAGTCGCAACTGGCGTGCCAACATGACAAAGAAAACCTCATATGCATTGGCCTAGACGCTGCTGCTATCTGTCTGGACTTTCACTAAACTTGGTCAAGGCCATGGAAGTTCAACGGTCGTTTATTTAATTCACCTCTAATTCCTTGCTCCAGGCAGTCTGGTGGGGACTTTGGAGCTGGGATAATGGTTGAGAATGCCTACCCCCAGTATCTATCCCACCAGATATTTAATTTACACTGGGTTTTATTGTATACGGTTATTGAGATTTTTTTTTGGTCGTTACAAAGTGATGACGTACCAAATTAACTTGACGTGGAATCCTTCCTTTTCCTAAAATTCAATAAGCAAGCTTATTTCTGATTTCCTTTGCTTTATTCCGGGTCCTTCTCCTGTGTTTTACAAATTGGGAAATCCTATCCTAATCAGCTTTGGACGCCAACGTCCAGTTGTTAGTTCCCCCATTTCTAAATTTTCTTCATTAACACAACTTCTGTGAAAGCAAATTGCTGGACATGTAATCTGCAACCAGTTGTAAAGTGCCGTGGCAGTTTTCACGATAGAATTTGATTTTTGTGGAAAAAATGCTATATTCCTTTCAGACTCTAAACCTGGATGCAATAATACCGAAAGTATTCTCGACGATATATCGAGCATTTGAGAGCTGATAGTATATAGTTGAACAACCTTTGCCCTAAATTTAAAGTTGAATGATTCAAATTAATTAGCTTGAGCATATACTCACACAAAGGAATGCATCATCACCTACAAACCATGCTTTCATGCAAACCATGATTGAGTTCCTCTATATTTCAGTTTTTAAAGTGTTACTGGAAATATACCGCCATCTGGTGTTTTCCCATTTGGACCAACATTTATGTATCTAGAACAATAAAAATCATCAATAAATGCAAAAACAACAGTTCTGTAAGATACTTTGTATTTGTAGAAATCCAATCCTGAGCCAGGAGGGCACCACAGAACTTCGTGTTCCTTATCAATGCTTCCGAAAAACAAGGAAAACTCCATCTCGTCAAAAAACCCTGCATGACATTTTACCATTCCTTTTCACCATGTAAAACCCTAATTTAGAACATGCCTTAATATCAACAAACTCAAACATTCTATATCTATCTTTTATGTTTCGGATTCTTCAGGTACAATTTACGAGTGAGTCGACACCATTGGAAAAGAAATATGCTGATAACACGTCTAATAGCCCATTTCAAAAAGTAAACATTCCCATGCAGCCAAAACATCAGACACCTTGCATTAACGCAACAGTCAGTTAAATATACCACTTTCCCGAAAAAATGTTTCAAGAAAATCTGTTATTGGGTGGCATTGAAAGTGCTTTCAAGAATTAAAATAAATAAGTGTTGAAATGTTTCAATCGACCAAAGAAAATTATGAGTGTGCTCTCTTTGGTAATTTTGTAGTATATCAAACACAGAAACTACCAGAAACCGAGACCTTGAGGACCATGGGAAACATACAATCATGTTTGTTTGAGCTACAAATGACAAGCAATGATTATTCTTACTTTTCTTCTCGGAGAACACAAAGTGATCTTCGGCCCTGTTGTATCTGTACGAACACTGCAATGTAATAATACGATGAGCAAAGTTAGTCTGGACACTAGTTCTATTACCCTCCGGAGCGCCCTGCCACGGCAATATTCTCCAGCTCCAGCTCCACGACTCTAACTCTTTCTACAACAGACTGAACCAAGATATCGATCTCAGGGCTTCATGACAGTAATTACGTATACAGCGACCATTTTTTAATAAAAATATATAAGTTAACATGTTGTTTATTTAGTTTCTCATTTTCTTAAGTTAATTTAACTTAAATATAAATAAAGTACAAATTATTACGTAAAAAAATTTATTCTCAAATTGGGTCAAATTTAAGTTTAGAATTTTTCAAAATAAAATATGTTATTTAACATTTTAAAACCAATTTTCTTGGTATATATTTTTTAATTTATTTTTTAGATCTAGACCAAGCGTCTCTAATTCCATATCATCCATCCTTAAAACAAATAAAATATTTAAATTAAAGAAAACTCTGCCTCTTATTACCTCTACATAATCTTTAAGTGATTCGAAAGTAGTCTCGCGTACTTCCTGGAAACTGGAAAATGAGCACTTCGATACATGATAGAGATATTGTAGCAAAGAAAAGGAGTCATTGGTAGCAAAGTAACTTATTAGATACTTAGCATGTTGCAATAACGGGTCAAACTGTTTTGTGGTCATAATTAAGTGATTTATGTAGCTCTCTGGATATTCCACCTCTAACTCGTACAGTAACTTCGATCCACCTCGTTGTTGGCTCCTTGCTATCCACTTTCTCACTCAACATTTCTTACGTTTTCACTTGTTTCTTTGCCTGATTATTTGTTATTACGGTACATAGATTCCTCAGCAATAACTCCAATAACAATACTTATTGCTCTGCTAATATCCGTAGTGTATTCACACATCCCTTACGTGCAACTAAAATAACCTGGGTACGTTCAAGTTCATTTCCTACTCCAACTCAACAGTCCCGTAAGTAAAATTTTGCATGATATTAAAAATGTGCGTAAACCTTTGCTTTCATGACAGTTGGATTGGAATGGCCAATGGTTCAATCTAAAAATGACAGTATAAATAAAAAACATTGGAAAGTGTTTAGCAAACTACCAGATATATTAACATTTAACAGTTATTAAAATATAAATAATTAAGTATAATAAGCTGGTCAGTTGGGATTGTCAAAATAAAAAATAGATATATACATCTTTAAATAATCACATGTTATATTAATATTTTAGAATTCATATCCAAAAGAAGAATTCCACTGTGTCCATTATATCAAAATACTTCATCAGATGCAGCAGCAGCAGAGGAGGCAGCAGAAGACGCACCACCACTTGCTGAAGAAACAGCACTGGTAGCCGATGCAGCACTAGAATCAGTGTGGCTTCCAACTAATCCAGGGAGGACATGGTCCCCTGTCAAGTCACCATATCCTCCAAGGAGGCCTAGTCCTCCACTACATTCTTCAGAAGCTGCGGCAGCAGCTAGAGCGGCAGAGGAGTCTCCACCTAAAGAAGCAGCACTTGCAGCCGCAGCAGCACTGCTAGAGTCACCATATCCACCCAAGATTCCAGGATAACCACTGATCAGGTCATCACCAAAGATTCCACCATATCCTCCATATATTCCAGATGATCCAGAAGAAGCAGAAGCAGCTGCAGCGGCAGCAGAGGAGTCTACATCTGAAGAAGCAGCACTTGCAGCCGCAGCAGCACTGCTAGAATCACCATATCCACCCAAGATTCCAGGGTAACCACTGATCAGGCCATCACCAAAGATTCCACCATATCCTCCATATATTCCAGATGATCCAGAAGAAGCAGCAGCAGCTGCAGCGGCAGCAGAGGCATCTACACTTGAAGAAGCATCACTTGCTGCTGAAGCAGCAGCACTAGAGTCACCATATATTCCAGGGTAGCTACTGATAAGTCCACCACCATAGAGTCCACCACATCCTAGACCAAGACCATATCCTCCTCCATATACTCCAGATGATCCAGAAGCAGCAGCTGCAGCGGCAGCAGAGGAATCTACACCTGAAGAAGCAGCACTTGAGGCGGCCGCAGCAGCACTAGAGTCACCGTATATTCCAGGGTAGCTATTGATCAGGCCACCACTGTAGAGTCCACCATATCCTCCATAAATACCCAATGCTCTGGAATCAGAAGCAGCAGAACTAGAGTCACTGTATCCACCCCAAACTACAGGGTAACCACCGACCAGGCAACCACCGTAGAGTCCACCATATCCTCCATAGATTACAGACGATCCAGAAGCAGCAGCAGTGGTAGCAGAAGAGTCTACACCTGAAGAAGCAGCACTTGAGGCAGCACTAGCAGCAGCAGAAGCACTGGAGTCACCATAAATTCCAGGGTAGCTACTAATTAGGCCACCACCGTAGAGTCCACCATATCCTCCAGATGATCCAGAAGCAGCAGCAGCGGCAGCAGAGGAGTCTACACCTGAAGAAGCAGCACTTGAGGCGGCCGCAGCAGCAGCAGAGGAGTCACCATATATTCCAGGGTAGCTACTAATCAGGCCACCACCGTAGAGTCCACCATATCCTCCATACACTCCAGATAATCCAGAAGCAGCTGCAGCAGAGGAGTCTACACCTGAAGAAGCAGCACTTGAGGCAGCACTAGCAGCAGCAGCAGCACTAGAGTCACCATAAATTCCAGGGTAGCTACTAATCAGGCCACCACCGTATAGTCCACCATATCCTCCATACACTCCAGATGATCCAGAAGCAGCAGCTGCCGCAGCGGCAGCAGAGGAGTCTACACCTGAAGAAGCAGCACTTGAGGCAGCAGCGGCAGCAGCACTGGAGTCACCATATATTCCAGGGTAGCTACTAATCAGGCCACCACCGTAGAGTCCACCATATCCACCATACACTCCAGACGACCCAGATGCAGCAGCAGCTGCCGCAGTGGCAGCAGAAGAGTCTACACCTGAAGAAGCAGCACTTGAGGCAGCAGCGGTAGCACCAAAGTCACCATATATTCCAGGGTAGCTACTAATCAGGCCACCACCGTAGAGTCCACCATATCCTCCATACACTCCAGATGAACCAGATGCAGCAGCAGCTGCCGCAGCGGCAGCAGAGGAGTCTACACCTGAAGAAGCAGCACTTGAGGCAGCAGCAGCAGCACTGGAGTCACCATAAATTCCAGGGTAGCTACTAATCAGGCCACCACCGTAGAGACCCCCATATCCTCCATATACTCCAGACGACCCAGAAGCAGCAGCAGCTGCCGCAGCGGCAGCAGAGGAGTCTACACCTGAAGAAGCAGCACTTGAGGCAGCAGCAGCAGCACCAAAGTCACCATATATTCCAGGGTAGCTACTAATCAGGCCACCACCGTAGAGTCCACCATATCCTCCATACACCCCAGACGACCCAGATGCAGCAGCAGCTGCCGCAGCGGCAGCAGAGGAGTCTACACCTGAAGAAGCAGCACTTGAGGCAGCACTAGCAGCAGCAGCGGTAGCACTGGAGTCACCATATATTCCAGGGTAGCTACTAATTAGGCCACCACCGTAGAGTCCACCATATCCTCCATACACCCCAGACGACCCAGATGCAGCAGCAGCTGCCGCAGCGGCAGCAGAGGAGTCTACACCTGAAGAAGCAGCACTTGAGGCAGCAGGCGGTAGCACTAGAGTCACCATAAATTCCAGGGTAGCTACTAATCAGGCCACCACCGTAGAGTCCACCATATCCTCCATACACTCCAGATGAACCAGAAGCAGCAGCAGCTGCAGTGGCTGCAGAGGAGTCTACACCTGAAGAAGCAGCACTTGAGGCAGCAGCAGCAGCACTGGAGTCACCATATATTCCAGGGTAGCTACTGATCAGGCCACCACTGTAGAGTCCACCATATCCTCCATAAATGCCGGATGCTCCAGAAGCAGCAGCTCTAGAGTCACCATAGACTCCAGGGTATGCTCCCCATATTCCTCCACATTGAGCTGAGCATGAGGTGACTAACAAAGCTACAGTGGTCACTATCTGAAAAATTAAATTTAAATTTAGAGCTAGTTAAAATTTTTAAGCTTCATATACATTTAATATTTTAAATTGTTTGTAAAATAATCTAATATTTAATTTCACACATTTATCGATAGTCTCATATTTTAATTGGATTCATTCTTAAATATTTAGTATATTTATCTTTTAGCAATTTACTTTATTTGATATTGTTAAATACACAATTAATATAACATATGTTTCCATTTTTTTTTTACCATCGCGTATTACTACCCGTTCGGACTATACGCGTTTCCATATATACTCCATTCACGGTAGGAATTACTCTCTGAAAGGTCTTTTTTCCTACCAATATCCTACTATATAATAGCTTTCTGGTAGGGAAAAAGGCCTTTCAGAAAACAATTCCTACGCTGAACAGACTTTACTCCTTGCTGTTCATTTTACTGAACCTGGTTCACCTATAAAATAATATGTTCCCTAAAATTCAATTTTATCAGAGCATGAATTAACTTATATGCTAAAATTGATCTTCGGCCTATTCATCCCTTCAATTAACACAGAATATCAGCTATGTAATTATAATATTGAATTATTTTTAATATAGGCAGCATTTTCTAACTTTAACTTTGAAAGTATAAATTATCGTACAATTTTATTTATCAAAATCATTCAAATACTATCTGCGTTGTTTAAATAATCGTAAGTCCTTTTGCTCGCAAAAAATCCTTTAGGAAACAAAATAATAATAACTGGAAAAATAATCAACTTAAATTTCTAAAATAAGACGAAAAATTCAAATTTTTTAAACATTTTTATTTTGTGTCGTAATAAATAGTTAACTCCATTGCTCTATTTAGTTTA